>PUQB01000199.1:0-413448 GCA_003024785.1 Selaginella tamariscina
ACAAGGGCAACAGTCTTGCAACCTTGCTGAGAGACTCAAACTGGGGGAGAGTTTTCTAGAGGGTAAGTACTACCTTCACCTAGAGTTTCTCGAGGTACTTAGTGATAGCCGGCCGGACTACCCCTAAACACTTAAGTGCACTAAGAAGGGCTATTTCTCATTACAACTAGGGTTTGTCAAAACCAATATAGGATGCAAGATTCCGGATACAGGATACATAATACGGGTTACAGGGTATACCTACAGGATATGCCTGCAGGATATTCCTATAGGATATACTACAGGATATTCCTATAGGATATGCCTATAGGATATGCTACAGGATATGCTTAGAGATAAGGGTCACTATTCTTAGCTCATGACTAGATTAGACTCATGACCAGATTAAACTCATGACCAGATTAGCTTGGAGTTGTGAGTATAAAAGCTCCGACTTAATTGTTGTACAAGCAGTTACTATTAACACTAGTCATTTTACGATCATTCTTGTTCTTGTCTTGTTTGTATCTTATTCCTTGCCTCATGTTCTCGTCTTGCTCTCGGATCCTGTCCTGCTCTCGGATCCTGTACTGTTCATGTCTGCTCCTGGATCCTGTTCTATGCCTTCCTGTCCTGCTCCTGTCTTGTTCCTGGATCCTATCCTATTCCTGTCTTGCTCCTGGATCATGTCCTGTTCTTGTCTCGCTCCTGGATCCTGTCCTACTCATGATTCATAAGTTCCCAGTTCTTGTCCTGCTCCCTATTATGCTATCCTACTTCATTTCCTATCCTGCTCCTTGTCCTGCTATCTTGCTCCAATTCCTATCCAGCTCATTGTCCTGCTATCCTGTTCCATTTCCTATCCTGCTCCTTGTCCTGCTATCCTGCTCTGGTTCCTATCCTGCTCCTTGTCCTACTATCATGCTCCATTTCCTATTTTGCTCCTCGTCCTGCTATCCTGCTCCATTTCCTATCCTGCTCCATTTCCTATCCTGCTTCTTGTCCTGCTATCCTGCTCCTTGCCCTGCTATCCTGCTCCTTGCCCTGCTATCCTGCTCTAGTTCTTATCCTGCTCCTTGTCTGGCTCCTGAGTCAAGCCTCGTTCTCAAAATCCTGCTATCTTCCTTGTTCCTAGATCGTGGCTTGACAGGGTTCACCACACAACTCGGTAGGTACAATAGTTAAACCCCAAAAGTAAAGGGTCGAGTTATAGTAAAAACTATGACAACATGCCCCACATGTCAACAAGTAAAGAGCCGATCGCAAAAACGAGCTGGGAAGTTACAGTGTATACCAATTCCAGAGCAGCCATTTCAAAGTGTTACTTTGGACTTTATCATGGGATTGCCAAAATCTTGTGGTTTAACACGCTCATGGTGGTAGTCAATCGATTTTTAAAGGTTGCTCATTTTGTTCCAACTGTAGAGACAGTGAATGCAAAACAAGTAGTAAGTTGTTCTTCCAAGAGGTCATAAGAGTGTGCAGACTACTGGAAACCATGATCTCAGATCGGATCCTTGGTTTATGGGAAAGTTTTGGGGGACGTTGTTTAAGCAGTTTGGTACGATGCTGAAGTTCAGTACGGTACCATTTGCAAACAGATGGTCAAAATGGAGAGAGTGAACTGACAAGTTGAGGACTATCTCAGATGCTATGTTCAAGGTGATCAACTTGATTGGGTTGAACACTTGGATATGACTTGGATATGTTATAATAACTCGACATACACTGCAATCGGATGTAGCCCAATGGAAGTGTTAACTGGGAATAAGGATGGTATTCCTTAGAGTATGGTGTTACCAAAAGACGATACCATTTCCAAAGGCGGGGAGTGTGTCATTTTTACTATGACTCGACCCTTTACTTTGGGGTTTGATTGTTGTTACCTACTGAGTTGTGGTGAACCCTAGTTGTAGTGAGAAATGCAGGGAATATTCCAAGAATATCGAGAGACTCAAACTCTCGTGGGGAAGAGCAGAATAGTCCATGGATGTCTTCTTGGGGGAGTTAAGTTACATACAAGAGATCATGACACAGAAACCCATGGAACCAAGAAGGAAATATTCTACAAGTATCTTCATGGGGGGAGTTACAACACAACACAACATGAAAACCCATGAAACCAAGAAGGGGACAACACGTAAAGGGAATTTTCCATAAATATCTTCTTGGGAGAGCTACATGCACATCAAAACAAGAAGGGAATATTCTATGAATATCTTCTTAGGGGAGTTACGGCGTACGACACAACTAAAAGCAAGGTGGGAATATTCCATGAATATCTTCTTGGGAGTCGCATATAGCACAACCCGAAACCCATGATGCCAAGAAGCAAATATTCCATGAATAACCAAGATAGAAATATTCTATGAATATCTTCTTGGGAGTCGCATACAACAGAAACACAGAAAACCCATGAAAAAACAAGAAGGGAATATTCCATAAATTTCTTCCTTGGGGGGGGTTTACTTGTGACTCATCTCAAAGCAAGATGGGAACATTTCATGAATATCTTCTACAACACAACTCAAAACCCCATGAAACCAAGAAGGGAATATTACCAAGATGGGAATATTCTATGTGTACCTTCTCGAGGGAGTTACGTCGCTTGAGAGACTCGAACTCGGAATATCTTGCAATCGTATCCTGTAACTGGAATCCCTATAGGAATATCCTGCAACCCGTTTCTGGCAAGTCCCACAACGCCAGTTGATGCCCCTCCGTGGGCGGCCTCAACCTCTCTCCTTTGCGGGCTCCATGCCCAACGACCAAACCTCCACGTGTCCCTCCTTGCCAATGTAGCTCCCCATAAGCACTGGTTTCGTGGTGTAGCCGGTTATCATGTCAGTCTCACACACTGAAGGTCCCTAGTTCGATTCTGAGTGAAACCTTTAGCGCCCTAGACCCTAAAGGCTGGTTTAGGTTTAGGGTTTAGACCAACTAGGCTCGACTCCTAGCACCCTAAACCCTAAAGGCGACACTAAATTGTGCCCTAAAGCAACAAGAACTTTTGTGCCCTAGCGCCCTAAACCTGAAGTGGGCGAAACCTGTAGCGCCCTAAACCTAAAGTGGGTGACACTAAATTGTGCCCAAGCGTCCTAAACCCTAAAGCAACAAGAACTCACAATGGGTAGCATGCAAGCACTACCCGAGAATCGAACCCGGGTCTATACCGTGGCAGGGTACTAGTCTACCACTAGACAAACAGTGCACCAACTTCTAATGCTGATGACACAAGATGGATATGCAGCATCACATATAGACATCAGAATGCCAATTGGTACGATCCTAGAATATTCTCTATGATGCTGTGTGCTTGCTAGGCCGGCCTAGCTCAGTTGGTAGAGCGCGAGGCTCTTAACCTCGTGGTTGTGGGTTCAAGCCCCACGACCGGTGTTTCTTGACAATAGCATGCATGCATTGTGGCATTTTAGGCCATATTGAGGGGGATTGCTTGCTTGGCACCGAGCCCATGCCATTTTCAGTAGTGCCCAATAACCATCCTAGCTTCCAGGTCAGGATGGCTGGTCTAAGGCGCTAGACTCAAGTTCTGGTCTCTCATTGGAGGCATGGGTTTGAATCCCGCTCCTGACACACATGCAGTGTGGCATTTCAGAAATGCCACTCCTAGCCATCCGGCCTTGACACTTTGGGTGCTCGACAAAGATGTTTCGTACCTTGGGGTGGTGGCGCAGATGGTTAGCGCGTAGGTCTCATAGCTATCGAGCGATCCTGAGGTTGAGAGTTCAAGCCTCTCTCACCCCATCGCCTTTGTTGCCCATTGTGTGCTCTGACACTCTGGGATCCTGAGGTTGTTGTGGGGATGTAGACGTCACTCTAGTCAGTTGTCGCTTTGATCGTTGAGGTCATTGTGGGGATGTAGACGTCACTCTAGTCGGTTGTCGCTTTGGTCATTGTGGGGATGTAGACGGCTTTGATCGTTGAGGTCATTGTGGGGATGTAGACGTCACTCTAGTCGGTTGTCGCTTTGGTCATTGTGGGGATGTAGACGTCGCTTTGGTCATTGTGGGGATGTAGACGTCGCTTTGGTCATTGTGGGGATGTAGACGTCACTCTAGTCGGTTGTCGCTTTGGTCATTTGGGGATGTAGACGTCACTCTAGTCAGTTTGTCGCTTTGGCCAAGTGGTTAAGGCGTGTGCCTGCTAAGTACATGGGTTTCACCCGTGAGAGTTTGAGTCTCTCAGGTGACATAACTCCCTTGAGAATGTACACACAAAATAGTCCCATTTTGGTTATCCATGGAATATTGGAATATTCTCTTCTTGGTTTCATGGGGTTTTGAGTTGTGTTGTAGAAGATATTCATGGAATATTCCCATCTTGCTTTGAGATGAGTCACAAGTAAACTCCCCCAAGGAAGAAATTTATAGAATATTCCCTTCTTGTTTTTTCATGGGTTTTCTGTGTTCTGTTGTGGACCCAAGACTAGATAATTGAGAATCATATGCGACTCCTAAGAAGATATTCATAGAATATTTCTATCTTGGTTATTCATGGAATATTCGCTTCTTGGCGTCATGGGGTTTCGGGTTGTGCTATATGCGACTCCCAAGAAGATATTCATGGAATATTCCCATCTTGCTTTCAGTTGTGTCGTACGCCATAACTCCCCCAAGAAGATATTCATGGAATATTCCCTTCTTATTTTAATGTGCATGTAGCTCTCCCAAGAAGATTTTTATGGAAAATTCCCTTTATGTGTTGTCCCCTTCTTGGTTTCATGGGTTTTCGTGTTGTGTTGTGTTGTAACTCCCCCCATGAAGATACTTGTGGAATATTTCCTTCTTGGTTCCATGGGTTTCCGTGTCATGATCTCTTGTATGTAACTTAACTCCCCCAAGAAGACATCCATGGACTATTCTGCTCTTCCCATGGGAGTTTGAGTCTCTCGATATTCTTGGAATATTCCCTGCATTCTAGGAGTCCCTGGAATATGCCGCATTTCGAGAAGGGGTGTCTCGGGACGGAGCCGTAGCCTACAAAAGATATTCCAATAATCTCTATTGGAATGGACATGTCCATCGTACTCTTCCCAAATTGCACGGCTCGTATTGCATTGAATCGTGGAGGAGATGCAAAGCATTGGTGTCCAGTGGGCAAAAGGGGGGTTTGTTTTCGGCAAGTCCCACCACGCCAGCTGATGCCCCTCCGTGGGTGGCCTCAACCTCTCTCCTTTGCGGGCTCCATGCCCAACAACCAAACCTCCACGTGTCCCTCCCTGCCAATGTAGCTCCCCATGGGCACTGGTTTCATGGTGTAGCTAGTTATCACGTCAGTCTCACACACTGAAGGTCCCCAGTTAGAGTCTGGGTGAAACCTTTAGCACCCTAAACCCTAAGGGCTGGTTTAGGGTTTAGGGTTTAGACCTAAAGGCTGGTTTAGGGTTTAGACCAACTAGGCTCGACCCCTAGCACCCTAAACCCTAAAGGTGACACTGAATTGTGCCCTAAAGCAACAAGAACTTTTGTGCCCTAGTGCCCTAACCCTGAAGTGGGCGCTACAGGTTGGGTGAAACCTTTAGCACCCTAAACCCTAAGGGCTGGTTTAGGGTTTAGGGTTTAGACCTAAAGGCTAGTTTAGGGTTTAGACCAACTAGGCTCGACCCTAGCACCCTAAACCTAAAGGTGACACTGAATTGTGCCCTAAAGCAACAAGAACTTTTGTGCCCTAGTGCCCTAAACCCTGAAGTGGGCGAAACCTGTAGCGCCCTAAACCTAAAGTGGGCGACACTAAATTGTGCCTAAAGTGGGCGACACTAAATTGTGCCTAAAGTGGGCGACACTAAATTGTGCCCTAGCGTCCTAAACCCTAAAGCAACAAGAACTCATAACTTCTTCGAGAATGCATTGCCCGGGAATCGAACCCGGGTCTATACCGTGGCAGGGTACTATTCTACCACTAGACCAGTAGTGCACCAACTTCTGATGCTGACGACACAAGATGGATATGCAACATCACATATAAACATCAGAATGCCAATTGGTACGGTCCTAGAATATTCTCTACGATGCTGTGTGCTTGCTAGGCCGGCCTAGCTCACTTGGTAGAGCGCGAGGCTCATAACCTCGTTGGGTTTGAGCCCCACGGCCGGTGTTCTTGACAATAGCATGCATGCATTGTGGCATTTTAGGCCCCCGGGGAGTTCACTCTTAAGAATGTGGTAGATACAGGTACGTGCACTTTAGGGTTACTTTTGTACATGTTTATACGCGTACGGTATATCCTTAGGGTTAGGGGTATGAAGAACATAACAGATAGATACGCGTAGGGTTAGAGATTTGGAAGTTTGAATATAGTGAGATTAAAATATGTCTAGATCTATTGTGATTTGTTTGGAGAAGGATGGATCTTCTATTAAGCTTGGTGTTGTGAGAGTTTTACATTCTCTCACTTATCAAGTTCTTCATCATGAAATCCAATCTGATTTAATAGATATCCTTCCAGCACAGTGGGTTTTTATTGATCTGGAGGAGGGTTTGGAAATAAGGAGCATTCAAGAAGCAAAATGGTATGTGCAAGATAAACAAGTTACAATACGAGCAGTTGAGAGTGAAGTGGAGCTTAAATAAGTTCCAATTGATGAAGAATGTGATCTTATAGAGGTATAATGTACATTAATATTGTACTAATGCTCGCTAATATATTCATATTAAACTTCATACAAGACATTAAATGATAATTTATTTATATATAGTTATATTAATTATATTTTTCTTTATTTTTCAGCAGGATAGTGTTTCTAGGAAGAACCAAAAAATGTTACAGGAAAGCTTGGTGCCAAATGGAAGATTGATGTGGAGGCAGCACAGTCTAAACTTCATCGAGAAGGCAAACTTGACAGGTTCCATCCTGAAAGTGAGATTATTAATGATAAGCCTTGGTATTCAGTGTGGTGTGAGGAATGTGACAAGTCCACTGGTGGAGTTACTCTCGGATGCATTGAAGAATTTCCTCTCTTCACATTTAACTTCTCGAAATCACAAGAAAGCAATCACAAAATTTACAAATTTTGAAGCAACTTCTGGTAAGTTTTTATATCACTGTTCCATTATAACTAATATAAACTTTTCTTTTCTCATATAGTTTCTGAGACTTCACCAAATTCGATTGCAGAAGAAAACAAAAAGAAAGTTGAGGCAACAATGACCATGGTTGAGGAGCTCTTGAAAATTTGAAATGCGAATTTGTCCTATGGGAAAGTTGTGATTACACTCGACTTGACAAAGTCAAAATAAGATGCAAGATTGATAATACGCTGATTCAACTTTTTCCCCAAAAAGGTGATTTATTTGAGATTTATTCACACACACCTGCACACACATATTGCATATACAAATATATATATATATATATATGTAAACTATTTATACTTATAAATGTTTTCCTTTCTCTTAGGTTCCTTTGAGCATAATATCAAGGAACATATAGACTCCAAGTCCCATGTAGCAGCAATTGTTCGCAAGGAGAAAGAGCAGGAAACAACAAAGGGAAAGCGGAAAGCTGTTGAAGCACTTCCTTCAAGCCACCCTTCTAAAACCTTTAAAGCTACTAACAACGTCCAAATAGGAATAAAAAAGTTCTTTCCAAGTAAGTATCTTATGTGATTATACACACACATGTATACTTATTATACCATCTTATTTTGTAGCTACTTCTGGATTTTAGCGGCCCGAGCAGTAAGTGTTGAAAGTTCTTTAATTTAGACATTGATGAAGTATGTTTAAAACTCATTTTTGTTTGTACTTTTAGAAACTGATTTAATGAAGCTTATGTGTTGGGGGTACTGGCAATCGCATTATAAATATAGAAATTGGACTGTAGATTTGAAACGGTTTCTTAATGATTCAAGGGGTGGTGTATGTTGGCAAGCTGAACCTGAGACTCATGAGATAGTGCAGACTTCTTGTGGTGTTGTGAGTATTGAGGGGACGTTTCGAGACAAGCGATGTCAACGAATCTCTGAGCATGGCTTCGATAATCTTCAATGTGTGTTTTGCAAACAAATTCCACAACATAATGACTTCCGTATGCGGTGTTATCGACAACGGTTAGCTGATGTGGTTGGTTTAACCAGAAGAGGTGAAAGAACAACTGGAAACGGTAGGCGCCTTGATTTCTTAACCACAAAAGAGCTACTTTCACAAGCTAAGACTGCTAGTTGTACCTTGAGACGTTTTCAGAATGTGATACTAAAAAGGGATGCCCGTATTGCTGCTTACAAGTGCGAGCTAGAGACTTAAAGGGAGGTGTTTCTGAAGACTTGGCAAGAGGAGACTTACGTAAGTTTTGTCATAATATTGTTCATGCACATAATAATGGAATGTTTGATGGTAAACCTGCATTATGGAAGGTATGTTTATGTGTCATTTTTAATGAGATATTTGTTTTTAGACATTTTTCTATTGTGTTATAGTTTCTTGTTGATGTGGCAAGGAATATGAGCTGCCCTAATGGTGGAAAACGATGGACCGAAAGTTCAAAGGATTTGTATGAAGCTATTCGGATTTTGGGAGGGAGGAGGATGCATGATTTCTTAAGTATAAACTTCATAGGGCCACACATCTCTACTACACAAACGAGCAGTCAGAAAAACTTTGCGGTACAGCCCTGGTGCTTCGCCTGAGGTATTCTCTGCCTTAGCTAGGATCTACAGTAGCCTTATGTCTAATAAGGCTTGTAGAGTGCCTATCATTATTGCAGAAGATGAGACTAGGATCAAACCCTGTGCTCGTTGGATTCCAAGTCGTGATGTCCTTTACGGCTTTTGTGGCAAGAAGAGTGAATCCAATCACAAGTGTGAACCGGACTTCATAGTTCATGTTGGGAGTGGAGAAGAGGGTTATTGTAATATAACTTCAGCTTTTGAGGAGTGTCAAATGGCATGCTATGGAAGAGTTCTTCTCATCAATCCACTTTGCCCAAGCTTGCCTCAGCTTGTGTTGCTTG
This sequence comes from Selaginella tamariscina, assembly GCA_003024785.1. NCBI lineage: Eukaryota > Viridiplantae > Streptophyta > Lycopodiopsida > Selaginellales > Selaginellaceae > Selaginella > Selaginella tamariscina. The sequence continues at coordinate 8,947 of PUQB01000199.1, forward strand.
TTCAACTCACATGTAACCGATTCACACATGAAGACGTGCGAAAGCAATGGCAACAAGTTGATGTATTATGGAAGAGAGAGCTTGAAACAATTGTAGGTCCTATCATTGGACATGCTTCTGATGGTGATGGGAGGCGAAGGAAACTCATGCTAGAGGATTACACACGACCAAAGAGTCAACCCTTTTCTATTGACTGGAACGGTTGGGTTTTTCATGCAACAACTGACATGAATGGCTGGGCTATAGAGCTTCATGATCAAGATTTTATACACAATGGTAAAAAATTGATAAATCCATTGGATAGTGCTGCAAAACGACTTGTTTTGGGAAGCTGGTTGGTCACCATCAACCACATTGTGATGGTGGTTGAGTGCTATGTAAGGAACAACATGGTTTACGTAAGGGGGATGTAGAGCGTAAAGATAGGCAGAACTGGGCAGCTGCACAACGTATTGCATCGAGGAAAGTCCAGGAGTGTTTGCAACAAATCCGTATGTCTGACAAAGTGAGGAGGGAGCAAACACAAGCTACTGAAGCTTATCTTTCTATTGTCTCTCTTTATATTGATATTTTTCTTTCACCGCACTTGTCTCTACGAGAAAGAGTTAAGGCAGCTGCAACAGTCTCTTTTTTTTCCAGGTATATTATATATATTATATAGATACATAATTGATATATTTATTTACATTATTAAGATATAATAAAATACAATTAACCTTTATTCTCTATGTATATTAAACTACTAAAACAATAATATTTACATATAATAATCATATAAATAAATATATAAATATAATAAATATATTTATATATAATTAGCAGGTTATGGCGTCTATGGATTCTAGAGAATTCAGGACTCTATAAGTTGAAAGAGAATTTTATAAGTAATGAGGCTTTTCTGGATGTTCAAATATCATGTCACTTTGTTGTTCTTTTAATCAAACTTTTTAGAGACAAGGTCCTAGGAATAGCAGTACCCTTGGCATCAACAGGGTCTGATTGTTGTGAGAACTTTTTTAGTAAAGTTGGTGGAATGGTGCAGAATGAGAGGGCATATGATAGTGTGGATTTGTTGGATGCAGCAGGAGCAATGAATCGAATTGCAGAGTTGAAAGTAAAAGGTGATCTTCTTTTCCCTTTAACACACAAGAAACAAGAGTCGATATGGTTTTCTTTAGAGAAGTCAAGTGAGAGGGCATTTGCAGACTTGACAGATTACACAGGGATAGAACAGATGAGGGGTTAATAGTATATTTGAAGGCTGGTTTTGAGGAGGCACAATTAGTTTTGCAAGCTATAGGTGTGACATCAAACAAACGTTGGTGGATTGAGCCATGGGCTTTTGAGGATTTCTACAAGACAGACTTTGCAAGGATTAGCAACTTCAAATAGCGATGAAATGGATGTTACTGAGGTAGAAACAAGAGATGAAGAAACTATAGAGAGATCAGAAACTGGAGATGAAGAATTTGCAGCCTCATTGGAGCTAAGACATACCTTTGATCAGATGATAGATAATGAAGAGGGGACATGTTTGGAGTCTATGAAAATTGCTAGCTTTGTGGAGGTGGATTCAAAAAAAGTTGCAAAGAGTACACTTGTCTCTCATTTGAATGGGAATCCTTTTCTCTCGAAGGACCGGTTAACTAGATTGAAGGAGGGTGTTTATGATTCTGGTGGCATGAAACAGGTTCGAACAGGAACAACTATTACTATAGGTTTAGATATTGTGTGTTTGTACCAAGGTGTAAATGGAGCAGCTTCTACATGGTATATTGGTCGAGTTTTAAAAATGGCAAAAAAGGCTAGTTCTTCATGGAAGGAATCTAGAGAGCTTGTTGACCTTGATAACAGACCTACTTATGCTATTTGGTTTAGTTGTCAATGGTATCAAAAGCAACATGGGCATGGAAGTCAATCTTGGACTTATGATTTGATTGATCATCAAACGATACTTCTTGAGTCTTCATTGCAACAGTGAAGATGAGCTACAAGTCAAGCGATAATACATATCGACTTGACAAGGAAGATGAGAAGCTTGTTGTTGAATTTTTGTCAACAATTTGATAATATACAAACAAAAGGTAATATAATAAAAATATTTATTAATGTAATTTTCTAACTTATAATTTTGAAATATTTTCAGGTGGTCAACGGAGAAGAAATAAAATGTAAAAGTACTTTAAGAGGGTACATATGTTTATGATTTTTTTTGGTATAAAAACCTTCAGGAGTATAAATAATAAATATTTTATTATGGTACTTAGGGGTTAAAATTAATAATTAATAGTATACTTGGGGTGTTTTTTAAACCTTATGCACGCACGTGTATCCAAACGTTATATTAAGTGAACTCCCCGGGTTTAGGCCATATTGAGGGGGATTGCTTGCTTGGCACCGAGCCCATGCCATTTTCAGTAGTGCCCAATAACCATCCTAGCTTCCAAGTCAGGACGCTGAGCGGTCTAAGGCGCCATTTTCCTTTCTTTTAGGCCATATTGAGGGGGATTGTGGCATTTTCCTAGCTTTTAGGCCATATTGAGGGGGATTGCTTGCTTGGCACTGAGCCCATGCAATTTTCAGTCGTGCCCAATAACCATCCTAGCTTCCAAGTCAGGATGGCCGAGCGGTCTAAGGCGTTAGACTCAAGTTTGGTCTCTCATTGGAGGTGTGGGTTCGAATCCCGCTCCTGACACACATGTAGTGTGGCATTTTAGAAATGCCACTCCTAGCCATCCGGCCCTGACACTCTGGGGTGCTCGGCAAAGCTATTGCGTACCTTGGAGTGGTGGCGTAGATGGTTAGCACGTAGGTCTCATAGTTATTGAGCGATCCTGAGGTCGAGAGTTCAAGCCTCTCTCACCCCATCGCCTTTGCCGCCCATTGCGTGCTCTGACACTCTGAGATCTTGAGGTCGTTGTGGGGATGTAGACGTCACTCTAGTCAGTTGTCGCTTTGATCCTGGGATCTTGAGGTCGTTGTGGGGATGTTCCATCTTGAAGTCCCTTGAGAAGGTACACACGGAATATTCCCATCTTGGTTATCCATGGAATATTCCTTTCTTGGTTTCATGGGGTTTTGAGTTGTGTTGTAGAATATATTCATGAAATATTCCATCTTGCTTTGAGATGAGTCACAAGTAAACCCCTGTGTTGTAGAAGATATTCATGAAATATTCCCATCTTGCTTCTTTGAGATGAGTCACAAGTAAACCCCCAAGGAAGAATTTATGGAGATGTAGACGTCAGCGAGAGTTCAAGTCTCTCAGGCGACGTAACTCCCTCGAGAAGGTACACACGGAATATTTCCATCTTGGTTATTTATGGAATATTCCCTTCTTGGTTTCATGGGTTTTGAGTTGTGTTTGTAGAAGATATTCATGGAATATTCCCATCTTGCTTTGAGATGAGTCACAAGTAAACCCCCCAAGAAGAAATTTATGGAATATTCCCTTCTTGTTATTATGAATATTCGCTTCTTGGCGTCATGGGGTTTTGGGTTGTGCTATATGCGACTCCCAAGAATATATTCATGGAATATTTCCCATCTTGCTTTCAGTTGTGTCGTACACCGTAACTCCCCTAAGAAGATATTCATGGAAATTTCCCTTCTTGTTTTGATGTGCATGTAGCTCTCCCAAGAAGATATTTATGGACAATTCCTTTATGTGTTGTCCCCTTGGTTTCATGGGTTTTCGTGTTGTGTTGTGTTGTAACTCCCCCATGAAGATACTTGTGGAATATTTCCTTCTTGGTTCCATGGATGCAAGTTGTAACTAAAATGGGCATGGCTATAGTCCCATTTCCTAATAATTAGCAATTTTAGCTATTTAATTAGCATTTTCTAATATTAAAGGAATATTCTTTAGAATATATGTTTGAAAAGAGAATATTCTTTAGAATATTCTATTTTGTATTCTACCCTTTAATAAATTATAGCATTCATTGAACAAAAATTAATAACATTATAAAAGTAGAATGTATTAAATTATATAATATATTGCCTAATATAACAATTAAGGAAGAGCATAAGAGGTACATTATATAAATATTGATGTTGTTATTAAAATATTAATATTTAAATATAACATTATTAATTAAAAATTTGTAGTAGTAATAATATATATATAAAATCCTATAATAATATAGTCAATCTTCCATATCATTTTTTAAATTTATATAGTTAAGTATACAATTTGGTACTATTATTAAAGAGTTTATAATAATTATGAATATTAAATATATGATATTTTATAATTTTGTAATTGCTTTAAGCTTCAGAAAACATACATTCCCTTGCAGTTTTGTTAATCGTGACTTTATCAACGCTTCTTGACATCCACCCATATCGAATGGATTTAACATTTATAAAACATGCTGGGTCTTTTTGATTGGGAGACCATGTTTTCTCTAGGCATCCATTATATCTTTCGCTCTCCTTCTCGTGTCGCCTTTTTTGTGGTTTGAACCATGCAACCTTAACAATACTATTTTTTGTGATTACTTCAGGTGTGTCGATAATTTGACCCATCCAAATAGGCTGATTATATGACGCATCTGGAGTAATGAGAACCATCATTAGTTTTTGAAGATCCTTGCAGCAATCAAAGTATGCTTTAGGTTTTTGGTTCCTTTGTCCAACAAATGTGGGGTTTGCACTTCCACATCACTACTGGCTTCTATGTCGTCTGTGCTCAGTGATGTCATTTCAATCTCCTCTCGCCACCTTGTTTTAGGCCAGAAAGGGTGTTGCAATTCTGTACTTGTGACAGTAGGCCCTTCCAACTCTCGAACAACAGTCTCCCAATAGTTGACCACATGCTTATATAGTTCTGAGTAACCAGTTGCCTTATCAGAATTCTTTGGCATCGATTTTTGAACCCATGCCACATATTTTTTGATGCCATCAATAATAACCTCTTGTTCCTTGAGCTGGGCACTCAATGGAATAGGGTCTGGTTGTCCTTCTGGGAGAAGTGGCTTTCCATCCTCTCCACTTTTGAAGAGCATTAAGCCCTCTTTCGGTAACCACTCCTGCTCTGATGGCCGTAACTTGTACTGCATAATAGGTATACCATCTCGTATGGAGAAAAAGAATTGTAGCGGCACAAGGTGACCAACTAAAGAATCACTCCCTTCTTTTATATACTCCTTGAGAAATTTTTTGAAGTCTGGCACCTCAGTCACAAGCAAAGCACAACTTTTTTTGGAGATGCAATTTTCAAAAAGATTCATCATATGCGGTAAGGTAAGTGCACTTGTCCTTTTTGTAGAGTTGGAGACCTTGCTGAAGAACGCATCAATATCTTCATGAGTGTGACCAACCATAAGGAAACTGAGCGTGATTGTTTCAAACACACCTTTGGCAACAAGCATTGACAAGTATGCTAGCACATATCTAGAAAATAAAAGTAAGTATGAGCTTGAGAAACCCTTAAGTAAAATGATTTACCTATTTTTGTTCTCGCCTGCACAATTATCCATCTGTAAAAGCAAATGACGAGGAAGCTTATTTGATGTTGAGGACACATGTACACTATTTGAGCTAGATCCCTCCACTGAACCTGAACTCTCAACAGGGCCATCTGTTTTTTGTGCAGGTTGCTGACAATGCCTCTCATATTCCCAAGTAGCCTCAAGTGCAGACGTGTTCATGAGAGCATTATGTAAAGGTTGAAGGTGTTGTTTCTTCACTTTGAGATCACTGATAGGACTTGTCTGTGAGTGGGCTTCAAGGTTTCTGAAACACATGGCTAACGACCCAATAGTGAAATTGGAGTCGCTAGACCAATGTGGAAGTGAAAAGTGTCCATATGACTCACAACCGTGTCCATGTGTTAGCACACCTGTCAATGAAATCGGAAGTTTCATGACATTTCCAAGGCACTTTGGTGTTGCAAAGAGCTTTGGAATGCTGGTCTTTGAATGATCCATCTTGTCATGGATCAAGCACAGGTACTCTGATGGGCGTGACACAGAAAGCATGCGGTGTGCATAGTACTGAGACCGGCAAGTTTGTTGTGCAATCATGTGGGCCTCCATCTTCCTTTGAATGGTAGTGATCTCCACCAAGGTTTTTGCACAAGCCTCTGCAGCCTTCAATGATGTACAAGTGTCACACTTAGAAAAGCTAGAGTGTTTTGCAATCTCCACATCCTTAAAATGAGTATTCCATATGTTGTTGAAGGTACCAGTGCAGATTGCTTGGAGCCCCATCAAACTGAGGCACTTGTTCACATGTTCACACAGTTTCAATTGAGTGTAGATTGAAGGTAAAACCTTGAGATTTTCCCTGACCCCTGCATTTGTGGTTCGGCATTTGTGAGGCATCCTGTCTGCATTTGCTTCCACAAAAGCCTTGAGTATCTCTATGGCTGCCATGATGTGAGAGCGGGTTTTGACCAAGCCAGTGTTCCCATGAACTGAGGTTCGCGCTCCATCTAGCCACTCATCCCTCCGACGGTAGAACGTGGTCTTTGGGATCCCGTATATACTGTACCAAGCTTTGAAGCAGATGGCCACCTTATTAAATACCATGGATGTACTCTGATAACCTGTGTCCGAGGCCATTCCATCAATACACCCAGTTAGTGCAGCATATACAAACTCATGCCTTTGCTTTTGGGTGAGCATACGAAAGACATGTCTACATTGGGTAATTTCATTCCGGTCTGCCATCTGACAACACTTCTTCTTGCAACAGTCAATCGTGGAAATGCTCGTAACACTTTCGGAAGATGTAGGATCCATCTTTACCCTCTTGCTGAAACTTGCAGGGGAAGATCTACAACCCATGAATCGCCTTTTTCTTACAATAGGACCAATGCAAGGAACCTCTTCAAATATGAGTTGTTCTTCCGGGTTGTTATTATTGAAATCCAACCCAGAATATGTTGAACCATCTTGCCGTCTTAATTCAGATGTTCGCCACCTCACGAGGGATCCAGGATACAATGTGCCATTAGGTGAAACCTCTGTCACAACTACACCCACGAAGTCGGACCCTAGTTTCTCTTCTGACACTGCTTCCATTGGATTTATAGCTGTGATGATGCCTCTTCCGACTTCAATCTCACGAAGAAAGAGAATCACCTCATCCATTACAGCAGGCAAGCCATCATCTGGTAAACTCGTGCTACTATTTGTTTGTGACTCTGCATATTCTGTGTCAGCCTTGACTTCATCCAAATTCCACAATACAGGAGAACCCTCCTCAAATTCCATTCCCAGAACCTCAACATGCTTGTAAATGGTGTTCACCCATACGTACACACAAGATCCTTGGGCAATATTGTGACATGATGCATTATTATCTCGAACTTCCACAGTTCCAGTGCCAACTATCTCGTTGTTCCGAAGAAGACATACTTTATCTCCAGTATTAAACATATTGTCCTGCACATAAATAATTGTATTATTTATGATATCTGTTTATGCAATATTTTAAGAAATCTGAATTACGGTTACTTAATAATATGCATATGCAATAATACATAATTATGTTTAGAGATAATATCTCATGTTTGATTAATACAACTGATGGGCGGGATTAATCCCGCCCACGAATCCCTCCGACGAGGAACGGTCGGCGGGATTAATCCCGCCGCCGACTCAACCCCTTCGGAGAGAGTCGGCGGGATTAATCCCGCCTTGGACTCCCTCCGACAAGGAAGAGCCGGCGGGATTAATCCCGCCGCCTCTTCCTCCTCGGGGGAGTCCGGCGGGATTAATCCCGCCGACTCTCTCCGACGAGGAAGGGAGTCCGGCGGGATTAATCCCGCCGCCGACTCAACCCCTTCGGAGAGAGTCGGCGGGATTAATCCCGCCTTGGACTCCCTCCGACAAGGAAGAGCCGGCGGGATTAATCCCGCCGCCTCTTCCTCCTCGGGGGGAGTCCGGCGGGATTAATCCCGCCGACTCTCTCCGACGAGGAAGGGAGTCCGGCGGGATTAATCCCGCCGACTCATCCTCGCCGGAGAGAGTCGGCGGGATTAATCCCGCCGGACTCCCCCCGAGGAGGAAGAGGCGGCGGGATTAATCCCGCCGGCTCTTCCTTGTCGGAGGGAGTCCAAGGCGGGATTAATCCCGCCCACAATTCTTACGACGGGGAATGGGTGGCGGGATTAAACCCGCACATAACTCTCTCCAAAACTATGATTTCAAAGAGATCTCGGGATAAATCCTGTCCCCAAATCTTTAAAACAGGGAAGTGGTGGCGAGATTAATCCCGCCACCCCTTCCCTGCCTCCTAAAATGGTTGGCGGGATTAATCCCGCCGACAACTCTTTCTAATAAATTCTGGTAACTCTTCATCAGTTGAGAAGGTTATCGACGGGATTAATCCCGCCACTCTTTTTCAGTGGCGGAGAAGCATTGCCCGGGAGATGGTGGCGGGATTAATCCCGCCACTTCTTCGAAGAGGCAAAAAGAAATGGCCGGATTAATCCCGCCGCCCGGTTAACCTAGAATATTAAGTTAAAAGGATATTTAAACGGATAAATCCCTAACGGAATATATTATAATCCTAATGCATTTCTAAACCCCTAAATTGTAATTTTAAGAGAGAATGTAAGAGAGTGAATCTTATAAGTATTTTTAAATTTGTTTATAATACTTACTTGTAAACAGCACTGAAGGCGCCGTGCTTTCCTATAAAGAATAGCACCCAATTTAATCTCGCCCTGAGATGATCACTATGAAGAAAAAAGAAGATCTAAAGAGTGAAAAATACAGAAATGAAGAAACCCTTGCCGGAGAAAGAACCAGATCTGAATTTGAGTGGGAAATTAAATGCATTTTCAAATTTACATGTCAGACCGACAATACATATGTCAGAAATTCAAATTTTTTAAAAAGAACAGAAAATAAAATTTAAGATGAGTTGACACAAATATCCGACACTCTGACATATATACTCTCCAGTTCCAATGAGTATTTTAAAATTGCATTTAATGTTATTCAAGTGATTCAAGCTGTTTAATATTACGAAATTTTAGACTATATTCTACATTCTTAGTATTCAAGTATATTTATATTATATATATATATATAAATATATACTTATACAATAAATAAATTGATATATTATTATGTATCATTTAAAATATATTCATAGTCTGTTTATTATTATTATTTTCTTAATTACTCGAGTATTTAGTTTTCATTTCCTAGTATCAATGGGATATTCTTTAATATTTTATTAATATTTGAAGAATATTCTAATATTAAACCTGATTATCATAATTAAATTAGTCTTGTTCTTAATTATTGCAGTAATTATTCTACATTTGTATATATTAATGGGATTTTCTCAATTAATTTGTTATTATTTCAAGAATATTCATGTGTTAAACCTTATTATCAATATTAAATTAATACACACTATGAACATATTTTAAATTATACATAATAATACATCATTTTATCTAATATATAGTCATATATAGTTTTAATAATATATATATTAATATCATTTCCTTAATTACTTGAGTAATTAATCTTCTTTATATTAATGGGATATTCTTTATTATTTTCTTATTATTCCAAGAATATTCCAATATTAAACATGATTATGATAATTAATTTAGTTAATTATTTGAGTACTTAATTTACATTTGTATATATTAATGGGATTTTCTCAATTAATTTCTTATTATTTCAAGAATATTTCAATGTTAAACCTTTTTATCAATATTAAATTAATATATATTATTAAAACTATATATGGCTATATATTAGATAAAATCATATATTATTATGTATAATTTAAAATATGTTCCTAGTGTGTTTATTAATATTATTTTCTTAATTATTCGATGTTTGTTTTGCACACATATATAAACACAATCATAAATTTACACACGCATTACAAGAACTTACAAAAACACATATGCACACACATGCACAACCCTAAACCAAACTGAAGAAATAGGTTGCTTCTTTATTGAAAACATCATGTTCAACGCATGTATGATATATGTACTCAATCTGTGTGACTGTATGTAACACATTGAATTTACATGTGTAATATTTATATTAAGCTTGTTGGGAGCAAACCCTAAACCCTAATATGTAACACAATGAATTTACTCATGTAATATGTATGTATGTCTGTGTGTATACACGTGTGCATGTATATATGTGTACTCTGTATGTATATATGTGTACTTTCTGTCTTCTCTCATACATACACACCATGCATGATCCATGTTAATATGTACTGTCTCTCTTCTCTCAAACATATACACCATGCATGATCTATAATATGTACTCGGTCTCTCTAATATTATGTACTAATATGTGTGTATGTCTGTGTGTATACACGTGTGTATGTATATATTATGTGTATTAATATATGCAATGTGTATGTATGTATTGATACACATGAAACTTTAACACTCTCATGGACACACACATGTTAAATCCCTGCATGATTTATATTTTTGAGGTGTATGTGATACACCCACGCACACGCACGCGCTAATAATATAATGAAAGAATATTCGTTTAGGGCGAATCTATATTTTATTCTTTTTAGGGTTTAAGTATATTCTCAGAAGGAATATTCTATTAGGGTTAATATATATATTTAATTCCTTTAGGGTTTAGGTATATTCTTAGGGTTTCAAGAGGCGGCGGCTGTGAAATCGGCGGCGGCGGCTGTGCACACAGGTGAGATCTGTGTGTGTGTGTGTGTGTGTGTATGTATGTATATATGTATAGGAGTGTGCGTATAAATTTATTTATTAGTTTTATCTCTCGCACACACACGCACACTCCTGTGTATGTATATGTGTGTGTGGGTGTGTGTTTGTTTATCTGTATGATTTTATTTGTTTCGCTCACACACGCATACACACGATATACATATACACATATATATATATACCTATATACATATATACATACATATATTATGTGTACCAGTATCTGTAAATTTTTTTTTATTGATCTATCTCTCCCACACACACGCACACTGCTTTACACACACACACACACACACACACACACACACACACACACATATATATATATATATATATATATAATCAATGCATATTAACAAATAGTATACAACACTAGTTTATATATATGCTTATATATTCATATGGGTTATATATCTATATACACACATATATATATGTGTGTGTTTATCTGTATAATTTTATTTATTTATTAGTTTTATCTCTCGCACACACACGCACACTCCTGTGTATGTATATGTGTGTGTGTGTGTGTTTGTTTATCTGTATGATTTTATTTGTTTCGCTCACACACGCATACACACAATATACATATACACATATATATATACCTATATACATATATACATACATACAACACTAGTTTATATATATGCTTATATATTCACAGACTCTCTCTCTTTCTCTATAGATTATATATCTATATACACACATATATATGTGTGTGTTTATCTGTATAATTTTATTTATTTATTAGTTTTATCTTTCGCACACACACGCACACTCCTGTGTATATATATGTGTGTGTGTGTGTTTGTTTATCTGTATGATTTTATTTGTTTCGCTCACACGCATACACACGATATACATATACACACATATATATACCTATGTACACACATATATTAGGTGTACCAGTACTGTATAATTTTATTTATTTATCTATCTCTTGCACACACACGTACACTCCTATACATACATACATACATACATATATATATATATATACACACACACATATATATATGTGTGTTTTTATCTCGCTAAGCCCTCGAGCGGCGGGATTAATCCCGCCGCTATAGGTTTATAGCCTCGGCGGCGGGATTAATCCCGCGCTATATGGTTGGGGCCATGGCGGCGGGATTAATCCGCCGCCGAGGCCCTTCACGCAGGCTATGGGCGGCGGGATTAATCCCGCCGCTCTACGACAAACCGAAGAGCGGCGGGATTCATCCCGCCGCCCATAACCTGCGTGAGGGGCCTCGGCGGCGGGATTAATCCCGCCGCTCAACCCATGCCCTGCCGCGGAATGCGGCGGGATTATCTCGCGGCAATGGCCTGTGTGAAGGTTCTAATGGGCGGGATTAATTCCGCCGGATTCCGCACAGGGCATTTTACAGGGGATGGGCGGCGGGATTAATCCCGCCGCTCTTCGGTTTGTCGTAGGCGAGCGGCGGATTAATCCCGCCGCCCAGGGAATTCACGCAGGACATGAACGTAGGATTAATCCGGCCCCACGCTCATGCCCTTCACGGAGGGCGGCGGGATTAATCCCGCCGCTCAGGCACTTCCGCAGGATATAAGCGCGGGATTAATCCCGCCCACCCATCCCTGTTCAAAAATGCCGCACCAAATATATGTGTGAGCGCATGATTTACGAGAGGGCGGCGGATTAGCCTCTCAAACCTTCATTGCCGGTGGCGGGATTAATCTTCGAACCTCATTACCTCCATTGGTATGTTGAATCAATCCCGACTAACTCTGTCTGAGACGGAGAAGGTTTAAAAATACCAATGGAGGGAACTGAGAAGGGTGGTGGGATTAATTTCACCATCCCTTACATGGTGGGCGGGATTAATCCCGCCGCGTACGCATGCCCTGCGCGGAATCGGGCGGGATTTATCCCGCCGCCTTGGCCTGCCTGAAGGGCCTAGGCGGCGGGATTAATCCTGCAAGATTTCGCACAGGGCATTGGCGTTCGGCGGGATTAATCCCGCCGACTAAGGCCCGAGTGTAGGCCTGGAGGCGGGATTAATCCCGCCGGACGCCAATTCCTGCTCGAATCGGGCGGGATTAATCCGCCGCCATTGGCCTGTCTGAAGTGCCTAGGCGGCGGGATTAATCCGCCCGATTCGCGAAGGAATTGGCGTCCGGCGGGATTAATCCCGCCCATAGGGATCGAGTGAAGGCTGGGGCGGGATTAATCCCGACGAGTCTTCAATGCCTGTTGGAGGAATGAATCCCGCCACCCTTCCTTTTTTTCTCCATTGGTGAGTCGGACCAATCCCAAACGTTTCTGTTGAGACGTAGAAGGTTTCAACATACCAATGGAGAGATGGGAAGAGTGGGAAATTCATTAACCATCACTTACATGGTGGGCGAGATTAATCCCGCCTCCTTTCTGGAGTCACTGAAGGGGTGTGAGAAATAAATCCTGCCAGTTCTCTCTGAGACCGAGAAGGGTGGCAAATTAATTCCGCACTCCCGTTCAAGGCCTCCAGAAAGGTGGCGAGATTAATCCCGCCCACTCTTTCAGGAGGCATTGAAGGGGTGGCGAGATTAATTTCATGTGAATATATATGTGTATTAGTAATATAAGTTGCATATCTCATTTTATTTACTTTATCATCTTATCATATATTTCGAGTAAAAGCTAGGAATCTATGTAAAACTGTCCAGAGCTCACATTTGTGGTGGTTCTAAAACGAAATGTTATCTTTCTTTTGCACTAACACAAATGTGAGCTTCGGACAGTTAATTACGTCTACTTCTCTCTGTGTATTATTTTTGTATATTCGGGTTTATACAAGTGTGTGTGCGTTTTTATATAATTTATTTTATAGTGTATTATTTTGCAGAAGGACGATTTGATCAAACAAGGAGATCGAGTCATTAGTATGGAGTCGTCGTCAAATTCTGGGTAAGAATTAAAATAAAATCTGTTATACTCGGATACTTGAACTAATCATTTTTGTATTCAGATGTGGAATTGAGGTGACATTAAAGACAAGAGCAGGAGAAGAGATGGGCAGGGGGATTCTGGAATCAACTTGGCCATATTTTAAGATAAATGGGAAGCGCATTGGAGCAACCATGGCTGCTGTCAAATTAACCTCTGTCACATCTCATGGAGCAAAAAATGGAAAGTTGATTCGCTAGTCAAGCACCCGAAAGCAGGCTGCGAACCCAGATTGGACGATGCTCGACAGATATGCCTTGTTCCATCCAATGTCACGTTCTCGGATCCAGAGGTCGTCAGTTACAACATTAATCTCGGGTGGTTTTGTCGACTTGTGGATAATGACGTTCACGTGTTCACTAATGATGTTGACCTTGGAGTTCTTCTTCAACTCAACGAAAGCCCATCTATGGAGGGGATCCATCTGGATGTCTACTTCGAAGATCTTCAGACTCATCGAGTAGGTGTATTGTCAGGAGATATTGTTTCACAATACAGAAAATCAGCAAGTGGAGCAATCTTCCCTCTTGACATTGAAGAAGAACACAGCGACATCATAAGGGAGATTGAGAAGGTGGCTCGGTCTCAGGTTCTCTACAGATCACGTTCAATTTGCTTAGGAAGCTTCGGGAGCTGGAGAGTGTGCCGAGAACACTAGAACAGCTGCAGTCGGGGATCACACATGTTGATTCGGATCGCAAAAGAAAATCATCAATCGTTTTGTCAGCTGCACCTGTGGCATCTCATGCTGCAATAAGTCACAAGGAAATGATGTTGGATGATAAGATTTATCCTTGTAGGGTTAAATATTGCAGCGTCAACCCAAACTTCAATTACAGGCCACTCAACCAGGAACGTGTAGCTGAGCTCATGGAGAAGATGAAGGACGACAATTCTTATACCGTTCCACATAATGCTGTTTTGTGTCCATACTATGAAAGAAGGAAGGGTGCTGACAAAGTCTGGATCACAACACCAGAACAACTCATGAAGATTCAGACGGAGAATAAAAGATCTATCAAGTACTACATCATTAGTGGCCAGCACACAATAACGGCAGCCCAACGACTTCTCGAAGAACACAACAAAGGAACGATGGCAACAAAACTTTCCGAGCATACCCGTGAGAAGCTGACAAAAAGATCGGCGTTTTTAGCTAAGCCGAATCTCACAATCGAGCAGTACCATAAGTTATCGGCGGAATGGGACGCTGCCGACACCAACCACTACAACAGCAAAATATGGGAGAAGTTTAAACACACGCGAGCCGTGTGGGAATCTCTTCAGCGACCACAAAGAGCTACCGCAGGGAATACACAATCTGCGGAATACCGGGTAAGCAAATTGTTTGGGCGGGATTTATCTCGCCGGTATATTAATCTGTCTTTTTCCTCAGAGAGTTGAAGAAATTGCAGCAGTTGATTTTGCCCAGGTGGGCGGGAAGGAAACATCATTTCTGATGATGTTGATTTCTTGCCCCGAAGATAGGATCTTTGCCAAATGGTTGGGGATTATGGAATCCTTTTCAAAAGGAACACTGAAGAAGAAGCAGACAAGTGAAGGGGAGCCCTCAGAAAAGTCTGCAAAGAAACCCAGTAAGACGCCGAAGGCTAAGTCTGTTCAATCTACAAAGGATGTAGACAACGATTTCAAGCTCACATGGTTGAAGCCTTTAAATGGAACAACGATGGAGGAGATGGAAGTCTTGGCTGATTTGGTGATCGATGGCAAACTACAAATCAATAACAGCAGCCCAACCTCTCCTTTTCATCTCAAGGCAATGGAGTTGAAGACGGTCAGGCATTTCAAGGAGTGGTTGGGAATACACTGCCACAAACTGGGTTGGACCTCGACTTCAACATATGAAGAGGTTAGCAAATATTTGCATGTGACGAACGATGATATGCTTGTCGAATGGGTGAACCAATCGGAAGATCTAGGCAAGAATCTATTGCACGCCAACGCCAAAAAGGAGAACATTGGGATGACGCCTTCTCTTATGGCAGTCCTTCAGCAGCGGAGAACCGAATTGAACCTTATAAAGGAGGATGCTACGAATCACGACAAGCCCTACAGATGTTTGTTGTTAGATTCGGAGACTTTATGGGGTAACATCACTGCTTGTAGGAAACCGTTTCAATTGTTCGTGATGGATCGGCGGGTGTCAAAAAATCTTTCGACAGATAGGGCACTAGAGGATCTGGTGGAGAAACTTAGCCGTGCAAGCATATACATAGAAGGTATTTATTATTGAATTCATGCTTGCGCTCTTCACTGATACCTACTTTTTCAGGTATTTATTTCTTGATTCTTGCTCATGTCACCGATACTTTTGCCTTCGCCTTCGCCAAGAAGAATAGACATCGTTGGACAGGATTTTATATGAACGATGCTAATCCCAAGTGCATTGATACTGTTGTTCACTTGGTTGTTAGGAATGCGCCAAACAATTTCAAGCTTCCAAATGACTGGCCAGGCATCTGTTTGCACTCCAACGGCCCTGAACCTCCATCCGATACACCGATAGGTATGAGTGACGTATTCGGCAATGTACGTTATCCAAACATTACAAGTCAAGCGGCACGGAGCATCGTCAACTTGATCAGGGGTCCTCACAGTGATGCGTGGGTTTTTGACTACTGCACTAGGGGGTCCGTCTTGAAGGAGTGTTACCTTCGGCATACATGTGTGTTTGCCGTTGAGAAGGATAAGACCATGGTTGAGGACCTGAACAAGTGGATAGATTGGGTCTCAACTGAGTACCCCAACGATTCCATAAAGGCGTATTTGAGAAAGTTCCCTCCAGATAAGTGCGATAGCTCTGAAGGTGAATCTGGTTCAATCTCGGAGTCTGAGAACGAACATCAATCAGATATTAGACCGGAAGTTATCTCGAGGAGTACAGAACATTCGCACACTCCAGGACCCATGGAAACATCAATAGAAGATGCAGAAGATCTTGAACCATCTCACAAGCGGCTTAGACCTTCTTCGCCTCATCAGAAGGTAATAGCGAAGAAGAATTGATAATGAATTGATAGAGTGATGAATAGTTGTAAATGAGTGTAACATAAGGCATTTTTGTATATTTCTTTTATATTTGTACAGAAAATAAATTCTCAAGGATTAATGAAGCTTTTAGTTCAAACATGGGTCACACATTAACAAGGTAAATAATATACCTTGATAATTTTAAGGTCAGCTAATTATCATTTTGCAGATGTAATGAAATAATTGAGAACATGGATTTTCAGCATTGCCATGAGGTAAGAGAGGGGTTTGGCGACAATTTTTGTGCCACATGTCAGAATGACAGAGTTCATGCAGGAAATGGATAATAATGCAGCTCAAAACATCGTTACCATGGGGGCCACTTCAGTTTTTGCATCATCATTTTTATTGGCTTCAGTTCCGAAATCAATTTCTTCAGCGCATGCAATATCTGAATCTTGTAAGGATGATGTACAATTAAATGATGAAGGGATAGGCAACGAAATAGTGGCAACGGATAAATGTGAAAGGGAGCAAACAAGTGATTTGCAAAGTATTCAAGAGGCAACGCTATCTCATGTTACTCATGGCCATATTGTGTTGTTGGATGTCAATGGTGTTCTGCTTCATCGACAAAGGCCCGAGGATAGAAAAACAGAAATCAAACAAGGAGATTTCATTCCTTGTCATGGTAAATTTCGATATGATATTATTTTTCGTCCAGGGTTGGATCGTCTCTTTCAAAAGCTTAAGGAGATGGGTGCGCTTGTGGGGATTTGGTCATGCATGCAGATTCATAACTTAACACCGCTGTTGAGTTTACTTAAGAAACATTGTAGTGTTGCAGAAGAGGTGATTCGTAAAGATTGGATTTTTGACCAGCGAATGTGTTATAAACCTCTCGAATTTCACAATATAGAAAGGAAAGCAAGCCATACTTCTTCAAGAATGAAAGAATAATTGGGACTCATGGGGAGATCAGTCGCTTAAGGATAACGAAGAATGCACATATCTTAGTAGTAGACGACTCTCCTCAGAAGGCTATGCTCAACCAAAACATTGCTTGTATTCATCCAATCACTTTCGATCCATATTCTGATATCGATATCATGGATGAGCTAGTGAACTACTTGGATACGTGCCTCAGAAAGAAGAATCTCGAAAATTTTTGTGAGCAGTATCCACCGTATCATACATTTCCTGAAGCTTTTCTTTCTCGTGATATTGAATTTTATAAAATGAAGGATAGCAACCGGGCGCTTTATAATATTATTCTTAAGGAACGTCAGTTTTTAGATGAGCCTTTATGCAGACCTTCTTATCACATCTTATGTATTAACAAGGATGGCAACTCCCAATTGCATTCGTGAGAGTGTTAAGTGGTGGCAACAACATCAAGATATTGACCAAAATGATTTGATTAATCCGGAGAGTGATGATTTAGACAAAATGAAAAGATTTCTTTGTATGATAGAAAGAAAGTATTTATAAAAAAATTAACATGTTGATAAGAAAATGATTTCATTTGTAATTATGTTTGATAGTATTTCTTCATTATTGTAAACTATTTTTAGAATAATATGAATATTCTAAGATATTTTAGGAATATTCCTTACTAAGTAAGGTTATTGAAGGATTAATTAATTAATTAATTAATATTTAAGGCTTAATTACATATTAATTAAATGATTAATTAATAATTAAAACTTAAGTATTAATTAGTAATTTATTTTATATTCCCATTTTCACGTATCATGCCCACTTTAGTTACAACGTGCATGCTTGTTGCTGTTTGTATCACGCATACAGCTCCTTTGATTCCGGTCTTGGGGTGGTGTTCATCTCAACAGGTTCAAATGCCGGATCCGTCACCTGAGTGTCGAGCACACTGCATCGAACAACTTAAGAAACAGTATGCAAGTTTGTTCAAATTTGATCTGTCCCATGGTGCACGTGTGAAGACTCGACACTGTATACCCACCGGCAATGCAAAGCCTTTCAAAGTCCCGGTTCGACGCAGGTCACCAAAGGAGTTATCAGCCATGCGAACAGCTGTTACTGATATGATTGGTAAACGAGTGTGTCGTCTGTCACGGAGTCCATGGGCATGTGAACCTCATTTGGTTCCCAAGTCTGATGGATCTCTCCGATTTTGTTGGATTACCGACCTCTTAACGATGTTACCATCAAAGATGTCTATCCACTTCCGAACTCTGCCGATCTATTAGATCGTTTGGGTCAGAGTCGATGGTTTACTAAGTTGGATTTGGCATCAGGATATTGGCAGGTTCCTATGGCTGAGGAGGATATTCCAAAAACGGCCTTCCAGACACCATTTGGTCTTTACGAGTTTTTGGTCATGCCTTTTGGATTGACTTCAGCTCCTGCCACCTTTCAACGCATGATGGATGAGCTTCTTTCCAATATGCCTGATATCACTGCCAATTTTATCGACGATGTGCTCATTCATGGGTCTGGTTCTTGGGAGGATCACATTCGGCGCGTTCTTGATCGATTTCGAGAAGTTGGCCTGAAGTTGAAACTTGAAAAGTGTGTGTTTGGTTCGACCGACACCACTTACTTGGGTTACCGTATATCTCGAGAGGGTTTACAGGTGGATCCAATGAAGTTGCGAGCTGTTCGAGAGTTCCCTCGTCCCCGTACAGTACAGGAAGTCCAGCGTTTCTTGGGCACGGTGCAGTACTTGGGTCGATTCATCGATCATCTCACTGATTGAACTGCCCTCTTCGGAGTTAGTTCGTCCACAGGTATCTTTCAGGTGGACTCACAGGTGTCAGCAGGCATTTGACCAGTTAAAAGAGTTCCTGACAACTCCACCATTGCTTCAATACCCAGATTTTACTCGTCCGTTCATTTTACGAGTAGATGCCTCAGATGTTGGTATTGGTGGTGTATTGATGCAAACTGATGCTGTGGATTCTTCAATTCGACACCCGGTGGCTTACATTAGTCGAGTACTCACGCCGGCTGAGCGGAATTATTCCACTACTGAAAAAGAATGCCTTGCTGGTTTGGGGTTTTGAACGACTTCATGCCTACTTACATGGGAGTGAAACACTTTTGGAGTGTGATCATGCTGCTGTCACTTCCTTGCTAAAACGGAAGAATCTAGTGGGTCGTGTAGCCAGATGGGCATTACGTCTCCAAGTATATAACTTTAAGGTGGTGCACAGGCATGGGCGAACAATGGTGGATGCGGATGCACTTTCTCGAGCACCCCTTTCTGATTCCACTTTGCCTGCTCATGCAGTCGCTGCAGCATTCAGTTTGATACAAGCCCCTCAGGTATTCGATGCCGACTTACCATCCTTGGAACAGTGGCAGAATGCCCAAAAACGTGAACCGTGGACGAGGCAATTACGGGATGCGTTTGCAAGTCCTTCTTCCGAACCGCAGTTTCGACAATATCATGCTCAGTTTCGACTTCAGGATGGTTTATTGTATTTTTATTGGGACAAATCCAGAAGACAGATGGCGGTTGGTTGTGCCCTCTACATATGTTCCACACCTTCTTCGAGCATATCATGATTCGCCTATTGTTGGAGGTCATCTTGGTCACCAACGAGTGTTGGAGAAGCTCCGCAGATCCTTTTATTGGCCTAGCATGCGTGGTGATGTGATCAGGTATATTCAGAGCTGTCCCATTTGTCAAACTCGGAATTCCTCTACGACTCGGGCCATGGGGGTGTTAGAATCCATCAACGTCTCTCGCCCTTTTGAGTTAATTACAGTGGATTTAATGGGACCTTTTCCACGTTCTTCTCAAGGTAACCAGTACATCATTGTTGTATTTGATTATTTAACTCATTGGGTGGAGGTTGGTGCTCTTCCGGATGCAACTGCCCTGTCAACAGCTTTGTTTTTGTTCGATAATGTGGTTTTGCAGCATTCTTGTCTAGAGCGGATGTTATCAGATAATGGCCCCACTTTCATTGCAGAGGTATTCCGAGTGTTGTGTGAGAGGTTAGGGTAAAACACTCATTTGCCTCTCCATATCATCCACAAACTGATGGTTTGGTGGAGCGATTGAATCAGACCTTCAAGGGTATGATCTCGAAGTATGTGAACTTCAATCACACTGACTGGGATTGGTATTTGCGATGCTTGAGATTTGCTTATGTAATAGGCATTAGAGTTCGATTGGTATCTCTCCATTCAAGGCATTGTATGGATATGATCCTAAGTTGCCTAGTGAATTGGGATTATCATCGAATCTGCCACGTGCCGAGGATGCGAAAATGTGGGCTCGACATTTGGATGATGTCTTACCTCTTCTGTGTGCAGAGTCTGATGAACATCTTGGTCGAGCTCAAATACAACAACAATCTTCTTACAATGCACGACATCAAACTCCACCAGACTATGTTGACAGTGACTTAGTACTGGTACGTTTTCCCAAGCTAACTGCACCTGGGCTTGCAACTGGTTTATTACATAAGTGGCTTGGTCCCTACGAGTTCTCCGAAAGGTTGGTCCTCATGTGTATCAGGTACAGTTGGTGGGATCTCATGAGGTTGAGATAGTTCACGTAGTTCGAATGAAACGGTTGTTGTTCGAGACTCGTTGACTACATTCGGTCATACCTTAGATGGCCCAACTCACACGGATCCAGGACCATCAGATCCATCACCATCTACACAACCGCAGAGGGGGGATAATGTAAGATATTGTATATTATGTAACGTAATGTATATACGCATGTGTATATACACACATGCATAGTGACACATGGGTGGTGATCTGGCCACCATGTGTCAGCGCCATGTGTCGCTGTGTGCCACGTGCAGAAGGTCTCCTGTATATAAGCAGGGTTTTTGTAGCTTAATGGATCTGACATTTTAATATATATCGGCTCTTTCAAAGTCTTCACTTACAATCATTTATGAAAGTTATATGTTTTAGGATTAATAGCTATTAAAGTGATGTATAATAAAGGTTATAATCTAAAAACTGAAACTGACTTTTATATGCTGTTATAAATCTTCCTAGAATCTGCTAGAATAAATTTTAATATATGGTTCATATGGAATGGTTAATTGAATCTTTTGTAAATATTAAATATATTAATATCATATTCAAAATCAAAATATTGAATATATCCATGATCAGTACATGTCAAATACATTAGTGTATAAAAGGATTTCTAAAAAATAATACAATACAGAATCATATTATATACACTTGGCAAACTCATTTAATTACATAGGTTTAATTCAATAAAATGCAGATTGTCGTAAGATATCTCAAAATCTGGAGCAGATATTTGGTGTTTTAGGGATTGTACGATTTAGGGTTTATTATAGGGTTTGATGCATGTGGACGTTTTGCTTTGAAGAGATGGGTGATTTTTTAGGCCTTTCCTAAATTTTGGAGTAAAGACTTGGAGTTTTGGATAAACCTTGTGATTCTAGATTTTGTTGCATTTGTCTAAAAGGGGCAAAATTGTGTGGCAACTTTGATAAGGCCATATGAATAGCTACTATTGTTGTGGGTTTGGAACATAGTGTTACCATGCATGGCAGTCATGTATGAGCTACAAAATTAGATTGGTTATGTTTGGTTTGAAAGTGATATCGTTAACTCCCTTGTGTGTCAGGCAAGTGGAGTTTGGGCAAGGCACTAGACTACAGTGGTGCATATGATGATGTGGATTTCAACTTGGTCTGGTCAGCTATATAGTATGCCAAGGTTTAATGGTGGTCCTTTGACTAGACATGGTAATTGGTGACATTTGTTCTTGTTCTAGTCTTGCATGTGGGCATGCTCAATGGAAGCTTCATGGTTAGTCGGTATATGTATGTTGATGTGTGTTCCACGTGTTTGTTTCTTGCGGCAACGTTTGTTTCTTGTGGCATTTGTAATGAATGGGTAAAATTGTGTGGCAACTTCGTGGAAACAGCGATTGGCTCGTTGCTTGAGTTAGGCATTGCCTATGGGCCTGTGCTGAATGGTTAGAGGGTTGAAGACCCCAAGTGATATTTTACTAGTTTGGTGCTTGGTTGGTTTGCCTAGAAGAAGTTATGCAGTTTGCTGGTTTATGCATTTGCATCAATTGAATGGGCAAAGTTGTGTGGCAACAACTTTGTGGGAACAACATACGCACTTGATTATTTCGTTATTTGGGTTAGGCACCGCCTATGGGCCTGTGCTAAATGACTGAAGACCTCGAGTATGTGTTGTTGGTTGGGTGCTTGATTGATTTGTTTAAAAACAATTTGTTGATTTAGACATTTGCGTCTAGTACTTCATTGCCTTTTGTTGTATGTAGCAATGGCACTTGTTTTAGTCGATTTCCAAGGATTTGAGCTATTAGTGGAAGTGCAACTCCATATTTGAGGTGGTAGTGAGTCACCATATTCGCTTGCGGGTGTTCAATGCTTGGAAACGAGCATGGTTATTCTAGTACTCTTTGATGGGCATTACTATAGAGTTTGCGAGTGATTACTATAAGGTTTAATAGGTATCTTCTGAGAGGGCAACTCTAATGATGGTTCTTGTTCACTAAGAGGCTTTGTATGTTTGTAATAAATGGTCATTTTGGGTGTGTGGGGCGCATTTCACTTCTGATTTTGGTGGATATATATGTGGCATGCTATAGTGGCTACTTTGGGCATTTGCTACGAAATGTTTTGGCTTTCATTTATCTTTGTTTGTTTTTGCTTTGGTGTGAGTTGTGGTTTGAAGTTTGAAACTCGAGATGGTATCTTAATGGATGGGAATAAGAATAGGTTTATATGAAATCCTTGGGATGTTTTGATGTACACTTGTGATTTGCCCCGTGAATGAACTTCTAACATTCCAGCATGTAGAAGGTTAATAGAGATTCTATAGGATATATTAGATTCAACAATTATTAATATTAATTTTATGGAGAGAAAGTGGTTCATGTATGTTTCAATTTACTATCTTCATTGGCTGAACCTCTGAGAAGCAGTAAACCTGACATAGTAGCATCAAAGGCGGTCGCAAGCTGCAAACGATGAAGAAAGGTATGAAAAACCCACAGCATGTCTAGATGTCATTCTAGGTATAGGAGCGTGCGGGAATGAGTAGCACCTGGATGAGCGACCCCCCAACAATGACCTACAATGCAAAATGGGACGGATGGCAAGACATTGGAAGCCCTCCATCCCCTCTCGACGTAGGAGAAAGTGACGGATACAATGAGCCCCCACGCTAGAGAGCCGAACCCATGTTCGAAGAGTACGGAGACCCCGCGTAGGAGAACCCCAGGAGAGGGAAGGCATGCGTTGGAGGTAGGAATCTCAAGGCGATGAAATCAGCATGGATAGTGATAGGGGACAAGAGCCGAAGGTCCAGCTTGGCCAACGCTATGAGGGACGAAAGGTAGGAAACCCATGGCCGCCATCACCCACCAGGGTAAGGCAGTAGGTTCGTGGATGCCCAGAAAGAGGGGGAAGAGCCTTATCCGGAAGGCCCATGCATGGAGGGACACTGATTACCTACAAATCAACCTTTGCACCGATCAGATGATGTAGCAGGCCAAGGTGGGTATCAGGATGAGAGCCCAAGACTCTGAAAGGCCGGGTTACACATGGGACGACCACCTGCACGAAGGTGACTGGACGTTGACGAGCTAACAAATTGGGCAAAGGTACCAACAAGGGGGGCCACATAGTGGTCACTCTGGGCAAGGGACAAGGGGATTCCGTCCCAGGGCGAGGGAAATCCGCACAACTGACCAAGATCGTATCAACTTTGCGAGGGAATTTCGCAAAGGCGCACAACAGAGCCGCAACCACCACGAGACAAGGGATATCGTCTCAGGGCGAGGAGAATCCACCTCGATAGCCACAACTATTTTGACACTGTGAGGGGATTCTGTAGGTCGCACAATCCTACAAAGCCATCCGCTGGATGAGGGAATACTATCTAGCTGAGGGATGCCGCACCACCAGCCGTCAGGTTGGTCCCATGAAGGGAGCCCCCGAGGGATAGTTGGGAGGAGCTCGTCCTTGTCACCCACCCTCAACCGAAGGGTGGGGCAAGGGAGGAAAAAGGTACCCGCAAGATACTAGAATGTGGACTACACCACGTCCGAAGCGGAGGGTCCAGATTAGAGCACCTCTTAGGCTCAATAGGATGCCATGGGAATCCATTTGGTGACCTTACTAGCATGTGCGCTCAATCGGATGCAGGAGAGCACAATAATAGTGCCCTTACCCACATTCCGGGGAGCGAAGGGCAAAGATGCGGACCAGCATGTACACAAGTTTGAGCAGGTATGCAAGTTAAGAAGCATAAGCGATAACCACAAGAAGCTGAGTGCATTCGCATGCACTCTGGACAAAAAGGCACATGCCTGGTGGATGCGATTCCAAGAGGTAAACGAGGGAGCTCATTGGGAAACCACACAGAGGGCATTTCTAGATACCGTCCGGAAGGAAAAGAGCAAGAAAGAGGTAATTCATAAACTAACGAGCTTGAAGTAGAAAGTAGAAGAGTCGATCAACAAATACATGGTTTGCATGCTGAGGTACATCGTCCGGCTAAGGGATGCCCCAGTCGACCTGACCAAGAAAATGTGGTATCGGAAGGGATTGCGGCCGGAGATTCGCAAGTGGATCGGCCTAGACAACAACTGGATGTTCGACAAGTTACTCTAGTATGCCAAGAAGGCTAAGAAGCGGAAAGCCGAGAGACACCAAGAGAAAAAGACACAAGATAAATTAGACACTGAGGGAGCAAACGACACCACCACGAAAGAGGAAAACTTCTCAAACGCCTTAAAGCCTGCCAGAAAGGAGAGACAGTTGGGAGCCAAAGGGCACATGCAGCTACAGCAAGGGGAAACCCACCGGGTGGCAGCATGGAAGGAAGAATTAACCGCAACGCTGGCTCAACTGGGATATACCACATGCAGGGACAAGTACTGTCAGGTATGTAACATCCACGGGTCCCACAACATGGACGATTACTATTGACTGACCGAACTCCTAAGGAATAGGTAGCCGCATTGACGGTGGAATGGAAGGCAGAAGGGGACGCAGACAGCCGGAGGAGTTATAAGTATAGAACGGAAGGGGACACCAACCTCGTAGAAGGTCGTGGTCAAGAGATCGGAGTCATAGGTGCCGTTCTTGAGAGTGGCAGCCCTACTAACCTAGGTACAACAACAGGGAGAGGCAACTAGAATGCAGGGAGATGACATGCGCGCTATGTGGTGGTCCTCACCTACTTTACCAATGCTCCTAGGTATCATTAATCAAACCCATGCTGGAAGCGCAAGCACCTAGCATTGCAAGGGTGGCAAACGAGCAGACCCCCGCCGGACCAACACCAATCTCCACACCGCAAGTAAACCAAGTAATGGTAGTACTACCAGGTCAGAACAATGAGACAAACTCAACACTGCAGCCCCCCTAGCAGACGAAACAAGTCAATCGCACGTGTGTATAACTAGGGGAACAAGAAGGCACCGCAAGAAGGAATGAGCAGCAAAACCCTCAGTGTTGAAGCAGTGGGTAAGGAAGCAAATCGATGTACCAACTGCCTCAGAACCAGTGAAGCCCAACCAAAGCCAAGGATTAAGGGGAACAGCGAGGAGGCGGGAACGCCTTGCTTTCAGCATAGGAGAGACCAAGGCATCGACAAGACAAGAAGCGCCACTTATTCTAGCCGCACTATGCGGGGCTTGGCCATAAGGATAAGCTAGGCCTCGGCCAAGAGGCATTGCAACCACAGTGGACTTCATGGATGACGTGCCAACCATTCTGGTTCGAATGGTGGGCCACATAATCAGCGAGATGATTATAGATGAAGGGTCGACAGTGAACATCATGTCAATGGAACTCCATCATGAGCCGAGTATACCAGCCTACTCCTTTCTAGGTACACATGGAAAATCAGGCCAAGGTAATACCCAAGGGCAGTGGAAGTTGAGATCCAAGTTGTTAAATTTTGAATAAACATTATTGTCCTTGACATGCACATGGGAGGGGGATTCAACTTGCTTCTTGGTCGACCCTGGCTCAAGGGTGCGAACATGACTAGGAGCACCAGTAAATAAGATTCCGCACTAGGAGGGGACTGAGGTCCATGTCCGCAAGCCAAGTCCGGGCACCCATGCAAAGAACACTATGCGCCATGTAGGCACGGAGGATTATACGACGGCGAAACAGCAACCTCCTGCCCCCATCTACCAGGCTCGGGCTACATAAGGTAGGAGGACCCTCACCAAGGCATGCATTGCATGGGAGGACCAAGGATCGCAAGGGGAGCGCCTGAAGCCCGAAACAATATAGACACATGGCGGGAGCATAAGGACCAATTCACCAACCACCATCACAATTTTGGAAGAGCCACCTGGACATGACAACAGTGCCATCTAAGCGAGCCCAATCCAAGCCCGGTAGTGGATTGGACCGACAACCCCATACCAATCCCAGCCTTAATTGAGAATACTCACAGTCACAACTAATCAAAAACCAATTACGAAAGTGGGGAGGGAAGAACCCCGGTAGAGACATTCCCTAATAGAGTAGGGTGCGAAGTCCCAGGTGTGGGACGTGCGGGACTAGTGGCAGAAGGACTTGGTGGGGAGGGACTAACCGAAAAGGCCCTATAGTTAAGACCAGGGTGGCTCCACCAGACATCATCAGGGTCACAAGGAGCGGCAATGACGGATAAGCACTGCAATAGACAATCGACAGTAACCACGTTGGGATGGATATCCACCTAGACGAAGCTCAGACCAAGGCATCCTAGGGCAAAGCAACCACCGCAATAGGGAAACCCCAAGGAAGCGCAACAGGAAGGATGGCACGGCCAAGAGGAAGACCTCCAAACACATGTGGCCAGCTCATAGACATGGTCTTAGTTTACATGAACCGAACTTGAGTTTTGAGATGGACATATAATGTTATGACAGTATTCCGAGGAACTTGTTCAGAGACTAAGAGGAATCATGAACTAGTGTCTGGTTCATCTAATTGATTTAGTAAGATATTATTTTCCACACTAATGTTATCATGACACTAAAGTGCCACCATAACTTCATGTTTTAGTTATATCTCATAATTCAGTAGATCTCCCCAAACATGAATAAGATATTTAATTCAATACGTTGAACTAAAATACATTATCCATGTTTGAGTTTAAGAGTTAGATAGTGAACATTATCCTGGGTTTAATACTCCCTTAAGTGAACCAGTTGTATGCTAAAGAAAGCAAGTGCGCGTTTGGTCAAACCAAGATAGATTTCTTGGGACACTTGATCTCAGGTGGGAAGGTTGCCATGGATTCAAAGAAAATTCAAGCTATTACTGAGTGGACGAATTTGAAAGACGTGCATGAAGTTAGATCATTTCTTGGTCTGACAGGGTATTACCAAAGATTCATAAAGGGTTACTCGGAGATAGCGGCACCATTGACAGATCTTACGAAAAACATTCCATGGCATTGGACTCCAGAGTGCCAACGTGCATTCGTCAAACTCAAAGAGGCTATCTCTTCTGAGCCAGTTTTGTAGTTGCCCATCTTTGAAGATCCCTTTGAAGTAGAATGTGACACTTCCGACTTTGCAATTGGTGGTGTATTGCAACAGAAAGGACATCCAGTGTCCTTTTTCTCGAAAAAGTTAGATGCCGCGCAAACTCGATGGCCTACTCACGAAAAGGAGATGTATGCTATTGTTGCTTCCTTGGAGTATTGGCGTCATTATCTTCCAAGTCATGGTATTGTGGTTTGGACAGATAGTGTAACTCTAAGGTATTTTGAAATGCAGCCGAAGCTATCGCCGAAGTATGCTAGATGGCAGCAGAAGTTGGCATGATTTCAGCCTGAAATCAAACATAAAGCAGGAAAGGACAATGTGGTAGCTGATGCACTCAATAGAAAGGGTCATCTGCGAATTATGTTAGCACCCATTTCAACTTTAGTGGATGAATTTGTGACGGCGTATCCTCAGGACAAGTTTGCTAAAGAGGCTTTGAGCCTGGTGGCAAAGAGGAAACAAGTTCATCAATTACGAAGAGATGGTAATATTCCAGCAGGAATAGAAAGTCGAATGGATGCGCTCAAACAGGCCCATTTTACAGTACGAGAAGGCGTTTGGTTAAGCACTTGAGATGGACGTCAAAGTGCTTATTGTGCGCTAAGACGACAAGGTCATCAACAGCGTTTGATATTAAGGAATAAAGCAAGTCTTTATTTCTTGTTAACCAAGGGGCCGGCAACAACACTAACTAGAGGCCTCCAATATAAATTCTAGTTAAGTAAAGAAATTAACCAGTGTTGTGTGCGTCGGGTGACAGACTTTGCAGACGTGTAAAAGGTCTCCAGGTGACTTCATGTCGCAGGTGGTGCCTCCGGCAGTTGGGTTTACGACTCAGTGAACGACGGTTCTGAAGTACTTGGCTTCGCGTAATGCAAGGGGGTAATGAAATTATGTGAACTTTTGGCTAACTCCGCATAGAGTGATATGTTAGTTTTGGTTAGTTTTTTCTAACATTATCTAGTCTTGGAGTTGGACGTCAACGAGGACGTTGACATTTTCAAAGGCGAGGAGTGTGTCATAGTTTTTACTATGACTCGACCCTTTACTTTGGACGTTGACTGTTGTTACCTACTGTACTATGTTGATGGACCCTAGATGTAGTAGGAAACAGGCCCGCTTAGTGCACTTGGGTATCTGGTGATGGTCCGGTCGGTGTCATTAGGTATTTGCAGGAAACTCTAAGCGAAGCTAGAACTTACCTTCTAGAAACCCACCCCAATTTTGACGTCCCGAATAGGCTGATTGGTCTTTGCAGATGAGTTCGGCGTGTTAAGTAGGGTTAGGAACACCCTAGGGTTGACCTAACCCTAGGGTTGCCCTAACCCACGCCCTAAAACCCCCACCCCCTTGGGTAGGGTTTAGGGGTAGGAGTAAGGGTGAGTTATAGGCTCATATTGCTAATTTATCTAAGGGGCTAGAATTCAGTGCCAGCCCACTAACACAAATAGGAAAAGAGGGGGGGGGGGCTTCGTCACATAAATAAGGTAGAGTGTATGTAGTGAGGCTTCCTGGGTTCAAAGAGAGCTCGTTAACCTCCTACCGGTGCAAGCTAAGCTTGTGTCGTCAAGGTGCAACCCTCTATTGTGCCGCCCAAACTTCCACACGACAGGGGTACAACCCACCCTAGGGTTAGACTATCCTTATCGTTGGCAGGATCTTGCCTTTGAGACAAGGGCACGTCACTTCCAAGGAGTTAGCCAGATTCCTTGGACCGAAAACCTGCTCGCAAGCTCAAAGGTATTGCCCGAGTTCACGTTCCGCAGAACTAGTGGTTGAGGCCTTGCTCCGGCCGCCTCAATCACGCCAAGCTAGGAACGACACCTAAAGCTCGGCTAGTCCGTGTATCCTGATCCACAAGGTGAGTCTCGTTCGTGGGCTTAGTCAGTTAGGGGTTGGAGTTCCTAAGGCTTGGGTTCCTAATACGGGTTATTTTACCAGATTCCGTGGGTTCCAGAGAGGGGATTCCAGGTTGGCACCTGGCAAGCCGCCTTTGTGGCACCAGGTAAAAACTCTGACAATTGGTATCGGAGCAGAAATCTATCTTGGTTTGACCAAACGCGCACTTGCTTTTCTTTAGCATACAACTGGTTCTCTCTCAACCTTTGAAACACTTTTTCTAAGTGTTCCACATGTTCTTCAATTGTCGAACTGAAAACTAGAATGTCATCAATATACACCACCACGAACTCGTCTAGATAGTCTCTAAACACATCATCCATCATTGTGCAAAAAGTTGCTGGAGCATTGCACAACCCGAATGGCAAGACTAGAAACTCAAATGATCCATAACGCGTTCGAAAAAGCGGTCTTCTCAATGTCATTCTCTGCTACCCGAATCTGATGGTACCCAGACCTCAAGTCTATTCTTGAAAAGTACTTTGCTTTTGATAGTCTATCAAACAAGTCGTCCACTCGCGGAAGAGGATACTTGTTTTTGATATTATCGCGTTCAGTGCTCAATAGTCCACACACATTCGCATCGTACCATTCTTTTTCATTACAAACAAGATCGGTGCACCATATGGTGATCGACTAGGTCGAATGTGTCCTCGACCAACCAATTCCGTCAGCTGTCTCTTCAATTCAATCAACTCTTGAGGATTTAACCGATATGGGGCTCTTGCCGGTGGAGACGAACCCGGCAAAACCTCTATTCTGTGGTCCACAGCTCGACGTGGAGGTAACTCAGGCGGCAAAATCTTCTGGTAACACATCCCTAAACATGTTCAAGACTTCCAAAATAGGTTCGGGAACAGGTTCTTGACCATCTCCTATTTTGACTTCACTAGTATCCAAAACCATTGCAAGAAACACACGTTCCCGATGTCTAACTGCTTTACGCAACTGAGTCAAGATAAGGAACATAGGATTCCAATCCTTATCAGTTAGCGTTTCCATTCTGAGGGAACCTGTTAACTAAAAATGTAAACGTATGTTTCCAACATTACTCTTTCTGATAGATCATGCCATTTATCCCAAAAGTTGCATTGATAGGGATGCAACATTAAATCTGTCTACTGCCAAAATATATTATTCCATTAAACACCTAGTAATTTATAAAGTACCACATTGCCCCTCAAGCAATGTATTGAGAAATGCCTCATTTCTCAAGTAACTTGAAAACATGTTTCAAGTTATAACACTAAGGTAGTGCCTTACCAAAGTGTTAAACTCAAATCTGCTTGAGTCTTTCTATTATATGATTATGGCCACCTCATGTGATCATAACCAAGTTTCGATATTGAGCGCTCCAAACTCAATATTAAAGAGATACTATACTTTACTTTGACAAGTCATTTATAATCAATCTTAAAAGACTGTCATAAATACTTTTAAAGTCTAAGATATGAATATCTCAATGAATGAGGTGATAGGAAACCTCATATTTTCGAACTGGATATTGGAGCATACGTTAGGAACCTTAAACTACGATCATCAAGAAGGGACACCATCTTCTTGAGCTAATCCCGCTACACAATATCATACTTACAAGAATATTGAACCAACTCAAGGAACACCATCAAACCTTGAGATAGAACCAACAACTAACCCAAGGAATACAATCAAACCTTGAGTCAAGAGTAGTTCTATGTTTCAATATTCTGAAAGATTGAAGATACATACTTTATTTGTTCTTTAAGTGCCCACATTTGTGACCATGATGCAGAGTCAAGAAACCATCTTTTGAATAATCGTATTCGACTCTAAAATGAAATTGATATTGAAAATGTGTAGACTTTATAAAGTATTTATGATAGTCTTTTAACATTATCTAGGGTTATCAATATTCAAAGGGAAAAGTTGTTAATCTTTGTGTCAGAGTTTTAACCCAAAGGGCCAACACGTGGCAACACGTGGCTGCCAGGTGGCCATTCGGCGTTATCACCCTATGTGAGCAACGCTAAGTTTCCTAGAACAACCCCAACGACCCCTAAGGTTAGACTCTAATGCCCAAGTGGATAGGAGACTTAGGGTTTATCTTAAGTCTCCCTAGAGTGTCTACCCCCAAAAACCCTTGAGGGATAACCCTAGTTGACTTAGGGTTTAGCCTAAGTCTCCCTAGAGTGTCTGCCCCCAAAACCCTTGAGGGATAACCCTAGTTGACTTAGGGTTTTGCCCTAGAAGACCTAGGCAGGCTCATGCCCTAACCCCCATCAAGGAGACGTGTGTTCCACACATACCCCTAGACAGAGCTAAGGCATCATCACTTACCCCTTGAGGAATCACCCTCATCCGGGAGTACAACCCCTTTAGGGCGACAAGGGGTACCCTGAACCACGACTAACCCCTAAGGGTTTGAGTGGTCAAGTTATACCCTAGACCTAGGGCTAGTACTTAGTGAGGACACGAGTGTGCGCCGTAGGCGGACACGAGTGTTCTGCTAAGCAAACTCCCTAAGGCTAGGTTTGGGATAACCCTAAGCACATGACCTTGCGAGTGCCTTACGAAAGGGCTTCTGCTAATGAGCTTAGGTTGTTCAACCCCTGGATTCCAAGGAGAACACTCCCCTAGCCAAGTGTGCCAAAGCACACCTAGTTACGAAACCTAACCTCCCTTAAGCGGATGCCCAAGGCTTAGCACCCTAGTGCAAGCATAAGCATGCCTGTTTGCTAGAGTATCCAACCCCTTAACAACAAGCCCATGACATAACCCCAAAGGGTGTGCCTCAGGCATTGTACCATGTGACGTTTAGCCTAGTGTCACATCTCCACCTTCCATGATGTGGGCTATCATGCCATAGCCCTTAGATTCAAGAGTTAACAATGAAAATGCACAAGTGTGCGCCAAATGCCTTCACTATGCAAGTTCTTCATTACTCAGTAAACTAAAAATGTAAACGTATGTTTCCAACATTACTCTTTCTGATAGATCATGCCATCTATCCCAAAAGTTGCATTGATAGGGATGCAACATTAAACTCTACAAAGTATAATGTTTTTGCGAACGACTTTTCACTTATCTGGATAAATGTTGCCTGATTAGACTATTAATGCAACATTACTAGATAATGTTTGACCACTATTAATCTTAAAAGACTGTCATAAATACTTTCAAAGTCTAAGATATGAATATCTCAATGAATGAGGTGATAGGAAACCTCATATTTTCGAACTGGATATTGGAGCATACGTTAGGAACCTTGAACTACGATCATCAAGAAGGGACACCATCTTCTTGAGCTAATCCCGCTACACAATATCATACTTACAAGAATATTGAACCAACTCAAGGAACACCATCAAACCTTGAGATAGAACCAACAACTAACCCAAGGAATACAATCAAACCTTGAGTCAAGAGTAGTTCTATGTTTCAATATTCCGAAAGATTGAAGATACATACTTTATTTGTTCTTTAAGTGCCCACATTTGTGACCATGATGCAGAGTCAAGAAACCATCTTTTGAATAATCGTATTCGACTCTAAAATGAAATTGATATTGAAAATCAATATCAACTTTCAATTCTCATCGAACACCGACTCTATGAGGAGGTACATGCACTTAAACCTCCAATGGAAATCCGACTATTACTAGCTCATTGGTAATTCTCAACATAAGTTATCAAACTTAGCAAGTTTCCTTACTTAGCCGATAAACAACGTGAAGAATCCCAAATCATGCTCTTCTTAACCAAGGAATCACCCTTGTTCAAGAACTTCTCCCCACATTGCAAACAACGTTACAGTTTCCAAGATTAAAGAGTTAACAATGAAAATGCACAAGTGTGCGCCAAACGCCTTCACTATGCAAGTTCTTCATTACTCAATAAACTAAAAATGTAAACGTATGTTTCCAACATTACTCTTTCTGATAGATCATGCCATCTATCCCAAAAGTTGCATTGATAGGGATGCAACATTAAATCTGTCTACTGCCAAAATATATTATTCCATCCCATTCTTAAGATCTCACATGAGATAACTTCATAATCAAGTTAGTTGAGTTAGCTAACTTGAATACAAAGTGCGCGCTTACAACCAACTAAGGTTTCAAGTTGTACTTTGTTCAAATCAGACGACTTGAACTTAGTAAACTATTTCACCTAATGTTACTTGTAGCTAGCGTCATTAAAGTATTGCGAACATCGGACAATACTTTGATTAGATTGGATGTTCGAACCAACTGCTTAACATATTCATCATATGTTAATATTTGACATTTTGTTGTATTACAAGTTCAACACCATAGTCTGCTTCTAGAGTCACACTCTCGGAAACATGCACTATAATGAGAGCTTATTAACACTTCCATGTCAAAATGTAGTGTTCAATCTTATGTTTGAATATGCCCCTTCTTCCGAAGTCAAAGATGCACTCCTGAACATAAGCCTTTCCCCGTTTGAACACTATTGCTGAACCTGATATTGAATCTTGACATAGGTCAAAACTCAAAGGACATTGTTACGTTCTCAATTATGTGTTATCCCAAATTCAAACACCTTAAAGAAAAAGAAAAATTTTCAATAATGTGTAGACTTAGGATATCATAAGACACACCTCACAAGACTTAGTTTGTAAGCCAGAACAAACTAACATGCCTTGTCTTGTAGAAGTAAATGGTAAAGTAACCTGGACTACCATAAGGTAAAATAACCTGGCATACAACTTGGAAGCTAACTTCCAAGTGCTACCTTCTAAGTCCATAACCCACACCCACTTATGAAGTAGGTGTACTCTGAAGAGTTATAGATCTCAGGACCAACTCTCCACGCAGAATTCAGACATTAGCCGAAAGTGATAAAGTACTTCAAGAATTTAGAACTAACTAAACCCTAAAATACATTACACTTTAGGTAGTCCTACTGACCGTAGAGAATAGGCTCCGCTACCAATTATCAGAGTTTTAACCCAAAGGGCCAACACGTGGCAACACGTGGCTGCCAGGTGGCCATTCGGCGTTATCACCCTGTGTGAGCAACGCTAAGTTTCCTAGAACAATCCCAACGACCCCTAAGGGTAGACTCTAATGCCCAAGTGGATAGGAGACTTAGGGTTTATCTTAAGTCTCCCTAGAGTGTCTACCCCCAAAAACCCTTGAGGGATAACCCTAGTTGACTTAGGGTTTAGCCTAAGTCTCCCTAGAGTGTTTGCCCCCAAAACCCTTGAGGGATAACCCTAGTTGACTTAGGGTTTTTCCCTAGAAGACCTAGGCAGGCTCATGCCCTAACCCCCATCAAGGAGACGTGTGTTCCACACATACCCTAGACAGAGCTAAGGCATCGTCACTTACCCCTTGAGGAATCACCCTCATCCGGGAGTACAACCCCTTTAGGGCGACAAGGGGTACCCTGAACCACGACTAACCCCTAAGGGTTTGAGTGGTCAAGTAATACCCTAGACCTAGGGCTAGTACTTAGTGAGGACATGAGTGTGCGCCGTAGGCGGACACGAGTGTTCTGCTAAGCAAACTCCCTAAGGCTAGGTTTGGCATAACCCTAAGTCTCCTGTCCACTTGGGCATTAGAGTCTAACCTTAGGGTCGTTGGGGTTGTTCTAGGAAACTTAGCGTTGCTCACACAGGATGATAACGCCGAATGGCCACCTGGCAGCCACGTGTTGGCCCTTTGGGTTAAAACTCTGACACCCTCCATAGGCTCCTGGACCACCACTAGCACACCCGCAACCAGGTCATAGTAGAAAAAGAATGGCAAACTCACGAACTCAAGACTTGGATTGAGCATAGGAGTAGGGAGTTTGAAGAAGCCCAAGCAAAGTTAGTGACAGTCAGGGAGGAGTTGCACCAGCAAAGAGGCAAGTGTTGCATTATGGCCAATCACAGAGAGGGAGCACAGCTCACCCAAAAAGCAAGACCCACCTCGAACCACTACCACAGAATTAGTGGAGCACACCCAACGACAAACTCAACTGCTTGCAACAAGGGAACAAGAGCTACAACGTTGTGCGAGCAAATTCAGAAGCTAGAGGCTCAAGTAAAAGACTCTTAGGAGTAGCAAGAGGCGGGTTCCAGGTGGAGCTACATAAGGCTATTGAGTTGTAGGATGCGATGATCACCATCCTAAAGCAAAAGCTAGCCATAGTGGAAAGCGAAGTTGCTACCTATCGCAACCACTCGAGCACGACCTAGAATAAGGGAGCACATGGCCTGAGGACGAGCCAACAATTAAGTCCAAGCATTTGGTTGATGGTGGTTTGACCACCATCAAACCGCCAGCCGACGCGAATGAGCGACTAGATGGAGTGGCCAAGCGGTGAAGGTACAACACTCAGGTACAGACTGACAATGATAACTGTCAAGCGGTGCTTAACCCATGCATATATATGATCGTCCGAATCAACTACCAAGGTACCCGAGACAAACACGCGTGAGGGAGGCGCATTAATGCTACAGGCAGGACTCTGTCATAGGACGGCAGACCAATAGGAGAGTGTCACCTGGACCTAGGGTCTAACACTGGCTGACCCACTATATAAGCAAGAAGGTTCGTAGTGGGTCAGGGTCCTTCTAGTTCGTCTTCTTCTTTGTATCTTGCTCCACCTTCTCTAGGGAACACTATACCTTGACATGCAATATATATGTATAGTTATTCCTTTTGCCCACCACCTCTCCCATTTACTCTCCTCTTGCCCCACCTCTTGGTCTAGCGACATACCAACAAGGGATGTATAACCTTTTTATGGTACTTATTGTTATTATATTTAATAATTAAGATTAAAGAACATTGCACCTAGAAGAACTTCTACTCACCTATACATAGCCCTCACGGCGTTCGGGTAGAGGCCATCTCAGTACCTTCCAATGCTCCTGCGGTAAGTCTGGCTACATCACGTGGATCTTCGGGACTGGACACTATTGATAGCGTCCTGGTGACCACCGAGGCTCATAGTGGCACCACATCTGGCCTGCGGAGTCCCAACGACTAGTAAAGTCTAGATCACCGATGGGAACCCCTAGGACTGGATGCTAGCAACAGCGTCTTGGCAACCACCAAGGCTTTATAAGTCACCCCACATTTGGCATGCGGAGTCCCCGACGACCACCAACATGTAAGTCCGGGCATTTGGTTGATGGTGGCTTGACCATTGTTAGATGACCAACAAACACAAATGAGTAAAGTTCCAGAGAGTGAGGGAGTGTGCAACATACAACATGTAGGAATTGACAGCATGCTAGATCTGATCGTCTAGACCAACCACCAAGGTACTAAGGAGTGAGGGAGGTGCATTAAGTCGGTAGATTAGGACCATGTCATAGGGCAGCGGCCCAATGGGGAAGTGTCACATGTCCTACATCCTAGTACCACCCAACCCACTATATACGTAGGGAGGTAAATGGTGGGTCAAGGTTCTTCTACTCCATATTCTTGTGTGTGTCTTGTTCCAGCCATCTTAGGGAAGGAGCCATCTTGTACTTTTAAGAGGCAATATATATATATATATATATATATCTTCTGTCTACCATTGCCATGAGCTCTAGTCCATTGGTACACAGACCCTCGCAGTGTTTGGGTAGAGGCCACCACAACACTTTCTTGTATATCCCGAAGTAATAGTTGGACCCCTGGCTCAGAGCCCCAAGATTGGGCATTGGTAACAGCGTCCTGGCAACCACCAAGACTAAGTCACCCCACATCTGGCTTGCAGAGTCCCCAACAACTAGTGTCCCACTTCTACCTCGCATCCTCAGGTACGAGAGCATACACCATGCAGCCAAAAACCTTTAAGCTAGAGACATCCAGCCTACGACCAGTCCATAGCTCCTCTAGTGTTGTGCCTTGCTACACAGCAACAGTTGGAGCTCGTTACCACTTCACCCCAATATGTGTTGGGGAGGCTTAAATCTTGGAGCATGTTGCAAGCACACTCCACTAAGGTCATGTTCATTCTCTCCACTACATCATTCTACTTATGAATATAAGGCACAACAACTTGCCTTTATATTATGTGAGCACTGTGATAAGCTATAAATGCAATTAACATAAATTCTCCTCTACCATCACTATGTCAATTTCCACCTCTGATGCTAAGTGCCACTTCTTATACTCTAAGGTGAACTAGAAGCTTCACCACAATGCGGCAGGAATAGTCATCCACAAAGGAAATAAAATAAAGCTTCTTACCGAGGGTCTGAGTTTTACATAGGTCTACTATGGAAAGGAAAAGGTCAGCCCAAAGTTAAAAGTGTTACAATATTATACTTTAAAACTTCTGACGAGAAATAATCATGGTTTTGTCATAACTTTACCACCATTTTTTGCAAAAGTGTGACTTAGGGTTTCAGTTACTAGGGATTGATGTTAATTAGAGTTAAACCATGCCTTATGGCCATAATGCAGCATCATGTAGCATTCTCATACATGTGCATGTTTATGGTCATGCATGTACATTTGTATGCTTTTGTTCTAGATCTAGGGTTTCATTCTAGGGTATGATGAATGGAATGTATCGCTTGGAGTCGGCAATCCTTGAAAGAACTCGCTTCAATAGGTTAGAGGATTTGATTCAATGGCTTGATATGCAGATGGCTTGTGGCTGCTCAATGAAGGATTTGGCACAGGTGCTAGGCTACAATCCTAAGTATTTATCTTTTGCTCTCCGGAAGTTGGGCTGGAAGGGTCAATTCTCACAACTAACCATGCAACAAATTCGGTCAACAATCCAAGAAGCTATTCCACTAGATCGATTTGGAAGCAACTGGGGTGTGAAGGTTGTAAAGGGGTATCTTGCATCTCAGGGTTGTCGCGTTTCAGAGTTAAGAATTTTATATATTTTTTTTTTGGTGATTTTCATAGATGTTTTTCCAGGAAAAGAGTGGGGCGTGCATTACAGTCCATAGATCCTTCCAAAACTGAACGCAGGAAAACAAGAGTCATTATACGAAGGACTTATGACATTATGGAGCCAATGCTATTGTGGCATATGGATTGTAAGTTGTCTTAGTTTGTTAAGTTATTGATATGTTTTTTTTGTAGCTTATGATAAGTTGGAGGGCTACGGGATGCGAGTCCATGGATTTATTGATGGTGGTACTCATTACCTTCTTTGTTGTGTGGTGTCTCGGAACAAACGTGCTGCAACTATATACAATGTCTATGCTGAAGCAATTCGACAATTTGAACGGCCGAATAGAATCCGCTCTGATTTTGCATGTGAGCACTCTCTTGTTGAGCTAGATATGCAACTCACATTTCCGGGTCATCAACAATGCTTCCTAAGAGGTAAATCAACTCGAAACCAGGTAAGTCATTTGTTTTAAACATTTTTAGAAACTTGTTTTATTTTTTTTTCCACTATAGAGAATAGAACGGTTTTGGCGGGGTTTATTTGAGAAGGTTTTCTGGTACTACAAGTACCTAGTCAACCTCATGGAGGACGTTGGACTGTTGGATATTTCAAATCCTTGGCACAAGGAGTCATTATGCCTTTCTTGGATGCCTGAGATCCAAAGTGCTGTTGACGAGTATATCAGTGCATGGAACTATCACATAGTGCGGGCTACACATGATCGTAAGTCTCATGTTCCTGTGAAAGAATTCCAGCCCGAGGAGCGGAGAACAAAGTAAGCATATTTTTTTTTTCTATAAATGTTTAACACTTCCTCATTACAGTGTCATTCCTCCTTTAACGTCTAAGGAGATTATGGTCATTGAGGATGAACAGAATGATAATGAACCAGGTGCTTTCTTGCCAAACGTAAGCTCATTTTCAGTGTCATTTGATGTAACTAATCACTATCCTAACAGGAGTTCCGTATTGTTCGAGATGCTGCATATAAAGCTAACAAAACAGGTTTGAAGGAGGACGTGTTGTTGTTTTTTGTTACATCTTGATCTAGACTTTGAGTGTGCATCTGCTTCCAACAGAAACTTACCATTGCAAGATCATGTCGCTCAAGTACTTGAAGGTGGAGATGATCACCGAAAAATGTTTGCAACATGATAGTGTCGTTCTTATGAATATATGTTTATTTCTTTATATGGAAAGCTTTCATTTTATTTCTAGCTTATATTTTTTTTTCTTAAGCAGCTCCTATGTTGTTTACAAACAGTATCCCATACATGATCTTGTATAGACTCACAAGTCATTAGATATAGAAGTTAGAAGCCACTGTTGACATATGTCATCCGCAGCCTCTAGCTGTTCAACATATTTTTCTGGAAGCTTTACGAACAGTATCCCATGCATGATCTTGTATTGACTCACAACACCAAGTCACTAGGCTATAAAGTGAGCCTTTGAAGCTTTACAAATAATATTCCATGCATGACTCGTTCATGTGAAGACTCATTACCTTAGATACTTGAGGTTTAGGAGCACTCCTGTTGAAACAAGATAGGGTGGTAAAAGCTTTAGGATGCTTCAAGGTAGCCATGGAGTATGTTTATACGAGGATGAGGTTTGAAATCCAAGCCGTTTGATTTCATTGGCTAGACCAATCTCGACCCTTAGAAATGTGGTTTGAAATTGCAGGTTTTAGGTTTCCTGGATCCTTTGCACAAACAAATAAGAAATGGCATCTATGGAAGCAATGGCAATGAGCATGGCATCTCTCAGCAGCGATTCATTGTTTATGTGCAACAAATGCAGCAAATGGACAGCTTTATGTGGGAATAACATATGTGGAGAGTGCTAAATCGTCTGGTGTAGGTATATATACTCTTGTGTGTGTGTGCACGTGCGTGCGTGCATGTGTGTGCACGTGCGTGCGTGCATGCGTGTGTGCATGAGTTTGTAGTGAAAATTCAAAATTGTCTCCAATGCTAATATTATCAAAGCTAAAGACACATCTTCACTAGAGAACAATGCTATGTATGATCTTGCATATAACAATATAGACTCACAGCACCAAGTTAGACTAGGCTATAAAGTGAGTCCCTAAAGCTTGGCTAGAAGTATCTAAGGACTTACATTTCAATTAACATGAAATAAATATAAAGGAAGTGATTCATTAATAAAATGGCAAAAAAAAAACATAGACTTAGTTCAGGCATAGCCATAGTCCTTGTAGGCAATAGAGAAAAGCAGCTTGTTTTGGAGAACTTTAAAGCTTGAGTATGTGTTGTGAATACACAGGCTCCTAGAACACGTTCGTCCAACGGGAAGGTACTCTTTGGACTTCACAATTCCAGGTTCGAACTTGATGCTTAAACTGATGTTCTTTTTGAAGTAGCTCCTATCAGTCACAAACCTGTAGAACTGCCACAACTCCTTTGGTGTCATCTTTTGAATAACAGTTTTGAACATTTCGTAAGTCATTCTTGGGAGGTTCACGTTGACACACTCACGTAGTAGTGGCTCAGCTTCAACTCCAAATGAGGCAGAGAAGGTCCGTTCAAGGAAGTCGACTCCTATGTTGTCAAGGACAAAATGAAGCTCTGCTTTCCTCGTGCTTCCAGCATTTTGTGCAAAATTCTCAATGGTGAATCGAAAGCCATCTCGCAATGCAGTTGCAGTAACGTTACACTCCTTGAAAAGCCGATTGTATACAACTTGCCTCATGACTTTGTTCACCTCATCCAAGAACGTCTCTCCAACCTTGATTTGCATCCACAAAAGTGTGTAAGGTTCCAAAGCTTTGACATTTGGAAGATGTTCAATTCCCGCTTGCTGAGCCTCATGAGTTGTGAAGGTTCGTAAATGGTTCAACGGATCCCACAGGTCAGGTGCAGATGCTTCAAGGTCTTGTTCAAAACGGCCCCCTGGATTGAACCTCGGATCATTAATTGCTGGCATATTGTCCACGAGCAAATGAAAGGTAGCATAAGTACATTTCCGAGGCACACAAGCTTTTAGCCGCACAAGGTGGAACATAATTTGTCCCATGATCATGCACTAAAAAATAATGTAAGCTCATATATCACAGAACTCTTTTTATGTTACCTGTCGATGTGCTTCCTCTTCTAGCTCCTCATCTTCCATGACGAGAGGATGCCAAACATGCCCGTTTTTACTATGGCCAAAGTATTCTCTCAACTGGAAAATAAAAAAGTACAACTATTAGAAAAACAAAAAAAAAAAAACTTACATGTGACGAAGCTTGCTCCCATCCTGCCGCAAAAACACGTATACTAGGACCTCCTGTGTCAATGGTGCCATGTTCGATGATGCCTTTTCCCTTGTAACCATACTGGAATGTTGGTCTTGGAAATTGTTTAAACATGTCCGGATGAAAAGAGCTATCAAAGTAGAAGTACTCGCTATCTTCAAGTACCTAGTAAATACAATATTAGAAGAATATGAACTTGAAGAAAAAAAAAAGTACAAACCACTTGCCGAGCCACAGGAACATCCTTCCTATATAGCTGAGAGAATGTCTTCATGATAACTTCATCAAATATAAAGTCCTGCATATCCGCAAATATCTCTTCTGCAGCCTTTAGTAATTTCCAACTTGTTTCTCCATGGTTCTTTTCTTTTGCATGGGTTTCACTCTCCAACTGTAACTTCTCCTTTTCCACCTGTTTTTTGAGCTTTTGCTGAGCCTCAAGCCACCTAGACTCCATGTTGTTGTACTTCTCATGATAAGCAACAGCAAGTGTGATGTGGTTTTGTCCAGTATTACAAATGCTGCTTGAAGTTGTAGAAAAGCCCTCCACAATATCACAAATGGAGGTGCCAAAGTTATCAAAAGGTGGAAAGAGTATCCCTGCACATTGATAGAAGTGAGGAATTGCTTGTACAAAAAAAACATTACCTCTAGT
The DNA here is from genome assembly GCA_003024785.1 of Selaginella tamariscina. Classification (NCBI taxonomy): domain Eukaryota; kingdom Viridiplantae; phylum Streptophyta; class Lycopodiopsida; order Selaginellales; family Selaginellaceae; genus Selaginella; species Selaginella tamariscina. The sequence continues at coordinate 51,797 of PUQB01000199.1, forward strand.
TGCCCTCGGCACTAATTCATTAGCATGATCATGAGGTGAGACTAATTCTTCCCCAAGAGGAAATGAAGGAGTAGCCTCTTCAGGAAGTCCATGTGCAGTTGACAAACTACATTGTGGAACTTCTGAAGATCCAAAACATGAACCTGCATGCATGCAAATAGTAAGAATAAACATATAAATAAGTGCACCTTTTGACTTGCTAAGAGGTGTTCCATTTGCCGTCGACGTCTCTAAGTTGGAGAATTCATCAATGTCTTCGTTTTCCATGTTGAAATCTTCAGTTGCATCTTCCACTAGCTCAACTTCTTCGTGGATAGTGGCTGGATCATCCTCCTCAAGTACATGCTCTTCCACAAGCTCATCGGGATCCTCATAAGTTGCATGATTCTCAACTTCTATCTCTAGCTGTTCCTTAACAATCTTTTTGGGACGAGGATGTTGAAGTCTTCTTTCCTTCTGCACAAGCTCACGCTCAGCAGTTTGAAAATAAAACTTTTGCTGCCAAGGTTGTAGGTGCTCTTCCTTCCACAATAGCACGACTGAAGGCTGTCCTTTTGTAATGTAGCCTGTTCGGTGAACTGGTGTGTCCGGACTATACACAGCAGGGAAGTAGCTTGCCTCTCCAACTGATCGTGGACGAACACTAATGCCGGCTCTCTTGACCCAATAACCTTTTGGCCTCCGCTTCTCTTGTTCATCTATCTTGAGCTTCGCAAGTAGCTGGACTGCAACAGCTTTTTGAGCTGTCCCAGGAGGGAACTCTTCAAAACACTTGTAACCATCTCCCCATTTTAAATCTGCTAGAACATTCACCTCCACTGGCAATAACTTCTTGTGTTTAGTATAGGTACGGTTCTTGTCCACAACAACAGCACATGCCACACTCACGCTAAACCAACGAGAAATCATCTTCAAGTTAACAGCAGCCAAGGTTGAACTGTTCAGATGTGTACGTCGTTTGCTATTGACTCTGGCAGTGTCATCCACCATTTTGGTAACCGCTTCACTTAGCAACGTAGATGATCCATATGTATTCTACAAACACAAAATTATTGGACCATTTACATTTAAACCAAGAAAAATTACCCTTGCTGCAGTTGTCATCTCTGCATTTGACTTGGTGAAGGTGTTGAATGCTCTAGAAGTTTCAAACCTCGTTTGACATCCTAAAAGTACATCTCAGTAATTACAAAAAAAAAAAATGGCAAACACAAAGTAAAAAAGCATACCGTTCTAGGTAGCACTTCAGCTAGAAGTCCTTGTCTAGAGCATTCTCTTGTTGAGAAGTCATTGCATTTCTGTAATGGAAGAGCAAGCTTCAGCAAAAATGTGAAAAAAATTACCTCTCGATTTGTAGTCTTAGATGGAATGAAAGCTGAACGTGCATTGTCCTCATCAATATCCTGCAAGTTTAGAGAAACTAAATGGACTTCAAGTGCTTGAACATACCTCTGAGCTATCATCTTCTACTACAATGGGTTTATGTTGATGTATAGAAGCTTGTAAAACTCGCCGTGAAACACCAACCTCATCTAGATGAGCATTTAGTGCATCAATTGAAGGAACATCTGCTCGAGGTGCAATTTTCCTTCTTCTTGGAGATGTCTTCAATGGAGAAACAATGTCCAAACCCACTGCTTTCCTCTTTTGCCGAGTCATCTGCATTGGAATGTGAGAAAACAAAAAACAGGGATGAAAAAAATCTTACCGGTGCCATGAAGCTTGGCTCCTAGGGCTCGCACCGCCTAAGTCAATTAAATGCCTATCTAATTTTGGATTCAATCTAGGCCATTGAGGCAATCAACGGTCAGCCATGCATAGATGAGATCATCATATGCTTGGATGAATATGTTAGATTCCATACATAGCCATGGATGACTATGCTAGATTCCACATATATTCTTGAATGAATATACTAGATTCTATGATACCCATCCATGCCTATTTAACCCATGTATCCCTAGAAATTGAAACCCTAAATCACACTTTTGCAGAAAATGGTGGTAAAGTTATGACAAAACCATGGTTTTTTTCGCCGGAAGTTTTGGAGTATAGTATGCTGCACTTTTAACTTTGGGCTGACCTTTTCCTTTCCATAGTCTACAAATATCAAAATGAACCAACTCAAAGGGTTGTGAAGCTTGAGTGCTCACTCCAGAATCAAATGGGAATTTATGTTGCTTGCCAAGGACACAAGGTTCTCAAAAGCCTAACTAAGAAGGAAATATTTTCATACCATTCACCATCTCTTTGTCCACTAGCATATGCAAGTTGTGTGCATTAATATGGCTATAGTGCTTATGTCAGGTGTTGATATTTGTTGATGTTGTACTTGGTATAATAGCTACTACCAATTGGTGACCAGGAACTGGGGCCAATGACTCTGCACCCATGTTGTCAATAGCAAGTTGGACAATACCCTCAAGCCTAAAGAGATTTTCCACTCGAGTTGCATCTCTAACTCTCTTGTACTTGGGATGCAATAGAAAACTCCAACAATATGGTGAAAAGATCACCTCGAAGCCTTGGTCCATAATAAGTGCCATAGATAAGAGTCTCCATAACTTTTGGAACATACTTCATGCCATATACTTGAGCGACTACTCCTAAAAAAAGTTGAATCCTCATAATATATGTCCTTGGCCTTGAATAGACAATGCTGCACCATTGTCAATAATGACTTTGTCTTGGTGCATTGCATAGTCGAATAACATGTCCTTCTCGCTACTAAGTCAAGCCAAAGATTATAGCTGCACATTGTGAAGATCCCTTTACCATTAAGAGGTAATTGGCTGAGGATGTAGCTTCGTCAGCGGCTTTCTTCACATTCGAGCACTCTTGACCATAATGCCCAGGCTTGCGACACTTGTTGCAACGACCCTTGTGCTTTCCAAAACCTGGATCTATACCTAGTAGTGGGTTGGGGCTAAGCCTGTCCCAGACGGATTTCTTCTAGTGCTTCTTGTGTTTCCATCTACCACTTGGTCGAATTCACTACAAAATTACTCTAAGTAGCTAAGTAAAGTAACTTCTCACCACCCTTCGTCTATGGAAATTAAATCCACCATGAACAACACTACACGAGCACAACGTGCCTTAGAGATCTCAGTGCAAGCCTTTCTCCAAGATAGCCTCGAGGTCACTCTTGGGTACTGTAGTGCCTTGGATGTTGCTCACTTGTTGCATGCCAACCCGCACTTGACTAATGTATTGGTTGATGGTGGTCAGACACCATCACACGGTCAATCGGCGTGGACGCCAGCCAGCACGGACGAGCAACGAGATGAAGCACCCATGTACGAACTGATAGCGACCGATGTCAGGCGGCTATGTAACCAGGCGTAGATCCGATCGTTCGGACCAACTACCTAGGGTACGTAGGACAGCACGCATGAGGGAGGCGCATAAATGTGATAGGCAGGACTCTGTCACATGGTGGCAGACCAGTAGGAAGGCGCCACCTGTACCTAGGGTCTAGCAATAGGTAACCCACTATATAAGCAGGAAGGTGGGTAGTGGGTCGGGGTCTTTTAGGAGTCAAGTTTGCATCTTATATCTTGCTCCTTTGTCGGAGATAGTTTGTACTCGGACATGCAATATAATATATCCATATTCCTTCTATTCACCTTACAAGCGGGTGTTCCGCTTGTCCTACTCCTGGGCTCAGCAACACTCTCTGCCAAACCACCATAGTAGAACTCCCCCCTACCTGTACACAGGCCCTCGCAGCGTCCGGGTAGAAACCATCCAATACCTTCCACTACTCTCGAGGTAAGGCCGGCTTGCTGGTCTAGACCCTGGAGTTGGACGCTCTCCACAGCGTCCTGGTGACCACTGTAACTTCCTGAAAAGCACCACATCTAGACTGTGGAGTCCTTAACGACCATTTGTGGTGACCACGGAGGGATAGATAGTACACACATATGGAGTTCACTATAGCAAGTAGAGTTGTGGCCCGAAGAAGAGCCGGGATTAACTCGTTTGAACAAATAGAAATTGACGAGCAACAACTGGCCAGGAGGATGAGACGGGCCGGTCGAGGGAGGTTGATAGAAGGCAGCGAGGCACCTCAGTTGTTGCAATCGGCCCCTACCTCACCTACTCGAGGGAACGACGGAAATGTCGCATGGCCAAATCTTTGAGCAGCGGTAAACCCGGCACACCAACGGCAGAGGCGGTCGCACGCTGCTGACAACAAAGAAGGATATGAAGGAACCGCAGCACATCTGGACGATAGTCCAGGCACAGCAGCATGCAGGTATGAACAACACCCGGACGGGCGACTTTGCCCAACAATAACCTACGATGCAGAATGGGATGGATGGCAAGACAATGAAAGCCCTCCGCCTCTCGACGTAGGTGAAAGTGACGACCATGAAGAGCCCCCACACCAAAGAGCAAAACCTGTGTTTAACGAGTACCCCCAAAGGAGGAAACCTTGCATAGGACAACCCTAGGAAAGGGCAGGCCTACGATGGAGGCAGGAATCTCGAGGGGGCGAAAGCGACAGGGGACGTGAGCAGAAAGTCTAACATGACCACCGCCATGATGGACATAAGGTAGGAAACCCAAGGCCGTCGTCACCCACCAGGGTGATGCAGGGGACCCGTGTCTGCTCGAAAAGAGGGGAGGAAGAGCCTCATCCGAAAGGCCCCGTAGGGAGGGGCATCGATTGACAACAAGGCAACCTATGCACCAGGAGTTCAGCCGATCAGACAACACAGCAAGCCAGGGTGGTTACCAGGATGAGAACCCAAGGCTTCGGAAGGCCGTGGTACACATGGGACAACCACTTGCACGAAGGCAACTGGACGTTGACGAGCTAACGGACTGGGAGGAGGCACCAGAAAGAGGGGCCGCATAGTGGCCACTTTGGAAAAGGGACGAGAGGAATTCTTTCAAGGGTAGGAGAGATTCGCCTGAGCGACTAGTATCACATCGGCCTCGCGAGAGAAATTCGCCAGGGCACACGGCAGAGCCGCAACCATCACCAGACGGGGATACCATCTCAGGGCGAGGAGGAATCGCCCCATCGATCACGACCGTCTAAACGTCGTGGGGAGATTCCACACATGGTCTTACAAAACTACTCGTTGGAGGAGGGAATACCGTCCAGCCAAGGTAAGCCGCACCACCAGCCATCAGGTTGGTCCCGCGGCGGGGGCCCCGAGGGACAGTTGGGAGGAGCCCGTCCTCATCACCCACCCTCAATGGGACAACAGGGCCGTGAGGAAGGAGAAAGGTTCCCGCAGAATACCATGACGTGGGCTACACATCCGAAGCGGAGGGTCCAGATCAGAACACTTCTCAGGCACAATGGGACGCCATGGGAACCAACCCGGTTACTTTATTAGCCCGCGCACTCAATTGGATGAAGGAGAGCATCGTAACAGTGCCCTTACCCACGTTCTGTGGAGCGAAGGGGGAAGACTCAAACCAACACGTACACAGTTCAAACAAGTGTGTGAACTTCGAAGTGTAATCGACAATCACAAGAAGCTGAGTGCCTTTGCATGCACTCTAGACAAGAAGGCACACGCCTGGTGGATGCGATTCCATGAGGCAAACGAGGAGCTCTTTGGGAAACCGCACAAAGGGCGTTTCTGGATGCCTTTTAGGAGGAAAGAGTGAAGAGGAGGTGATTCACAAGCTAATGAGCTCAAAACAGAAAGCAGGAGACTCGGTCGATGAATACCAGTCCGCATGCTGGGGTATATCGCCCAGCTAAGAGATGCCCCAATTGAATTGACCAAGAAAATGTAGTACCAAAAGGGACTGCAGCTGGAGATCCGCAAGTGGTCGGCTTAGATGACAATCGGACGTTCGACAAGTTACTCTGGTACGCCAAGAAGGCTGAGAAGCGGGAAGTTGAAAGATGCCAAGAAAGGAAGGCGCAGGACAAACCGAACGCAGAAGGGGCAACGACACCACCATGGACGAGGAAGACCTCTCGGACGTTCCCAATCCGACATGGAAGGAGAGATAGAGGGGACCAGGGAGCACGAGCAATCCCAACGAAGGGAGTCCTACAGAGCGTTCGCAAGGCAGGAGGACTTGGCAGCGACTCTTGCTCAGTTAGGATACACAACGTGTAGGGATAAATATTGCAAAGTATGTAATGTCCATGGATCCACAACACAGATGACTGTTACCAGCTAACCACGCTCCTAAGCAGCACACCACCCAGACCGGCGCCTGGGTCGTCGAGCGACAAGAGGCGGATCACCTAGGGGACCAACGATATGGGGGCCGTGGTGGTGGCCAACCCCGCCGCAGATCGTGGTCAGAGACCGCAACTAGAGGTCGCGCTCCTGGGAGCGACAACAAAACCGACTGAGGTACGACGTCAGAAATAGACGGTCGGAACGCCGGGAATTGATATGCACGATGTGCAGCGAACACCATCCACTGTATCAATGCCCTTGGATCGTGATGCTCAAACCCATGCTGGAAGCACATGTACCAAAAGCCACAGGGTGGTCGAGGGACCAGCCCCGGCCACAACAACACTAGGTCCCACACCACAGGCTCACCATGTAGAGACGTCACCCCCCGAGCTACAATGCGGGTCAATCACAAGGTCACAAGCCCAACAGACGAGACGACTAGTTGACTTGGAGGAGGAAGACATTGGGGAGTCTAGTGAAGAGGAAATGGCAGCCGAACTTGGGAAACCAGGTCAGTGGGAGCAAAGACGTGCTGAAGTGGAAGCGGCTACAGAACAGGTGAGACTGGCACATGGCGAGAGGCTAGAGACACACAGGGATGCACAGGCCCTCGCTGGGAAGATGCGAGAAACCCAGGTGTTGGTAACCTTAGGAGAACTACTACGGTTATCCCCAGGGCTGTATGAAGTTCTCACAGAGAACTGCACGGGCCCACAGTCGCGGCCCCAAGGGTTGCAACAACAGCGGTAGACTTTGTGGACGATGTACTGGCCATACCCATCCAAGTGGCAGGCCGCACAGTCACGACATGATCATAGATGGGGGATTAGGCGTAAATATCATGTCCACAGAACTTTATCAACAAATGGGGATGCCACCCCCGGAGCCCTCACCCTTCTCATACATGGCGAACCAAGCCAAGGTGGTCCCTAAGGGCATCATGAGGGAGGTAAGCATCAGGATCCAGAGCATCAAGTTCCTGATAAACGTGGGTCCTCGACATGCATGCAAAAGGAGGGTTTGACTTACTCCTGGGCCGGCTGTGGCTCCGAGGCGCAAGGGTACAACACGATTGGGAGAAGCAGCAAATTTGGTTTCCCATCAAGGAGGGGGTCATATCCGTTACTGCGAAACAAGTCCCAGCGCCACCCTCGGAATCCCGACCCTAGGAATACCATCTCTCAGACTGGGGAGAGGGGCTGGATGATGAGGAAGAAGCGATCATCCTAGCATGTTTGTTAGAGCTATTCATCATAGGAGAGGTGGATCCTTGACAGGAAGTACAGGAGTTGGCCGCTACGTACCTAATGACTCAGCTAGAAACCGAAGCAGACACTCCATAAGCTCAAATCTTGAGGTGGCCTGTTCTGTGGAAGGAAATGTGGAGTATAGCCCCATTGGCCCAGGAAGAGTACCGTAGCAAGCCGATGTATGGTGGAACATAACTCCCGAAGCAGCGGTCAAGTAGGTCAACATAGGCACTGACAAAGACCCTCGACTAGTAAATGTTAATGCTCACATTGGAGCACAGCTAGGAGAGCAAATTACCGACTGTCTCCATAGATACAGGGAGGTATTTGCCTGGACCTATCACGACCTAAGGGGTAGCCGCCAGAGTTGTGCCAACACCGAATTAAACTAAAACCCGACACTCAACCCAGCCGGCAACAACGCTACCGCATCAACCCAAACTACGCCCGAAAAGCCAAACAGGAGATCGACAAGTGGCTCAAAGCAGACTTTGTCTACCCCATCCAAAACCCAGAATGGTTGTCACCAATTGTGATCGTACCGAAGAAGGATGGTCAGCTGAGGATCTGCATAGATTATCGATGGCTAAATGCCGCCACTGAGAAGGACCCGTTCCCTATCCCATTCATATAGGCCATCTTAGAAGATGTAGTGGGCCACGAGATGTACTCGTTCATGAATGGCTTCAGTGGATACAACCAGGTGATGATCGCAGCGGAAGACCAAACCAAAAGTGCATTCATCACAGACTGGGGTGCGTACGCCTTCAGAGTTATGCCGTTCGGACTTTGCAACGCTCCAGCCACGTTTCAAAGGTTGGTCCAACGGGTATTCCCGGACAACCTCACAGATTTTGTCCGGGCATTCCTGGACGACTTCACAGCTTACGGACCATTGGAAGACCATGTGACACGCTTGGAATGGGTATTCCGGCACTGCCAGGAATATGGGATATCTCTTAACCCCTCAAAGTGCATATTTGGCATGACCGCGAGAAAGTTGCTAGGGCACATCATTTCCAGGGAAGGCATCACAGTGGACCCAGGTTCAGTACGAGCACTAGCCGAAATGCCTCCTCCACAGAACGTCATGGAACTCCGAAGATTCCTGGGGAAAGCAGGGTTCTACCGCAAGTTTATCCGGAAGTATGCTGATAGGGCCCAACCAATGATTGAATTACTCACCAAGGAGGCACCGTATGAATGGACTGCCCACCGACAGGCGGTCTTTGAAGACATACAACACCAGCTGGTGGAAGCGCCAATCCTCATTTCACCGGATTGGAATTGACAGTTCCACCTGCAGACGGATGGCTCAAGCATAGCGGTGGGTGCGGTCCTCTCCCAGGAGGACGAGAGGATGCTCCGACCCATAGCATACGGAAGTCGACTCATGACCCCGGCCGAACATAACTACTCGGCGACCGACAAAGAATGCCTGGCAGTCATCTACAGGGTATCCAAGTTTTGCCACTACCTTCTGGGTAACCACTTCATATTGATCGTAGATCACCACGCTCTGTTGTACTCATGAACAAACCACAGCTCACTGGGAGGCCGGCTCGGTGGATACTCCTCTTGCAGGAGTTTGAGTTTACCGTCATCCATAAGGCAGGTAAACTGCACGTATCACCAGACCTCCTCTCCTGAATAACGAGCGGGAACTAGCGGAAGCCGCCCATTTGCTCACCATACCAGATGGTGACCTTTTCGGGACAACTGTTGACCAAGGCACATTACCACGAACAACTGAACCGAGGACTGGCTCGAACGTCCCAGAGTGGCAACAACCGATACGACACTACCTCACTAGCGGGTTAAACAGCCTCTCCGGCACATCGGTAACACATAGACAAAGCCTGGCCCAAAGGTGCAGTTACCGTTCCAGCTAATCGGGGATCAACTATACAAGCGAGGAGGGATGACATACTCCGGAGATGCCCACTAAACTGGGAAATTTTCGAGATTGTCGAGGCAGCTCACGCGGGACCGGGGGCAGGACACTTTGGGGGAGACAAAACGGCCAGGAAGATCCTACAAATCGGACTCTAGTGGCCAACAATCTTCTGGGACGCCACCAAGGTAGCAAAGAGATGTACCGATTGTCAACGAATAGGCAAACCCATGGCAGGCCAAGGCATTGAGTACCACCCCTCGGGAGGAATGGCGGCATTCGAGAAGTGGGGCCTGGACTTCGTAAGGCCTATCATCCCCACATGACACACTCTAGGTACATCGTAGTGGCAACAGACTACGCCACAAAATGGGTAGAAGCAAAGGCACTCAAGGAGGCAACGGCAGGATAGACAACAAGGTTCATCTATACAAACATTTTGACATAGTTCGAGCTGGTGTCATACCAGAAGAGTCACTTCATCAAGGACATGGTCCAAGAATTGGTCAACGCATTTGTCATTAAGCATTGCACGTCAACAACTACTATCCACATGGGAATGGACAGGCCGAGTCCACAAACAAGGTGTTGGTCACCATCTTGAGGAAGCTTTGCCACAGGGAACCCAGGCGATGGGAAGAAATGCTCCCATCGGTGTTATGGGCGTACCGGACAATGTTCAAAACCGCAACGGGAACAACACCCTTCCAGCTAGCCTATGGTCTGGAGGCCATCATGCCATGGGATTTCACCATACCCAGCTTACGAACGAGCCTGGACCACAGGATCACGGACGAACTAGCGGCTGCGCGAAAAAGACTGGAACAACTAGAACAACTAGACGAAGTACGATTCCTAGCACAGTTGACGAGAGAAAACTGACAACAGCAGACCAAACAAGCTAGGGACAGGAAAAAGAAACTTCGAGAATATAAACCAGGATAGTGGGTATGGTGGTTCAAGAAACCACAAGCACTCTGGAAAGGCAAACTCTGGCCAGGATGGAAAGGACCATATGAGGTGCTAAAAACCTTCGACAATGGCACGATTCTCCTAGGGGCCAATGGGCAGCCATTACAACAGAAGGTTAACAGCAACCATCTCAAGCCATACATTCACTAGACAAGAACCCTTGCTTGGGGGAAACAAGAGAGAGAGGTAAACCCCATGAGCCTTCGGGTGAAGGCACGGCTAGAGTAGCGGCGTTAAGAACCGGGGGAAGGGGCACTCAACGGGAGAGCGGGGACCCCAGTCCCACACGAGTGGCCAGCTCACAGGGTCACATGGTTCACGAGGGTGGACCACACGCGTGAGCACGTAAAACGGGGCAATAATGGCAAGCGGCACCATTAATGCCCTGATTATGGTGTGTGGAAGGATGCACCAAGCATATCCAACGAGGTAGACGGCCACATAGGCACCATCTTTGGAAAGACAACAAAGGGTGAGCCAGGGCACGCCCACTTTTCACAGGAAAGATCGACCATTCCCCAGCAGCAAAGACGATGGAGTGGACCACGCAAAACAAGCTGGTGACCATCTAGCACGCTCGGGTGCGATACGAAGGCCAGGATAGGATCATGGAGCTCGTGGCTCCCAGGTTCTCCAAATTTCAGGAGTTGATCAGTAGACCCAACGTGCGGAGGGTGTGGAAGCTGATGTGAATGCTCAGACTTTTCGAGGCCCCATGGGGAGAAGTGGAGAAGCCTGGATTCGCAACGCGGGCCAGCCATTTCATCCAGACCGTACAGCTGGAGACGGGGAAAACCAAGCGAGAGGAGCTGCGATTCAAATTAGGTGGCTCTGCAAGCTTCTACATCGATCTCAATCAGCTAGCCGCAATGTTCTGTTTACCAAAAAATGGCACACTCCTGGACGACCTGGGGGAACCCAAACGCCAGTGGTTCCCCACCAACCGGGATGAAATCGCGATGTCTTGACTCTCCATATAGGAAGGGGACGACGTGGACGAGTTCCATGGGTTTACAGTGTTTATGTTCACTAGAAGAATATAGAGGCGGGTCGCCATGCGATTGGTGAGCACCCTCGGCAGCGCCTGGGAAGGAGTCGTAGTGGATTGAGCGGACTGCCTCAGGCACTACATGATCCTGGCCTTGACCACTGGCATCAACAGAATCCGGAAGGGAACCGGACAAAGGCTCACGACAGCGGGCCACCTCAGCGTGATGATTGCCTAGATCATCAGCCGAAACCCGACTCCCCTACTGGTAGTTCTACTCGAACACCATTCGGGAATCGAGGGCAGGAGAACAGGCGAGCCCCAGCCAAACCGAAGAAGGGAAACAACCGGACACCCCAGAGTCTTCACGGAAACGTGCGAGAGAAGACTCCCCTGCGGAGCAAGCCAAGGGAAGAAGACCGCGGGGAAAGGATCGAAGGGCCTCCACCATGATGTCCCCACTGGCAGTTCCTAGAGCAGAGGCCCCACCAATCCAAGGGCTACGGAACATGGGGGAGTGTTCCGCCGGCCTCTCATAGGCCAACGAAGTGAACAGCGAGGAAGACACATGCAACGTGTTGAAAGGGATGTGCAAATACTTCAACGTGAAGGGGCTATGGACCTCTACAGTGCATATGGAGATGTCCAAGGCCTTCGGTCAAATCCGAAAGTCCGTAGCGGTGTACAACGGTTTGGATCTCCCGGGGGTTACCGTGGAGCATGATGCAATAATACAAGAGCTCACAGACAACTACCAAACCGCTCAAAAGGAGGCCCAAGAGTACTCAAACTAGCTTCTCAAGGGAGTCCACCTTTGGGATATTGCAAAAGCCGGGAGGAAGCAAGCAGAGGAGACGTGTCAACAGTTGACCGACAACTTAGATCAACTACAAATCAAGTATGACCACATCCAAAAGCTCCACGACCAACTAGGACGAGAGTTTGAGCAGGTCATGGCGGAGAAGGAGCGACAGGTTTTTGAGCATGGCTCCACACTTGAGCAGCGCAAAGCAGAGCTCAGCCGGGTTCACTAGGAGCTGGCCGCAGCCAAAGAAGAGTTGCACCGAGCCACCAGCCAGCTCAAAGTCATCCCCGCATCCTCCTCAGAGGGACCCACGCCCGAGTCGTATGGAGCTCTGGTAACTGTCTCCCCACTCGCAGAGCGCCAACCAGTTGAAGACCCACAAGACTCGGCACGAACCATCAGGGAGCTAGAGATACACACCCAGCTACAAGCCCAACTCCTCGCAACAAGGGAACATGAGCTGCAACACTCGCGAGAAACAGGCGCAGGACCTGGAGGGTCAGCTCAAGCAGGTTCAAGAGCAACATGCAGGGTCCGAGGCAAAGCTTCGGAGGGTGATTGCGCTACAGGAGGCGACCATCACCACACTAAAGACCACGCTAGCTACAACAGAGAATGACATCACCATGTACCGGGAGCTCCAAGGGGTGGATATCTAGAGCACCTGGCCCGAGGACGTGCCAACAAATAATTCTGGGCGTCTAGTTGATGATGGTCAGACATCGTCAAATGGCCAGCCAGCACAGACGAGCGACAGGACAAAGCGTCGGATAAGGGAGGTACCTCAAGTATGAATTGATAGCGATCGATGTCAGGCGGCGGCGTATCCAGGCGTACATCCGATCGTCCGGATCAACTACACAGTGGTTGACGGTGGCTCGACATTGCAACCAGCCGGCAAGATGCCCACCGGCGCGGACGAGCGATGGGACGAAGCACCGGATAAGGAAGGTACTTCAGGTATAAACTGATGGCCACTGGTGTCAGGTGGTAGCGTAACCAGGCGTAGATCCGATCGTCCGGATTAACCACTCAGGGGTATGAAGGACAGCACGCGTGGGGACACGCATAAATGTGGCAGGCAGGACTCTGTCACCAGGCGGCAGAGCAGTGGGAAGGCGCCACATGTACCTAGGGTCTAGCAGTAGGTAACCCACTATATAAGCCGGAAGGTGGGTAGTGGGCCAGGGTCTTTTTGGGGGAGTCAAGTCTGCGTCTTATATCTTGCTCCACTGTCGGAGATAGTTTGTACTTAGACAGGCAATATATATCCATTTTCTTTCTATTCACCTCACAAGCGAGCGTTCCTCGCTTTCCTGACTCCTAGGCCCTGCAACCCTCCCTGCCCAGTTGTCTCAGTAGAACTTCCCCTTTCTTGTACACGGACCCTTGTGGCGTCCGGGTAGAGGCCATCCAATACCTTACATTACTCCTAAGGTAAGGCCCGGCTTGCCGACTGAACCCCCGGGGTTGGACGCTCTCAACAGCGTCCTGGCGACCACTGCAGCTTCCTGAGAAGCACCACATCTGCTCTGCGGAGTCCCCAACGACCATTTGTGGCAACCACGAAGGGATAAATAGTACACACAGATGGAGTTCACTGTAGCAAGTAGAGTGGCGGCCTGACGAAGAGCCGAAATTAACTCATTCGAACAAATAGAGATTGACGAGCAACAGCTGGTTAGGAGAATGCGACGGGCCGGTCGAGGGAGATTAATGGAAGGCGGCGAGGCACCTCGATTGCCGCAATCGGCCCCTGCCTCACCTACCCGAGGGAACGACGATAACGCCGCATGGCCAAATCTCTGAGCAGCGGTAAACTCGACACACCAACGGCAGAGGCGATCACACACCACTGACGACAAAGAAGGATATGAAGGAACCGCAGCACGTCCAGATGACAATCCAGGCACAGTAGCATGCGGGTATGAACAACACCCGGACGGGCGACTTCGCCCGACAGTAACCTATGATGTAGAGTGGGATGGATGGCAAGACGACAAAAGCCCTCCGCCTCTTGATGTAGGTGAAAGTGACAGCCACGAAGAGCCCCCATACCAACGAGTAGAACCAGTGTTTCACGAGTACCCCCGAAGGAGGAAACCTCGCCCAAGACAACCCCAGGAAAGGGCAGGCCTGCGACGGAGACAAGAATCTCAAGGGGGCGAAAGCAACACGGATAACGATGGGGGATGTGAGCCAGAAGCCCAGCGTGACCAGCACCACGATGGAGGTAAGATAGGAAACCCAGGGCCATTGTCACCCATCAGGGTGACACGGGTGGCCCGTGTCTGCCCGGAAAGAGGGGAGGAAGAGCCTCATCGGGAAGGCACCCGTAGGGAGGGGCATCGATTGCCAACAAGGCAACCTCTGCACCAAGAGTTCAGCCGATCGGACGATGCAGCAGGTCAGGGTGGTTACCAGGATGAGAACCCAAGGCTTTGGAAGGCTGGGGTACATATGGGATGACCGCCTGCACGAAGGCGACTAGACGTCGACGAGCTGACGGATTGGGAAGAGGCACCAGAAAGAGGGGCCGCACAGTGGCTACCTTGGAGAAGGGATGAGAGGAATTCGTCCAAGGGTAGGAGAGATTCGCCCAAGCGACCAATATCGCACCGGCCCTTTGAGGGAAATCCGCCAGGCCACACAGCAAAGCCACAACCATCACCAGATGGGGGGATACCGTCTCGGGGCGAGGAGGAATTGCCCCATCGATCACGACCGTCTAGACGTCGCAGGGGGAATCCGCGCACAGTCATACAAAACTACTTGCTGGAGGAGGGGAAACCGTCCAGCCAAGGAAGCTGCACACTAGCCGTTAGGTTGGTCCCGCGGTGGGGCCCCCGAGGGACAGCCGGGAGGATCCCGTCCTCGTCACCCACCCTCAATGGGAGGGCCGGGCCGTGAGGAAGGAGAAAGGTGCCCACAGAATACCAGGACGTGGACTACACCACGTCCGAAGCAGAGGGTCTGGATCGGAACACTTCTCAGGCACAACGGGACGCCATGGGAATCGACCCGGTCACCTTATTAGCCTGAGTGCTCAATCGGATGGAGGAGAGCACCGTAATAGTGCCCTTACCCGCGTTCCGTGGAGCGAAGGGGGAAGACGCAAACCAACACGTACACAAGTTCGAACAGGTGTGCGAACTTCAAAGTGTGAGTGACAATCACAAGAAGTAGAGTGCCTTCGCATGCACTCTGGACAAAAAGGCACACGCCTGGTGGATGTGATTCCACGAGGAGAACGAAGGAGCCTGCTGGAAACCGCACGAAGGGTGTTTCTAAATACCTTCTGGGAAGAAAAGAGTGAAGAGGAGGTGATCCACAAGCTAACGAGCTTGAAACAGAAAGCAGGAGAGTTGGTCGATGAGTACACGGTCCGCATGCTGGGGTATATCACCCTGCTAAGAGACGCCCCAGTTGACCTGACCAAGAAAATGTGGTACCAAAAGGGACTGCAGCCGGAGATCCGCAAGTGGATCGGCTTGGACGATGACCGGACGTTCGACAAGTTACTCCGGTACACCAAGAAGGTTGAAAAGCGGGAAGCTGAAAGACGCCAAGAAAGGAAGGTGCAGGACAAATTGGACGCAGAGGAGGTGAACGATACCGCATCGGATGAGGAAAACCTCAAGCCAACCAAAAAGAAGAAACGAACGGGTACCAAGGGACACAAGCAGCTGTAGCGGGGGGAAACCCTATGGGGGGCCACATGAAAGGAAGACTTATCCACGACATTGGCTCAAATGGGATACACTGCACGGGGGGATAAGTACTGTCGGGTGTGTAACATCCGCGGATCTCACAACACGGACGATTGCTACCGGCTGGCTCAACTCCTAAGCAAAAGGCCACCACAGGCAGCCACACTAACGGTAGAACAAGGAACCAAAGGGGGGCAGATGGCCGAAGGAGTTACAGCCGCAGGACGGAGAGAGACAACCAACCCCGTAGGAGGTCCCGTTCGGGAGACTGAAATTGTAGGTCTCATTCCCGAGAACGGCCACCATATCAACCCAGGTATGGCGACAAAGAGAGACGACCGGAATGCAAGGAGGTGTTGTGCTCACTGTGCAGAGACCCACACCCGCTCTACCGATGTTCATGGGTATCATTAATCAAACCAATGCTAGAAGCGCAAGTAGTCGGCTTCGCTAGGATGAGTAACGGGCATATCCCCGCAAACCCAATTCCAAACTCCACACTGCAAGTAAACCAAGTAACGGTGGTACTAGCTGAATAGAACGGTGGATAGACATAGTACCATAGGCTCCCTTAGCGGACAAAACAAGGGAAACACAAAGGCAGAGAACCAGGGGAGCACGAAGGCGCGAAAAGAGAAGACAGGCAACAAAAACCCTGGTTTTAAAGCAGTGGGTAAGGAAGCAAACGCAAGAACTGACAGTCTCGAAACTTGTGGAGCCTAGCCAAGGCCAATAATTGCTAAGGAAAGTAAGCAGAAGGCGAAACCGCACATTCGTAAGGGGGGAGGCCTAGACGGGGTCAGAACAAGAAACGCCGCTGGTTCCACCGCACGATGGGGGAATTGGGTACGACCAGCAGCAAGGCCCCCACCAAGAGGCACTGCAACTATAGTGGACTACGTGAACGACGTACCAACTATCCCAGTTCACATGGCGGGTCACACAGTCAGCAAGGTGATTATAGATGGGGGTCAGCAGTCAATGTCATGTCAGCAAAGCTCCACAGCAAGTTGCGTATGCCAACTCCAGGGACCACTCCATTTCATGTACGCATGGCCAATCAGGCCGAGGTGGCGCCCAATGGCATCTTGAGGGCAGTAGAGGTTGAGATCCAAACGATCAAATTCTGGATCAACGTTGTGGTCTTGGATATGCACGCCAGGGGGGATTCAACCTACTCCTCGGTCAACCCTGGCTCAAGGGTGCAAAGGTACAGCACGATTGGGAACACCAACAGATACGGTTCCACACCAGATGAGCGATAAGGTCATACCCACAGGCAAAACCCAAGCCCCCGCACGGAGATTCGGGGCGTTGGAGTATCAGGAGCCCGGCAGGCGCGAAGGATGGAGCGAGGGCATAATAGCGACCTCCTTAGGTCAGACAGGAGGCCTCGCATCAGAGGCAGCCCAACGTGAACAAACTAAGGATCGCATGAGCAACCGAAGCCCGAAACTATCCAGCACCGGAACGTTGGTTCACCAATCACCAGGACAAGTCCGGAGGGCTTATGTGGACATACCCAAGCCGAACGGCCGCCCCAATCAAGCGGAGCCACCCCAGAGCCAGTATCAATAGGGATCGACAACCCTCTACCAGTCTTGGTCCCAAGGGGAAATATCCACTACCTGGGGACGATCGGGGATCAGCCTGGGAAGTGGGGGGGTGAAGCTCCAGCATAGACCCCCCGAGGGGAAGTAGGACATGAAACCCCAGATAGGGGACATATGGGGCTAGTGTGGGGAAGAAGCGGCAAGAAGGGATCAACAGGTAAGATTGTGCAGTTAGAGCCAGGATGGGCCTCACCAGGCGGCATCAAAACCACCGATAACGGACAAGTACCACGACAGATGGCCAATAGTAGCTGCGCTGGTCACCCAGATGGAGCACAGATTGAGGAATCCCGGGGCAGAACCAGCAAACCATGGGGCGAAGCGATAGGGAAGATGGAGCAGTCAGAAGCAAGATCTCCAAACGCACGTGTGGCAAGCTCACAGGATCACATGGTCCACGAGGTTGGACCACATGCGTGAGGCACGCACTATGAAGGCAATGATGGTCGAGCGGCGCCATCATTGCGTATCCAGGCGTAGGATAGACATGCTAGTCACCTTAGAGGATGCCACAAGGACTGCCACGACACCTACACTCAGGAAGGAGGTGCACAATGCCACACTTCCATTACCATGACCACGGGGTGGACAGAGAGAAATCGGCCAATGTTAATCAGAGAAATTTGCGTGCTCATCAAGGGCCAAGAACGAGCAGCGGAGCTAGTATTGCCCAGGTACTCCAAGTTCAAGGAATTAATCGGGCAACCCGACATCCGGCGAGTCAAGAGACAATTGCGATTGGACAAATTCTTCGACCTTCCGTGGGGAGAAGTGGAAGACCCAGGATTTGATGAGAAGGCCAAACAATTCCTCCAGTCAGCAGAATTAGTGGCTAGTCAAACCAAGTGTAGGAGAATACAATTCTACATGGATGGGAGCGCCGTCTTTTGCATTATGTTTGACGAACTAGCGATAGTCTTCCGACTACTAGGGGACGGCTAGCCCTAGGGGAATGTTTGGACGCGGAGGTTCAATGGCTCGCCACCACAGGAACTCATGGACTATGAGGCATACAAGCAAAGGAGGAAGCAACCAAGTTCGTAACGCTAGTGGCCTTCATGCTCATGAAAAGAACAGGGAGTCGGATCACCATGTCATGACCCGATACAGGATATAGGATACGACATACAGGATTCAGCCTATAAGATATGGGATACAGGATTCGACCCGCAGGATATTCCCATAGGATATGCCACAAGATATTCCCACAGGATATGCCTACAGGATATTCCCACAGGATATGCCTACAGGATATTCCCGCAGGATATTCCTATAGGATAAGGATGACATTTTAGCTATGACTAGATTAGCTCATGACTAGATTAGCTTGGAGTTGTGAGCATAAAAGCTCCGACCTAATTGTTGTACAATCAGTTACTATCAACACAGTCTTACTACAATCAATCTTGTCTTGTCTTGTTCTTATCTTCTCCTTGCTTTTTGTTCTCTCCTATCTTGTTCCTGATCCTGTCCTGCACCTTCCTGTCTTGCTCCCGGATCCTATCCTGATCATGTCTTCTTGGATCCGTCATGTTCCTGTTCCTAGTTCCTGTTCCTGTTCCTGTCCTCTCTCGTCCTGTTCCTGAGTCAAGCCTTCATGTTCTTGGAATCCTGTTCTCTTCCTGGTTCCTGGATCGTGGCTTGACAGTTTGAGAATAACTGCTTCCATAGCTCCGATTCCTAGCTATTTTTTTTCTTGTTTTCTTTCTTCTTTTCTTTCTTCGTTTTCCTCTTTTTTTTTCTTTTCATAGATCATGGCTGATTTTGAGCACTTTCAACGAGCACCAAATGTTGCTTCACGAGCTGGCCACTTTGCGCCAAGTGGTCAGATCTGCAAGGTTCCACCAATGCGGCATGCAGCTGCTGATGCATCCTCCAAGGCTGCTGCACAGGCTCTCTCTCAAGCATCGGTGGTTTCCTCTCCATCGAACTTTTCTTCGGAGCCGAAGATCAGCATGCCAGAAAAGTTCAGTGGCAATCGTGCCGATTTCCAATTTCCTGAATCAGATCCGGCTCTTGATCCGCATGCAACCACGCCGCTACTCAACTGATGCACAAAAGGTTGGCCTTTTGGCATCCTTGCTAGTGGATCTCCACGGCTTGGGTTGCCCCTTGCTGGACGTGACGACCCATTGATGGAAGATTTTGAAGGTTTCGTGGCTGCCTTTGAAGCTGCTTTGGAGATCCGATAAGTACCGTTCTGCATGCACAAAGTTACGGAAGCTCACACAAGGATCCAGACCAGCTTCCGTTTATGCATCCGAATTTCAGCAATTGTGCACGAACATTCCATGGGACGAGACTGCATTGATCGAACACTTCCGTTTTGGGCTGAGGGATGACGTGAAGGACCTTCTCCTTACGTTACCGGATGCTCAAACGTTAGCGGAGATCATGCAACAGGCCGTTCTGCGACAACCGTTTGTTCGAGCGCCGTCAGGAAAAATCCGTCAGCAGTTCCTGCCAGCCAATCCTGTAGCCGTAGCACATGTTCCTACGACACCTTCTGGAGCAGTTCCTATGGTGGCCCACTTTCAACTGCTGAAAGCAACGTCGTCGGGGTGAGAACCTATGCTTGTATTGTGGTGAAGCAGGACACAAGGTGGCAATGTCCTAATAAAGCCAGAAAGTTCAAGACGCGTGAAGCCGAAGCTGAAGTTCAGTCGGAAAACTTCAATGTCCACTTCGTCTAGGAGCCGCGAAGTTGGACGTAGGTGCAGGCTCCATTGGTGCTGCTCATACCATTCCATCACTCAAGTTTCCTGTACACATTTGCCTCAATAACCGAGAGCTCAAGGAGTTTGCCCTGTTAGACACTGGTGCAAATGCATGTTTCATGGATGACACTTTTGCAGCTCAGCATGGCATTCCGTGGTGAAGTTGAAGCGTGCAGTTCCTGTAGAGGTGGCCGATGGTCGTTTGATTGCTTCTGGCGCAGTTACCCACGCTACCACACCTCTCTCTTGCAGTCATGGCGCATTCAACTGTTCGATTTCCTTCAACTTGATCAAGACTCGGTCGACTCCCATCATTTTTGGCATGCCATGGTTCGTTGTTGCAAATCCGCAGATCGACTGGAGGTCTAGGACGCTCACGTTTTCCTCTCCAGCAGCCAGGATCAATCCTGTACCTTCCTGCGTGCAGGATACATCCTTGGTGTCTGAGGCAGTACAAGCTACAGGATTGACCGTGCCTGTTCCTGTACCAGTGTTGAAGGCTCTCCTCGACAGGATTCACCTCATGTCAGTTCCTCAGCACATCCGCAGGCTCTCTCCACTCCTGTAAGTTTGCGGATTCCTGTACAGGGTTCTTCCAATCCTGTATCAGTTCGAAGGTTCCTCCTCAACAGGATCCACCTCCTGTTGGTTCGTCAGCACACTCACAGGCTCTCCTCACTCCTGTGCATCCACGGACTTCTGTACAGGATTCTTCCAATCCTGTACACTTGTCAACATCCACATCTGTTTCTCCCAATCCTGCCTCTTTTCGTTACTCTTTCTATTCCACCCCCCAAGATCCTTCCTCTTTTTCAGTCACAGCTCCTCCTTCTCCTCTCCGAGTTCTTACCACTACCATGCATGAACTTGCCATTGACTGCTCCTTTCCACCTTTTTGCCTTTCAAGTAACTCCTACGTCCTCTTCTACCTTTCCTGTGTCTGACTCTCCTGTTTTTCAATCTCCTTCTCCTGTTCCTTTTCCTCTTCTCCCATCCAAGTATCACTCCTTCAGGACGTTTTTGACAAGCACAAGGCTGCATTCTTCCTGTTCACAGGTCCTACGACTGTCCTATTGATCTTGCAGAAGGAAAGACTCACCATTCGGACCGATTTATGCATTGTCACCACAGAGTTGGAGGTTCTTCGTCATACATCGAGGAAACTTGGCATCGGCTTCATTCGTCACTCAAAGTCCCCTGCAGGAGCGCCTATCTTCTTTGTCAAGAAGAAGGATGGGAGTTTCGTTTGGTTGTGGACTACAGGGGTTTGAATCAAGTCACCATTCGGAATCGGTACCCGTTGCCATTGATCCCGGAACTTCTCGATCGGCTGCGAGGAGCAAAGGTGTTCACGAAGATCGACTTACGAGGGGCCTACAACCTTGTACGGATTCGTCCAGGCGATGAGTGGAAGACTGCCTTTCGTACAAGGTATGGACACTTCGAGTACACGGTGATGCCTTTCGGCCTTACCAATGCCCCAGCCGTGTTCCAACACATGGTGAACGACATCTTTCGTGACTTCTTGGACCAGTTTGTGTATCTACCTCGATGACATTTTGATTTTCTCCAAGGACCAGGCGGCACATGACAAGCATGTACGATTGGTTCTACAGCGGCTTCGTGAGCATGGCCTGTATGCGAAGTTGGAGAAGTGTTTTTTCGATAGGGATTCTGTGGAGTTCTTGGGCTACATCGTCTCTCCTGCTGGCGTTTCCATGGACATGCACAAGGTGAAGACCATGTGGAGTGGGAGAGGCCCAAGTCTGTACGAGATGTACAATGTTTCCTTGGCTTTGCAAACTTCTACAGGCGTTCATACAGGACTTCTCCAAGCGTGTACTTCCACTCACGGAACTCACCAAGCGCACAGAGTTTTCTCTTGGTCCGACAAGGCGGAACATGCATTCACAACACTCAAGGACGCCTTCACGACAGCTCCGATTTTAGCACATCCTGATCCTTCTCGTCCTTTCTTCGTTGAAGCAGATGCCTCGGATTTTGCAGTAGGATCCGTCCTATCACAAGTTGGAGAAGACAAGTTGCTTCATCCTGTAGCTTTTCACTCTCGTAAGTTCCTTTCGGCGGAGATCAATTACGAGATTCATGACAAGGAACTCAAGGCCATTGTGGATTCGTTCGAGGAGTGGCGGCATTTCCTGGAAGGTGCTGCATCCTGTACAAGTTCTTACGGATCACAAGAACCTGGAGTATTTTCAAACGGCTCGAGTTCTCAGTCGGCGACAGGCTAGGTGGGCGGAGTTCCTATCACGTTTTGATTTCGTCATCATCTACAGGCCCGGTTTTCGGAATGGCAAGGCGGACGCATTGTCTAGGCGTTCTTACCTTGCACCACCCGGGCGATCCTGCATATGACTGTCAAAGCAAGTGTTGTTGGGTCCTGATCGATTCCGGCTTGCGGCACTACAGTTCATCAGGCTCCAGCAAATTCAACACTTCTACAGGACATCCGTTCGCAGTTGGCTACAACGACTTGGCAAAAATGTGTTCTCACACATTAGTCCTGACATTGCAAGTTCCTCTTCCTCCAGTTCCCGTTCAGACTACAACCTGTTGCCATACAGGACGGACTCCTGTACCGGGAAGGTCTCCTGTACGTTCCTGTTGGTGTTTGCAGGACTCGTGTGGTACAGGATTGTCATGATACCCCGGCTACAGGACATTTTGGTGTGGCCAAGACAGTTGAGTTGGTGACTCGCAACTATTGGTGGCCTGGGTTGCGAGGTTTTGTGGAAAGGTTTGTACGGAGTTGTGACACCTGCAACAGGTCGAAGATGCCTCGTCATGCACCCTCTGGTCTTCTTCGTCCTCTTCCTGTTCCTTCTGCTCCTTGGAGATCCATTTCTATGGATTTCCTCACAGATCTTCCTCCTTCTCGCGGATTTGATGCAGTTCTTGTGGTGGTTGACCGTTTCACCAAACAGGCTCATTTCCTACCATGTAACAAGACTGCTACAGGCCAGACAACTGCTGAGTTGGTGATCCGCAAAGTGTTCCGACACCATGGTCTTCCTGAGAGCATTGTTTCGATCGAGGTCCACAATTCATGTCCAAGTTTTGGCGAGAGCTTCTCCGGAGTCTACAGGTTAAAGCGGATCTTTCTTCAGGATATCACCCGAAACTGATGGCAGTCAGAACGCACAATTCAGACCTTGGAGCAATATCTTCGCTGCTTCATCAGTTACCAACAGGATAATTGGTTGGACCTTCTTCCTATGGCGGAGTTTGCCTACAACAACTCCGTTCACGCATCTACAGGCCAGACACCTTTCTTTGCTCTTACAGGCACCATCCACGTTTTGACTTTGCTCCTCCTGCTTCTCCTTCTTCCGCTCCTGCAGTACAGGATCGTCTCAGCATCTTCGTCAGGTACAGGATGATCTAGGTTCATCTTCAGCAGGCACAGGAACGGTACAAGCATCATGCTGATGCCATCGTAGCCGGCACCTGCATACAAGATTGGTGATCTCGTGTGGCTTCTTCGTCGACACATTCGCACCAACAGGCCTTCTTCTAAGTTGGATTTTCAACGATTGGGCCCTTATAGGATTGTGGCGGAGGTAATCCTGTAGCTTTCCGACTCGAGTTACCATCTACGGTGAAACTTCATCCTGTGTTTCACACCTTTGTTGGAGCCGTATCATCCTTCTTCTCTTCCTGGTCGTGCTTCTTCTCCCCCTCCTGTGGTCATTGCTGGTGAACCTGAGTACGAAGTTGCAGCCATCCTTGATTCTCGTCTTCATCGCCGCCAACTTCAATACTTGGTGGATTGGAAAGGTTATTTGCCTACCGATCGCACTTGGGAACCTGCATCCAACTTACTCCATGCTTCTTCCAAAGTTGCTGCTTTCCATCGGCATTATCCTGCTAAACCAGGTCCCAAGACTCGTGGAACTCGTCCTTAGGGAGGAGGTGCTGTCACGACCCGATACAGGATACAGGATACGACATACAGGATTCAGCCTACAGGATATGGGATACAGGATTCGGACAGGATTACAGGATATGCCTACAGGATATTCCTACAGGATATCCTACATGATATTCCTGCAGGATATCCTACAGGATATCCTATAGGATAAGGATGACCATTTTTGGCTAGTGACTAGATTAGCTCATGACCAGATTAGCTTGGAGTTGTGAGCATAAAAGCTCCGACCTAATTGTTGTACAATCAGTTACTATCAACACCAGTCTTAGTACGATCATTCTTGTTCTTGTCTTGTTCTTGTCTTGCTCCTTGCTTCTTGTTCTCTCCTATCTTGTTCCTGGATCCTGTCCTGCACCTTCCTGTGTTGCTCCCGGATCCTATCCTGATCCTGTCTTGCTCCTGGATCCGTCATGTTCCTGTTCCTAGTTCATGTCCTGCTCTCGGTCCTGCTCCTGAGTCAAGCCTTCCTGTTCTTGGAATCCTGCTCTCTTCCTGGTTTCTAGATTATGGCTTGACACACCAAGCGATTGGCGAACGATCTTTGCAGGGCGTGGGAAGGAGTCGTGATAAATTGAGCTGACTGCCTTAAGCAGTACCTGATTCCGGCTCTAACTAGTGGGATTCACGGAGTTTGAGCCGACACTGAGCAAAGGCTACCCATGGCTGGCCACATTGCTATTATGACCATGGGCTCGTTCATCCAAACGGTAGTAAGAGCTCTACCACCACTCCAAATGGGGGAACAGCCAAAACCCCCGGAGTCAACAGAGGAATAGGATTCAACTGAGGGACCGGCGTCTATAAAAGAACATGGCTCAACAAAAGAACACGCATCAACAAAGGAACAGATGGAGGATAGCCTCCTTCCGGACCAAGAATCACCAAGGTATGTAACGCAGGAACCCATACACGCCATTCCCCTGGCTATAGGATCCCCACTACCGGAATCCTCGTCAGACGCAATCGAGCAATCTATCGGACCCAGCCAGGGAGGGGAGAAGGATAAGCCCGAGGACGAGTATAAGAGTAACTACCAACATTTCCAAGCCAACGGACGATGGACCTCCACGGTCTATATCGGGCTCGTGAGAGTCTTCGATCAGCTAGACGAAGCCATGGTGATATATGACGGCCTCGACCTCCCAGCGGTGGCGAGAGAACACGACGACATAGTGACAGAACTCACGGAGTGACAGCAAGGAGCCCGGGAAGTTGCCCAAAGGGCTAATGAGTTACTGAGTGAAGGGGGCCGACTGTGTATGTTGACAATGAAGAGAACGAAGGACGCCTGGGAAGCTGGAGCGAAAGGAGAGCAGAATTCCAGTGGTTGTACAGTGAGTGCAAAACTCTCCTAGGGCTACTCAACGATGACCAGCACGCCCGCAGCTGGGTCATAGCCGGAAGGGAATAACAGATACAGAAATGCAAAGCTCGGGTAGAACAAAGGTGTGGGGAGCTCGCTGAGGCACAAGCAGAATTAATGGCGGTCAGAAGGGAGTTACTGACAAAGACTCAACTCTCCGAAACCATTACCACACCTACAGCCAGCCAACCGGGACCCCTACTCAGGAAGCCAGAAGCGAGCGCCACCAAGCCATCCAGCCCAAGACAGGACTCGGACCGGGACCATCAGGGAGCTAGAGGTACACACCTAGCTACATGCCCAACTCCTCGCGGCAAGGGAACAAGAGTTACAATACTCCCGGAAAAGGATGCAGGATCTAGAGGATCAACTCCAGCAGGCTCAGGAGCAACAGGCAGGGTCCGAGGCAAAGCTCCGAAGGGTGATCGCGCTATGAGAGGCGACCATCACCACATTAAAGACCATGCTAGCGGCAACAAAGAGCGAAATCGCCATGTACCCGGGAGCTCCAAGGGGCAGATAACTAGGGCACATGGCCCGAGGACGTGCCAACGAATAAGTTCGGGCATCTAGTTGATGGTGGCTCGACATCGCAGCCAGCTGGGGGACGCCCACCGGCGTGGATGAGCAACGGGACGAAGCGCCGGATAAGGGAGGTACTTCAAGTACGGACTGATGACGACCGATGTCAGGTGGCGGCATAACCAGGTGTAGATCTGATCATCCGGATCAACCACTCAGGGTAAGAAGGACAGCACGCGTGGGGAGGCGCATAAATGTGGCAGGCAGGACTCTATCACCAGGCGGCAGAGCAGTGGGAAGGCGCCACATGTACCTGGTCTTAGCAGTAGTAACCCACTATATAAGCCGAAAGACGGGTAGTGGGTCGAGGTCTTTTTTGGGGGAGTCAAGTCTGCGTCTTATATCTTGCTCCACTATCGGAGATAGTTGTACTCAGACAAGCAATATATATCCATTTTCCTTCTATTCACCTCACAAGCGAGCGTTCCCGCTTGCCAGACTCCTGGGCCCTGCAACCCTCTTTGCCCAATCATCTCAGTAGAACTCCCCTTTCCTGTACACGAACCCTCGCGGCGTCCGGGTAGAGGCCATCCAATATCTTCCATTACTCCTGAGGTAAGGCCCGGCTTGCCGGCCAAACCCCGGGGTTGGACGCTCTCAACAACGTCCTGGCGACCACTTGTAGCTTCCTGAGAAGCACCACATCTGGCCTACGGAGTCCCGACGACCACCCAGGGTACGTAGGACAGCACGCGTGAGGGAGGCGCATAAATGTGACAGGCAATGACTCTGTCACTAGGCGGCAGACCAGTAGGAAGGCGCCACCTATACCTAGGGTCTAATATTAGGTAACCCACTATGTAAGCAAGAAGGCTGGTAGTGGGTTGGGGTCTTTTAGGAGTCAAGTCTGCGTCTTATATCTTGCTCCTCTATCGATTTTCCCCCTTTGGGCATTTGCAAGGAGAGTTTGGCTTCTCGTGAATGCTACTGTTTCAAAAGTTTGGTTTGGGATTGAGGGTATAGGGATGTATGGTCGTTGCCTGGGCTGGACGTGTGATGACTTTAAATATGTTTTCGTTCTGAAACAGCATTTCGACAGGTCTTTTCGGTGGTTAAGGCCTGTCTATTTGGTTTTTTTTTGCTGCATGGGCTCTTTCTGTTCCGCTTTCACACCTGCTAGATCTTCCTCCTCCCGTTGTCTTAATCCTCTGATAGTTGCACACCGTAGATAGGTCCTTTTAAGGGGGATGCACTCTTCTGTGAGTTCCTCGGTGAAGGAGCCACTGGAAACCCGGTATTGACTCATTTTGACTTTTTATCAGATGAGCGATTACAGCTGTGGGTTCTTGAAGTGAGTGTATCATTCAACATGGGTGGACGCACTTAGTGAAAGATAAGGTGGGTTTTGTAGGTTGGGATAAGCGGTTGTGTTGACAGTTTGCTGGTTTACATAGGATGATTGAGTTTGCGTGGCAATTTTTTCTTGCTTTTGTTTTTACTGCTGATGGTGCTAGTTCGTGTGGGTTAGACACTAGCTGGTGCTACTGTGGCACGTTGGGGTGGTGTGGTGTGCCAGATGATTCATCCATTGGCTTAGCTCATGTGGGTCGTTTTCAAGGTAGCATAGGTGGTGACAGGTTTTGAAGGGGTGTTGGTTGGTGTGTAGGCACCTATCAATACTTTGTGGAGGAAGGACTTGTGGGCTTCTTGGGGTTGTGTATAGTGCTGGTGGGTGTGGTTAGGCATTTGCCGGTACTTTCTTGGTGTGAGGTGTGAGTTGGTCTCATCCTCCTTGGTGATATTTTTTACTTGGTTCACCATCTTGAAGATTTTTTGGAGTGGGATGAATATTCTTAAGGGATATTCTTGGCATATGCTATTGGGAATATGCTGTTGGAATATGCTACTTTATGCAGTATGTTTTTGTAGTATATACAGGTCTCCAAAAGGTATATACAGGGGGCAGGTCCTTTGGGTTGTTTCATCTGGGTTGTTTCTGTATGTGGACTGGTTCGTGGACCGGCATGCAATAGTATCCCGACAAAGATCGGTAAAGGTCTGAAACATGAAAAAACTGGGTATCTGCAAGCTCGAGCTTTCAAGTCCAAGACTCCAAGGTATATAGGATATTCTTGCGTATCATGGAGACAGTATATAGTTTAGCATACAGAATATTCTTGCATATTGTTTTCTCATTCTTTAATACGATTATCGTTTGAAGATAGTTTGTACTCGGACAGACAATATAATATATCCATATTCCTTTATTCACCTTACAAGAGGGTGTTCCCCTCTTGTCCTACTCCTGGTCTCAGCAACACTCTCTGCCAAACCAACGTAGTAGAACTCCCCCTACCCTGTACATGGACCCTCGGCGTCTGGGTAGAGGCCATCCAACACCTTCCACCACTTTCGAGGTAAGGCCGGCTTGCCGGTTTGGACCCCTGGAGTTGGATGCTCTCCATAGCATCCTGGCGACCACTGTAGCTTCCTGAGAAGCACCACATCTAGCCTGAGGAGTCCCCGACGACTAGGGTAGCACGAGCCGAAGGAAGAGGCACGCAACAAAAAAGCCAACCTTCCCTAACCACACGTGTGGCCAAATCACATGGTTACATGGTCCACAAGGGTGGACCACACACGTAAGGCATGTACTACGAAGGTAATGATGGTCGTGCAGTGCCATCATTACACAATCAAGGCACAAAGGCAAACACGCCAATCATGTTAGATAACATATTAGGACTGCCACATCAGCAACACCCTTAAAAGGACGACATAAGTAAATATAGGGTGCACATTCCTCTCACTCTACAGCAGGTCCGCTCACTTCCTAGCAGAGCAGTCTGACACTATGGCGACGAAATGGACTGAATGCAATGGGTTAGCATTCATTTGCGAGATTCAGGTGCTTTACGGAGGCTAGGTTCAAGAAATTGATCAAGCAACCCAATGTCCGAGAGGTCAGAAGGCAGATGCTCCTACTTGGGTTCTTCAAACTCCCTTGGGAAGAAGTAAAAAACCTGGGGTTCTCCAAGATAGCTAGACAATTCATCCAATTCACACAGCTAGAGACCAATAAGACTAGACGATTAGGGATTCAATTTGACTTAGGAGGCAATGTGTTCTTCTACATAGGAATCGATGAACTGGTGGCTGTGTTCCAACTACCAGAGGGCGGCCTAACGCTAGAGGAGATGTCAAAGTCCGAGCACCAGTGGTTCCCTACCAAGAGGGACGAGGTATCATTGCCCAAGTTTAGCATACAAAAAGGAGAGGACATGGCCAAGTTTTTGGCACTCGTCATCTTCATGTTCACCAAAAGAAAGGGAAGACAGATCGCCATGCAACTAGCAAATGCTCTTTGTAGCACCTGGGAGGGGGACAAGATGGAAGCTCTCCATAGTCGAACATATTGGTGTCATGACTGCTAGGTTGATCAATCGAGCTCCAACTCCAATACTAGCACAGCTTTGATCCAACACTACAGGAGACATGAAGGAGGGAGAGCATGTTGGAACAAGCCAAGTAAGCAAGGAAAATTGCCGAAAACCACGGAGTCATCATGGAAGCAGGTGAGAGACAATGCATCCCCAGAGTAGGAACAACCCAAGTTCAGGAAACCTCACAAAAAGAGGTGGAGACCCCCGACCATGGAACCCATACCAGCAATTCCTATGGCAATAGGTCCCTAGTTACTGCCAAACCCAACACAAGTACCACAGGGAGCAGCTGAGAACCCTATAGGACGTCAAAACTAGCTGATCAAAAGAGTGAGGGGAAAGATTCTGAGGACATGCTTGGTGATACCTACCAGCACTTCCGTGCCAACGGGCAATGGGCTTCTTCGGCCCACCTCGAACTCGCATAGGCCTTTGACAGAATTAGTAAGGAGTGGCAATTTACAATGACCTAGACCTGATGAAGGTGGCTAAGGAGCATGATGCAATAGTAGGTAAGCTCACATAACGGTGTTGGACCGCTCAAAAGGAAGCCAAGGGAGTACTTGTACACACCCAAGAGTAGCAGATAGGAGATGCAGCCAAACTATAAGGGGCCATCAAACTATGGGATGCAACGATTGCCACCTTGGAGTTGAAGTTAGCCATAGTAGAAAGGGAAGCCGCCACTTACTGCAAGCACTATGGCGTAGGACTGAATGAAGAAAGCATGGCTCGAGGAGGTGCCAACAAGTTTGGCATTTGATTGATGATGGTTTAACCATCGTCAAATGACCAGAAGATGCGAGCGGCAAATCAGAAGGGAGGTTGAACGATGGAGTGGGCAACTTACAGTGTGTATAGACCGATAGTGATAGCTATCAGGTGGTGCTGATAGCAAGCTAGATCCGATCGTTTGGATCAACCACCACGGTACCAAGAACTGCACGTGTGGGGAGGTGCATTAAGTTAGTAGGCCTAGACCTAGTCATAGGGAGGAGGTCATGGGGAGAGTGCCACCTAGCCTACATCCCCCACTATATAAGCAAGCAGGCAAGTAGTGGGCCGAGGTCCTTCTAATCCATCTTCTTTGTGTGACTTGCTCTGGCCCGCTTTGTGAAAGGGGCCACCTTGTACTCTCAATATATACATCTCTTTTATCTACCATTGCTCATCCCCAATCTCCCTCCTTTCTCTCCTTTTGTCGCTTCCTCTTCAATGAAAGCCTGCGCACCAGAAGGAGGGGAGCTCTAATCCACTGATACATGGATCCTCACGATGTCCGAGTAGAGGCCACCACTACACCTCCCTTTACATCCCGAAATAATGGCCAGACCCCAATGCAGAACCCTAGGATTGGCATTAAAAACAATGTCTTGGCAACCACCGAGACCACCAAAAGTCACTCCACATCTGCCTACAAAGTCCCCGACAACTAGATGTCATACGCTTGTACTATATATCAACAATTTGTAGTAGAGAAGTATAAAGAGCTAACTACATACAAAGAGCATTTAGCAAATATGGAAAAGTAGTTGCAAGCCAAGGACAAGAAAACCAATGAAGGTTCATTTGATGAGACGTGGACTAGATTGTGATGGTTAAAGTGGGTTTAATCATCTTTTCTTTCTTTCCACAATATTGAATTTGACATGTTATTAACAAACTAAAGCAAGTTAAATTAAATTAGGCCATTTAATTAATTATTATTAAATTATCGAGACTGAATTATTAAATTAGGGAGGTTTATTATTTTACTCCAGGGTGAAGAATACTAAATTATATACGTTGTTATTAATTTAGACATTCTTAAATCAAATAATATTTATTATAAGAAATAAAATATGTTTACATGCTAATGCATCAAAACTGGTATGTTTTGGTTTGTGAGGTTGGCCCATTGCATAATATTATGCCTAAACATTTGGAAACTCAAAAGCTCAAGAACATAGATTATGTGGGGGGTTGACAATGGCACAAATATCCACATAAGAAGCAGAATATTCTTCTAGCTAATTTACGTGTAATTTAAGAGACAATACATAGTGAGCTAACTGGGGATTGTAAGGAGTGTACATATCTTAATTGACCTTGGAATTTCTTAAGCATGGGGATATGGAGAGGCCACCAACCAATTCAATCGATGCTAAAATAGAATTTAAGAGAGTTGATGTCCATCCTCCATTGGAGGCTACATTGGTCGACCTTTTCATGTCATTGAAATTGCAGGGCATGTTGTCGATTTTAGGTACGAACGTCTATAGATCAATTTCCTTAAGACCTATAACAAAGATAGCTTTGTGGGTGTTGCCAGAGGTAAAGAAATCTTCTCTTGATTCAATATATATGCACAAGATCTTTGGTCTTCCTCATCCATGCGGTCAAGATGGAGTGTCGCCATTTTGGAGGCTTGGGGCCCAGGAGGCCTGGGCTCGAATATTCAAGAATATTCTAGAATATTTTGGAATATTCTTTCTGGTCGGCAGTATTGGCCTCAGTCGGCAAAAAAGAATTCTATTAAAACTGTTGTATTTCTATTTTATTTTTTATATTAGCTTAATTTATTACTCAATATACATTAGCTAAAGTTTCTTCTTCATCTTAAGTAAAGCTGCAGTTCTCGAACCACCAGTTACGCTTGGACGTGGAGGTGTTTGAGTAGGTAACTCTTCTGGTCTAATGTTCTCTGCAAGCTTGTTTGTTGCCAACCTAGAGAGTTCGAAACTCTTCTCGGTTCCTATAATATTCCTTCCGAGACGGCAGCTAAC
Organism: Selaginella tamariscina; assembly: GCA_003024785.1. Lineage (NCBI taxonomy): Eukaryota > Viridiplantae > Streptophyta > Lycopodiopsida > Selaginellales > Selaginellaceae > Selaginella > Selaginella tamariscina. Next base: position 83,958 of record PUQB01000199.1, read on the forward strand.
AATGATGACCCGGTTCCGGAACCAATATCCCAGACTAGGTCGCCAGGTCTACTGAGACGCTCGATCAAAAGCTGCATGAGTCGAACACTCTTCGGTTGAATCATAATCCTGCACAAACTTCCATTAGGATAAACATAGCAAAGTACTTCCTTACCAAGCCTCCTGATAACGGTCGGCAGTGTCGACGAGGATCGTGTTCGTCAACGCCAGAGGGTTTGGCCTCTTCGACTTCTTCTCAGAGCTTTGCAGCACCAAGAGAACTAACAAGTTATCCTGCCACATAGACCAAGTTAAACTTGAACTTGAATAGCTAGCTTACCTTAATTTTGTCACGGTATCCCCAGCCTCGTGCACGGTAGACGCTGTAAGTCCCTGCAACCTCCAAGTTGATTACTGCAGCCGCCTGAATCACCGCCGAAACAGAAGGAGAACTCGCGAAGACGACCATGAAACCACTCGCTGCCAAGTGCATTCCACTGAACTGCAAGGCCTCCTCAAACTTCACCGGATCTAGCTGCACAATGTCCTTGTTGATGCTAGCACCTCCATATACAAGCTCATTGGGCAAGTCGAGGATGATGAGGTTGAAGCCGTATTCACCTACCACTTCCTGGAACACCGTTTGTGACTCAACCGTATGTAGTCTGTCAACCTGTTGTCGGAGCTTGGTGTACACCTCTGTCTGGGAAGCACCCGGCTCGAAGAAAGACCTGCTCATCTCCTCCATGTCGCACACAGCTAGGTCGTAGGATCCACGGGATGCAGCCAGGGTCGGGATGAAGGTCATCAGGTCGTCCTTGATGTCCAAACTAGCTACAAGTGGCTGTACCTCATTGATTGTAAAGTCGAATGCCGGCGGAGGTGCTGTAGAAGAGCTTGGTCCCGCTCCCGATCCCTTTGCAGGTGTAGTTGTCTTCCGCACCGTCTTCTTCATCTTGCTCTTCTTGATAGCCTCTACTTCTTCTGGCTCCCAAACAATCGCTGGTAGATCATTGGCGTGCATGTCGAATAGTGTGCTCTCCCAAGCTGGTGGCTGTTGCGACGGACAGTCGAGCCAGAATGGAACATGCTCCCGTTCGAACGGTGTTAGAGCTCCTCTGCTCTTCGACCACATGTGAGGCTCGCTTGTATGATCTGTCCACAGCTTCATCGTATGGGACGGTGTCATTTGCTTCGCCAGTATGAACCTGCAACACAAAGTCAGACAGTAGCAATGCTGGATTGAAAGCTTACCTCCATATCATCCGACGCGCAGATTCCTCACGCTCCAGAAACTCATTCGGCTCCATCGAATAAGTGAACCGTATGCAGTCATGGAAGGGCTGAAAGACCAGGCACTTGCTCCGAGTTCTCATCTCGTCAAACCAGCTCATGAAGTCGACATCCGTTCCAACTTCTTCACCATCCTCTCGCAACCCCTTAAGGATCTGAATGGCTTCCTCGCGCACAGCCTTCCAATATAAGTCCAAGGTGAACCACTTGATCCACTCTTTGTCCTGCATGCCCGGTAGCCCAAGTGTCTGTTGTTCTGCCTTGGATTCGAGACGGGTGAGCTTGTTCAGGTATCGGAGTCGCAGCATGTTTGGAATCTTCGCCCTTGACATCGCATACAGCTTCTCAATGCCCATCCAGCGACACTGCTTATGAGAGATGTTTGTCACCTTCTGGAACCACTCCTCCCCCAAGTCTGGGTCTATGATGGAGAGGAACTTGTGCATACGCTTGTCATGCTTCTTGTACACTAGCTGCTTTAGGTTCACCTCAACCTGTGAATTGCCCTTAGCACTGGTGACTGCTCTGTCGAGATCATCGTCGATCTCGTTCTGCACATAGAATAAGTTAAAAAATTTCTTTCCTATAAATTAAATCGGAGGTTACCTTGAAAAGGATCTTTGCGCAGATCAGGTTCGGAAGAGGATGCCAAGCCGTCTTTCCTGCTGAACTCTCCTTCCACTTCCGCACCTCAAGACGATCAACCTCCGTGAGTGACTCGAGGATTTTCTGAGTTCCTTCTGTACTAGTGCAGACCGCCTTTACAGCGAGGAGAATATGTGGTAGCGTTGTTTCCACAGATGTTGCTGAAGATCTGTTCAACGAAACTGTAAGTCTAAACTCTTAACAAAAAGAAAAGAAAATACTCACATGTTAATCGATTGGAACATCGAAACCAGTTGAAGAATGTCGAGGTTCTCCGTGGAGATGAAACTCGATCGAACGCGAATAGCCCATCGCTGGTTGTCCTCTGCATCCTCTCGGTACAGCTTCTGCAAAGCCTGTAGCCTATGGTTCCCGTCCCAGCAGCTAAACTTCCTGTTTGAGAGCCTTGAAGCCCACTGTTTGTACTCCGGCTGAGTAAGAGCTTGCTCGAAAGACCGGTGCTGCTCGTACTGAATCGTGTCCTTCGACAGCTCCGATAGCTCCTCAGCAGTGAGTCGATCTCCGATGGACAGAATGAACAAGGCCGTGTTGCGTAGATAACCAGCCTTCTTCAACGATGACACCAGCCTGTCCAAGTCCCCTGGGTTCACTCGTCGAACCACCTCGTTGGAATGTATTCTGCAGATGGGCACATCAGGAGGATCACCAAGTCCCTTGATAGTAATTTTGTCGAGCAGGTTTGCTGAGCTCTCCAAATGCAGGCTCGCCGGTATGCTGTATAACTCCTTCGGCTCCTTATCGCTCTTCGCCTTCTTGCCTTTTGAATCAGCTTTCCCGCGGCCTCTCTTTTTGCTGACTGCCTCCTCCAAGTCGTCCTCGCTAGCTTCAGCTGCCTCTGTCATCTGCACTTGCTCGTTCAGGACTGCAACCTCAGCGGATGAAGGAGGCAACTGCGACGAGCTCTCCGGGAAATCTGTGATTGTTGGTGGAGGCTGTTCTTGCTCAACTGCTACTACTCCAGACTGAGTCACTGGAGGATCCTCCTTTGCTACATTAGATGGTTCTCCTCTCTTGCGCTTCTGCTTCGATATCCTCTTCTCTTCCCGTGGCTCTTCATCAGGCGCAGTCTCTAGTAGACGTTTTGAAGCTCTCACCATTTTGTAAACTCTGGAAAGCAAACACACAAGTCAATTGATGAGGAGACAAAATAAAAAAAACAAACAAAGATGACTAACCTTGTGGCTGCCGACTCAAGCTAGATGTGCCGACCCTCTCAGTCGGCAGAGAGATGTAGAAGAAAAAACCTGCCGACTGAGATAGTTTGTGCCGACTCTGTCAGACGGCACTGAAGAGATAATGGTGCCGACTGAGATAGGATGGTGCCGTCCCTCTCAGACGGCACAAATGGGAAGACCCATTAACTGTTTTAAAAGAAATACTTGAGACGCAAAGAAAAAAAAACTAATTCAAAATACCTTGTGGCTGCCGACTGAAGAAGGATGGTGCCGTCACTCTCAGTCGGCACAAATGGGAAGACACTTAACTCTGAAAAAAAAACATTGTTATACGGATACTTGAGCCAGAAAGCAAAAATAAAACAAATTCAAAATACCTTGTGGCTGCCGACTGAAGAAGGATGGTGCCGTCACTCTCAGTCGGCACAAATGGAAGACACATTAACTCTGAAAAAAAAAATGTGATACGAATACTTGATCCAGAAAGCAAAAAATAAACAAATCGAAAATACCTTGTGGCTGCCGACTGAACCAGGATGGTGCCGTCACTCTCAGTCGGCACAAATGGAAAGACCCATTAACTCTGAAAAAAAACATTGTGACACGATACTTGAGCCGCAAGGAAAAAAATAAATAAATCAAATACCTTGTGTTTGCCGACTGAACCAGGATGGTGCCGTCGCTCTCAGTCGGCACAAATAAGAAGACCCTATATCTCTGGAAAAAGAAATACTTTGAGCCGCAAATCATAAAATACAGAAATTACACATACCTTGTGGCCGCCGGCTGAGCAGGATGGTGCCGACAATCTAAATCGGCACAAAATCTCCATTGTTATACTTGGGCGCTGCACGAATCGAGTCGAAATGGATGGCGCCGCAGTGGAAACCGTAACTCTGAGATCTGAGATTGAAGAAACCCTCGGGATCTGCCGCAGTGGAAACAGATCTGAGATTGAAAGAACCCTAGCCGCAGTGGAAACAGTAAACCCTATCTACCAAAAAACCCTAGCCGCAATGAAAACAGTGAACCCTACGGAATAAATGTGACATTAATATTTAGGGTTTATTTTAAAATATGTGAATAATTGGTAAATGTGAAGATATTTCAAATCATAAAAGGTAGAAATTAAATTAAATCGGTGATACTAGAGAGGACATCATTAAGAACACTGTGAGCTGGGCAGCATAGAATTAATTATATACAAACGTGTATTCACGTTTATTAACGATTGTAATTTTTTTTTGGTAAGGGAAAGTGTGTTTAATCTTTTGCTTTGCTTTCCTAAACCACCGAGCTTTCTCCTTGCGTTGTCATGGCCAGAGTTACCTATGAAGGCATTGACAAAGATTTCCCAGTCGATGAAGATGGAAATGCTTTTGTGTTTGAACATGATCTTCACATTGCTTTCAACATTCCTTGTTGGTTCAGTATACATGTGGTTCAATTGATGTCAGTTTCTGCGAGTTCTGGAGAAGATGTGGAGTTGTTACCAGAAGGCAATGCATCAAACCAGTTTGTCTTTTACACATTGTGCCCGGCAAAGGGCCCGTTGTTCAGGTTGCGGACAGAGGAGCGTGAGGAATCCATGCTGGTGTGTCTTCTAAGAGCAGACAAATGTAGGATAGGGAAGGATCTCATTGGTTCGTCTGAAGTTAAACGAGTCTCTGAACTACCGCAGATATACAATGGAAATGTCATTTACGAACTTCCCCCTAAGACAGAAAGCACAGAGAAGTACTCGGGGATGAATCGCAAGGATGGCTGCTACCATTGGACACACCCGAGCACAACACACTGGCATGTTCCGGCGCGAGTCAGTCGAAGTTCATGTGTCGGACATCTCAAATGCATCAATCCTACCTGCCCCTACTTGGCTTTTGAGAAGAAAGCAAATGAATGTCACTTCAAGGGTGCTGTGGAGAAGGCAAAGACAACTGAGACAGGCAAAGTAATAGGCATGAAATGTAAGCATTGTGGAGAGGAGCCATTGCTGGTGCACACTTGTCCGGCTTATGTGTACTACATTCTGCCAGACGACATTTCTTTTACAAGGTTGTTCATTCACAGAGGTGTTCATCAGCATCCAGTCAGCCCCTCAGTGTCAGCTTCAAACGTTCAGCGAGCCAGATCTAGTGTCAGCAACGTGGTAAAGAGCAGTCCGCGAACCAATCAACGAGTGATTGAGTTTCAAGCCGCGCGTGAGCTCATCTTTGAAGAACTTTTCAAGGAAGAAGGAGAAGTCTCGTACACTGGTTTACTCTCAAAACTTGAACCTCTAACAAACCATCGAAGGTATTTTTCTTTAGATCTCTACACACTGACGTGACCTTTTCTTTAGGACTCGGGACTGGATTACACAATCAAGACAGAAGGAGACACACTTTAGAGAGGGTTACGAGGGTCTTCTGGAGCTGAAGACAAAGCTGCCAATACCTTTCATTCACGTCATACATGTTCCAGGGATGGAACTGCATGGTGCTGAGGAGCAGCCTCTGATCTTCAAAATGACAGTTGAGGGACCGGGTTCAGGAGTTGAGTACATCAGAAGGTGTCAAAGTGGAGGAGACCTTCATGATCAATGGGTTGTTCTGGACCACACGCACCGCATACCAGACTGGGCGACAATTGGAATACACCTTTATGACCCATTGTAAGTTGTAAAACTCTTCATAACACTTTCTAATCTTCGTTATCTAACGCTCTCTTGCAGTGTCAGATCCATGGTGACTATAGCTTACGCAGATATGTGCCGCGAAGATAATGTTGCAGTGCTGAAGTTCTTGAACACAATGCTAGAGGTTTGTAAGAAGCAGGGTTTGGAGAATGTCAACTTTGCTGGTTTCATGTCGGATGAGGCTGGAGCGATATGGATAGCCTTGCGCCAAGTATTCAACAACGGAGCAAAGATGAAAGGGAGGGAAAGAAGCTGTCTGTTTCACTTTATGCAATCCGTGCGTCAGGTGACAAAGAAATGGATCGCAGAAGAACATCGCGAAGAACACATGAAGCTTGCTCGTGCCTGGCCTGCAGCACTGAATGAACAATCTAAGAAAGAACAACTGGCAATTCTCGAGTCTTTTTGGGAAGGACGAGCGTCAAACATTCGAGCTTTGAAGACATGGCTGTCTTGGTGGATCAGGCATGAGGACCACATCTCCATGGCGGAACTGGGAGACATGACAGAAGAAGGACTCGCGAGCGTTCCAACTACAAACAATGCTGAAGTGATTCACGCGAGAGCAAGAAGAGCAAGATTGGCCAAAAGAGTACCACTGCTGGAGGCGACAATGTTAGACCTCACCGATGCAGTTATGCAGAGTGCGAAGGTGAAAGCGGCAATAGAAGGGAGGTATACAGGGTCAGGGCCTTCGAAGGAAACTCTGTTGAAACGAGTGCAACGCAAACTCTCTGAGGGGAAAAGTGTATCTCCATCAACAATTATCAATCTGGTGGAAGGCGAGGAACACTTGACCAGCCCGGAGTTCACGAGTACCACTAACGTTCGAGTGCAAACTGTTAGGAGAACAGTCACAGGAACAGAACAGTCTGATGCTCGACGTTCACACAGACATGATAGAGTACACAGAGCGGGTGGTCCAAAACAACAGGAGAAAGAGGTTAAGGTTCGAAGAGGTTTCGGAGAGAGAGATTGCTCAAACAGAGTGGGCCATCAGACGAATCGGAGCATCCAGTAAGGTTAAGTGTTTGGGGATGAATCAGGAAGGAACTGCTCAAAACCAATCGGTTATCCAAGCAGAGTGCCAGCACCAGGATTCTATGGAAAACGAATGTACATTGATGCCTTGGGGAATGAGGAGTATGTACAACAGATGATGTGGTTCTGCCCAAAAGATTCAGGGTGTTTCACGGCCAAACGGCAAAATTCTTCGGTCACGAATTCCAACACCACCAACGGTTTGGCCTGTGCTCAAGGAAACGAAGCTGACAAGTGAGGAGGTCAGAGAACTACAGGATGCAGGCTTTGTTCTGGAAGGTTTACAGGGGATGGCAGGAAGAGTAGATGAGGGTCAGAAGGACAAAACACCATCGCCACCACGTGGAGCTGGATCTACAACAATTCCACCTTTCGAAGGACGTATGGTCCGGACTCCAACAAAAATGTCTAAGGAACAAGAGAAGAATTTCCGCAAGGCCAAGACGTTTTTAGGTTGTGTGCGAAATGTTGAAGTGACAGCTAGAGGACGGAAGGAGGCTTTCGTTGTGTCGGCAGGAAATGACTCTGCAAAGGTGACTATTAATACTTATCCTTCATGCAGTTGTTCTACATTTCAGAAGAGCAAAAGTTGGAGCCCATGTGTACACATGTACTTCGTCTATAGCCGTGTGCTTGGCTTGAACCCGGACGTCACATATTTTCTACAAAGGCGATCGCTCAGTGAGATGGAGGTCCACCGTTTGCTGGTGAATTGCAGCAGAGTTCATGACCCACCGGTGCTACAAGGATAAATGGTTTAGGGTTTAGGATAATGTTTTATTAAGCCAGTGGCATATATTAAGCCAGTCGGCATATTAAAAAAACTTATATATTCTAGAATATTCTTGAGAATATTCTAGAATATGCTAGAATAACCCTAGAATATCGCGAATATACTAGAATAATATGAAGCCTCCTGAGCCGGAGCCTCCTTTTCGCCGAGACCCTCAAAAAGTATATTATGGTTTTGCCTCCACTTTACTTGGATCATGGAGTTGAGGACTTTGATGTTGGAGAAGATTGATGTGGTGGAGAATCAAGGAATGAATCCGGTTGGCCCCCTCACAATCGTCGCAAGCATCAAACATGGCAATCATTGTCACCTCACCGGGTCTCCGCCCGGCCATAATCATCAACCTGCTCAAGGTGATCATTAGCGGAGATCATGTCAGGAGACAAGATTGGGGAATCGAATCGATTGGAACACCCAAAATGCATCTTCGACTCCACCGCACTTGCTATACATGGTGACGAGTGAGTTTGCGAGGAACACATCGTCCCCAAGCCTGCTTCTGATGATCTGATCATGGGCCAACCTCGCCTGCCTCAAATCTCTTTGAAACCCGCAGCGCCTCAGCAGCTCGTAGCAGGCATTCACATCGAGCCAAAAGTCACAGCAGAGTCTCCGCAACACAAAAACCATTCACAAGAAGAACAAACATCAGTGTTCGACAATCCCCTGGGATCTTTGTTAATGTGCCTGTTACACATTTGGATTCTCCATTTGAAATTTTAATAGCCTGAAGTTCTCCCGTTTACTAAAATCAAGTAACTGGAAAACTTCCTGTTGAAAAAACCCAGGAATAATATACGTTAAATATTATTAATATATATTAATAGACTTGTATATACTTGTATCTATTTTTTATAAATTGAAAGTATATATTATTAATATTAACTTTTTGTTACACGAACGTGCTGCTAATTGAATTAATTAACCACCCACTAAAACTTTGCAATACGATTTACAATTTTAGCCACATGATGTTGTGAGGTGAGACAAAGCTCAAAAGAGCCCAGCTAAGGAAAATGAAGACTCCTCTTAAAAAACAAAGCACTCTAGATCATATGCTCAGGGGCAAAACACTAGCACCAGCTGAACAGAAAGTAATAACATCAAGGGATGAAGGTGAGCAAACTGAGGATGAGGATGATGAATCAAACAGGGAAAAGTTTCAAGAATCTTGGCTTGTGGACTGGCCATGGCTGGAATGGTGTCCTGAGACAAGAAGAATGTGGTGCAAGATTTACAAAGGGGATAAGAAGAACAAGAGTCCTTTTGCCAGAAAAGGGAGTGGGAACTTGAAAACTAGTGCTTTGAAGTTCCATGGAGGTAGTGAGGCTCATAAGAAATTAGTTTGGGCTTTGACTAAGGGTAGACACTCTCTTCCACAGTGTGTCCAGCATAGCACTGAAAAAGATGTCGATGGGCTGGCCAAGCTTATGAGGATGGCATACTATATTGGTAAAGAGGGTTTGCCAATGACCAAGTTCAGTTCTCTTATTAAGCTGCAGAACGCGAATGGGTTAGATATGCCATCTCGCTACAACTCCGACAAGGCATGTGCTAGGTTTTTGGATTCCATCAGTCCTGGGCAGCATAAGAGCTTGTTGTCGAAGGTTAATGTTACGCATTTCCTTCCTTTGGGCATTTGCGGGGGGAGTTTGGCCTCCCGTGAATGATGCTGTTTCAGAAGTTCGGTTTGGGATTGAGGGTGTAAAGATGTATGGTTGTTGCCTAGGCTGGACGACGTGTGGTGACTTTGAATATGTTTACGTTCTGAAATAGTAGCTTGACAGGTCTTTTCGGTGGTTAAGACATGTCTTTTCGGTTTTCTGCTGCGTGGGCTCTTTCTGTTCCGCTTTCTCACCTGCTGGATCTTCCTCCTCCCGTTGTCTTAATCCTCTACTAGTTGCACACCGTGAATAGGTCCTTCTAATGGGGGGATGCACTCTTCCGTGAGTTCCTCGGTGAAGGAACCACTGGAAACCCAGTATTGACTCATTCTGACTTGTTTATCAGATGAGCGATTACCTGCTGTGGGTTCTGAAGTGAGTGTATCATTCAACATGGGTGGACAAACTTACCAAAAGATAAGGTGGGTTCTATAGGTTGGGATAAGCGGTTGTGCTTGCTAGTTTGCTAGTTTGCACAGGATGATCGAGGTTGCGTGGCAGTTTTTTTCTTGGTTTTGGTTTTTTGCTGTGGTGCTGGTTGTGTGGGTTAGACACTTGCTGGTGCTACTATGGCACATTTGGGTGGTGTGGGTGTGCCAGATGATTCGTCCATTGGCTTGGCTCCTGGGTCGTTTTCAAGGTAGTACAGGTGGTGACAGGTTTTGAAGGGGTGTTGGTTGGTGTGGGTTAGGCACCTCTCAATGCTCTGTGGAGGAAGGACTTGTGGGCTTCTTGGGGTTGTGTACAGTGTTGGTGGGTGTGGTTAGGCATTTGCCGGTACTTTCTTGGTGTGATGTGTGAGTGGGTCTCATCCTCCTTGGTGATATCTTTTACTTGGCTCACCATCTTGAAGATTCTTTGGAGTGGGATGAATATTCTTGAGGAATATTCTTGGGATATGCTATTGGGAATATGCTGATGGAATATGCTGCTTTATGTAGTATGTTTTTGCAGTATATACAGGTCTCCAAAAGGTATATACAGGGGGTAGGTTCTTTGGTTTGTTTCATCTGGGTTGTTTCTGTATGTGGACTGGTTCATGGACCGGCATGCAACAGTATCCCAATAGAGATCGGTAAAGGTCTGAAGCATGACAAACTGGGTATCTGCGAGCTCGAACTTTCAAGTCCAAGACTCCAAGGTATATGGGATATTTTTTGAATATTCTTGGGTATCTCGGAAACCGTATATAGTTTAGCATACAGAATATTCTTGTATATTTGTTTTCTCGGTTTTTAATACGATTATCGTTCGAAGGTTAATGTTATGACCGTAGGGTTAAGTCCCTTCAAATGTAGCATTTGTGAATCTGTTGAACTTGACAGAAATTGGGAGGAAGCTTAGCTCAAGCAAGAGACCGCCAGCGGAGTGGACTCCCGACTCAATGAAACCACCCGGGGTGATGGCCTGGGGACTTGGTTAGCACTTGGACCGAATGGATGGACAAGGCGGTGGCCCGAGTCCTTGACTTGGGGAACGCTCGACTCCACAACTCGATCGAGGGTGGACCGTTAGAGACATCTCTAAGTCAAGCCTTGGCTTGGCCCAAGAGTTGTCGTGGGATTGAGTCATGCTCTTACTTGGTGAGCCTTCTAAGCGTCAAGGCTCAAGGCATCGATGCAGAAGGCAAGTCAAGGGGTGGAACACACGAGGATCTGGATGGCGGACTAAGGGCAACTGCGGGGCCTTGGTCGCATCTAACTCATGGGTCAACAGAGACGTCGATCATGAGGATTTGGGGAGCCATAGTCAAGGTCGACGCGGCGAGAGGGTGATTCTGTTAAACAGGAAAAGGGCTCTCTGCCTCACCTTTTCCTATTTAACTTGTTTCCTTCACGCAGACAGGAAACCTTTCATACAACGTACAGGAAAGGCTACACCCTTTCCTTCCTCAACTCTCAATATATCTGTATATATATCAGACTTCTCCCAGTGCCACTATGACTGGTCTCCAAAGTCAAGGGCAAGAACGGATTTTGGCTATTGCCTTGTTAGATCCATTCATTGAGAGTAGACATACACACACACAAGATTCTCTAATATGCACCTTTCATTACTAACATGAATACAAGAGACAAAATGTAGAGAACCTCTATCTCCTGCTAGAACTTCAAATGGAGACCCTTCCTTCGTTGCCCTAACTCCTCTTAACTACTCTTCCTCTCGCCACGTCATCCTTTACCCTTTTCCTTTTCCTTTTCCTTACCTTTTCCTCTCGGTAAGGATTTTCCTTTTCCACAACCTTTCCTTCCATGCTTACTACGGACCTTCCTACCCTTATTCTCTCTACAGTAGGACGTCCTATGCTCCTAATATTTTACCTTTAACACTGCCCCCTCCTTATTTGTTGCTGTGTCCTCACGGCAACACATCTTGCGCATCCTCCTGGTATTCCACCTCCTCCTGATCCTTGTACTTCTGAAACTCTGCTCTCTCCTTATCAAGTTCCTGCTGAACCATTGCCACCTGAAGACGAAACGCCTGTGTCCCTTCCTGAGCTGCTCTCTCCTCTTGCAGCCTCTGGAACTCATCCACCACTACAGACAGAATGGTAGCAATCTGCTGCGTCTCATCCCGCGCTCATACCAGCCTCTGAAATAAATTCATCGGCTCTTGTGCAGTCTGTGGAGGTTTAAGCTCCACAACCGGGCTTGGAGTCCTTTCCTTGATCGGTCGCTGAATCCCCTTACTCACGAGTCTCTGGAGTGCCATCATCTTTGGCGCCATCACGCTCTCAACTGCTTGTACAATGAGCCGCTGAATGTCTGCCCTATCTTTAATCGTGTACCCGGAATTTACGAGGTGATTGAAGAGATTTGCCGCGATCTGCGTTGCGTCCTGTGTCTCGTTTCCCCCTTTATCCATCTGCTCGACCATTTCCTGCTGGAGCTGTGCAAGACACTGTGCAAACTGCATCTGCGTCTCCATAGCTGCACCTCTTTCCGCGCAAACGCCCTCCGTCTTTTGAAAATCGCATCTGTCTGCATCCCGCCATCAAGATTCTGCTGAATCGGCTCCTCCTCCTCCAGGCGGAAATCAGTCACTGGCACACCCTGCGATCCACTTCCCCGATACATCCCTCGTCCATACATACCTGTATGTGTGCGTGGAGAATGCTGAAAGGGCGGCGGATTAAATGATGCCTCGGAAACTTCGCTCCCCGCCATCTCCTCAGCTTCTCTCGCAATTCCCACTACTTCCTCATCGGTTATATCCACCGTTGTGGGTGTAACCGTCGGAAGAGGAATATCCGAGGATACTTTCTGCTTGTCCCGATCTCAGTCGTCCGTTCCCCAACCGCTGGCTCACCCTCATCACATCCCTTCTTCTTATAAGGGTCTATTTCTCCCAACGGGATTATCATCATCCGTCTCTCACGCAACAGTTCTACATATTCTCCTGTTCCTTTCCCACCTGCGGTTCCAGCTCCGACTGAAGTTTTCCACTCTCCTGCCTGGCTTTTGTTCTCCGTTCCTTCTCAACCTCCTTTGGTTCCTCGTCCTCTCCAGGTTCGTCCTCTTCCTCCTGTTCCAACGAAGGTTCTTCTTCCCGTATGATCTCTCCTGACTGCCGTCTTCCTCCTCGTCAGGTCTACCACTATTCTCGGCTCGGAGTTATCCTGTGCTCCTGGCTTTGACTTCTTACCTTTTTCACCCGATCTAGTGTTCCTCCTCGCGGTCGTTGATCTCTCGACCTTTGATTTCTTCCTCTTTGGCGTTCTCTCCATCTGTTTATCCTCCTCTGCCTGCAGGTCAGCATCTACTCCTTTTCCCTTCGTCTCCCCCATCTTGCGCTTGGTTTGCTTCTTCTGAGTGACTCCGTTTCTCTCCTCACTTGCTTCATACGCGCGACTATCTCCGGCCCCGCCGGTTCGCCGTATTGGCGTACATAATCCGCGATTATCTGTACCCATGTGAAGGCCATCATGGACGAAGGCTCTCCCTTTTTCTCTAACTCCTGCATTGCACAGAGGTGCTCCCTCAGCCTTTTCAGCAAATATTCGCCACTCCTACTGGCCTCTTTTCCTTTAATCCGTCATATAAAGACATGACCGGATTCGATGCTGTAATATAAGATGTCCGAAATTCAACGCGTTAACGATAAAATTCATCGCTAACTGCGTTTCCTCCCTCAGGTCGGAAAGCTTCAACCCCACCTTGCTCACGTACTGCTTGCCTTCCTTTAAACTCTGTGAGGTGTGCCTTCTCGGCCTTTACCTCTCCTTCCGAATGTGGGAGGTGAAATACCTCCTCCACCAACCTATCGGTGAAAAGGAGTTTCCTCTCCTCTGCATAAGCTACAAATCCTGTATCCGGCTTCTCCACCTTCTCCAAAGCATCACTAAGGTGAAGCATTCTTCATCATGAGGTTCGGCATCTCTTAGAATCTCCGCGTATGGCCACAAACCTATCTCCCAGAACCTCTCCATTCTCACAGGAAAATCCCATTTGTGTGCATCAACTGGACTTTCCCCAATCTCTCTCCATCAGGAGGATTCACCAACTCCCGGCAATTCGCGCAGACACAGACCCTTCTTTGCCGACATCTCTCTCTCACTGCAAACCCTAGATCTCTGCCTTGTTTTTCGTGCACTTCAGAGAGCAGAATATACTCTTCAACTCAACATAAATATACTCCCTTCAACGAGATATTTCCTTACCTTATTAAGGTTAACCTTTCCTTCTATTGCCTCTCCTCCAATGTTTCCAAATCCACCACACCTTCTCCTCTACAGATTTAACCCGAAAAGGGCCTATCCAGTTCAAATTAAACTTTTGGCCTATTTCATCCACCTTTCCCCTGTACCAAAGGACGAGATCACCTACCTTTATCTCTTTGCCTTTCCTTCGCCTATCTAGCCAAACCTTCCGCCTTCTCTGAATCGCCTGTATCGTCCACAGGGCATGCATTCTCCTCTCATCTAACTTCTCTAGCTCTATTAAACGAGCTTCCAAAGACTCCTTCTCTCCCATCCTATATTGAATTGCTATTCTCAAGGACGGCACAATATACTCCATCGGAGTTATAGCCTCCAATCCATACGCAAGCTTAAAAGGTGTCGTACCTGTAGTCACCTTATAAGCTGTTCTATAGGCCCATAATACTTCTGGTAACCTTTCATCCCAATCCTTCTTATTTTCCTGAACCACCTTCCTTAAAACGTTTTTAAGGACTTTGTTTGTAGATTCAGCTTGTCCATTACCTTGTGGGTAATATGGTGTAGACTTCTTATGTTTTATCACAAACTCCCTCATAAGCATTTCTATTGTTTCATTCACGAAATGCTTTCCTCTATCACTCACAATTTCCTTAGGAATACCATAACGTACTATTATAGTATTATATATAACCTTCGCTGTATTATATGCATCAGCCTTTCTCATAGGCTCTGCCTCTACCCATTTAGTCATATAATCTGTTAAAACCAATATATATTGATTCCTTTTTGAGCTTATAGGATTAACTGGTCCTATAAAATCCATTCCCCATTTTTGGAAAGGTTCCAGTGGTAGAACTGGATTATAAGGTTGTATTTGTTTCTTTGGAGGCAATTGTGCACGTTGGCATTTATCACATGCCTTACAATATCTATTTACATCTCTCCATAAAGTAGGCCACCATAACCCTGCCTGAAGGATTTTCCTTCCTGTTATTTCCTCTGCAAAATGTCCTCCTGCAAGGCCTGAATGAGCCTCTTTAAGAACCTCTGGGGCCTCTAAAGGATCTACACACCTTCGTAATACCCCATCGGACCCCAGTTTATACAGCTTTCCTCCCACGAGAGAGAAGTGTCGTGTCCTCACGACAAAGAGCTTCCTTTCATCGGCGTCTTATAAGTAAGTGGTACTATTCCAGTGGCTAGATATTGTGTAATATGATCTAACCACCTTAATGGAACATCCACACGAAATAAACTGCATCAGGAAAATCATCCATAGTACGAATAGGAAGTTCGCCTGTTTTAATACGACTTAAATGATCAGCCTGTTCGTGTTGCTTTCCAGGTTTATGAATTATTTCAAAATCATATTCCTGCAGAAGTAGGAACCACCTGGCTAACCTTCCTGTAAGTACAGGTTTATTAAGTAAATATAATAAAGCCTTATGATCCACAAAAAGTTTTACTTTATTAGCCAAAAGATAATGTCTAAATTTGTGGATAGCATATACCATACCCAATGCTTCCTTTTCTGTAGTAGTGTAATTTACCTCTGCAGGTGTGAGCCTGCGACTAGCATAATAAATAGGACGATCCTTACCGTCCTCTTGCATTTGCGTAAGGACAGCTCCTATAGCAATATCAGAGGCATCAACTTGTACATGGAATTCCCGATCCCACTTGGGACTAACCAATATGGGGGCTTTAATAAGAGCCGTTCGAAGGTTATCAAATGCCTCTTGACACTCTGAAGTCCAAACATATGGCACATCACCTTAAGCAAGTCGGTTAAAGGTTTGGCGAGTTTAGCATAATGCTTTATAAACCGCCTATGGTAGCCTATTTTGCCTAAAAACCTTCGTAACTCCTTTATATCCTGTGGTGGTTGTAGGCTAAGGATACCTTAACCTTGTCCTGATCAACCAATATTCCTTCCTTACAAACCACATGTCCTAAAAGGACTCCTGATTTAACAAAAAAGTTACATTTTTCTGGATTTAAAGCAACTGAATTTTGTCTGCATTTCTGGAAACATTTTTCCAAACACTGTAGTGTTCCTGTTTTGTACTATACACACTAAAGTCATCCATAAAGACTTTCATAAAATCTAAAAGGTATTCACGAAAGGTATCCGTTATAATTCTTTGAAACGTAAAGGGTGCATTACATAAGCCAAAAGGCATAACCCTATAGGCATAGGCACCCCACGGACTTATAAAAGCGTCTTATGTTGATCTGCTGGAGCTACCATCACCTGATTATATCCTGAAAAGCCATCCATAAAGGAATACATTTCATGGCCTGCGACATTATCCAGCATTTCCTCTGTGAAAGGAATAGGAAAGATATCCTTAGTTGTAACATCATTTAGCTTTTTATAATTGACACACACTCTTAGCTTCCCATTCTTTTTAGGGACGATCACGAGTGGTGACAACCATTGCGCTCCTTGTATAGGATATATAAAGCCAACCTTCAACAGTTTATCAATTTCCTCTTTCACCAATTTAGCATAGTTAGGATTCATCCTGTATGCACTTTGTTTGCCGGTTGGCATCCCGGCAATAATTGAATAGTGTGCATACATATCTCTGGTGGTATTCCTTTAAGATCCTGATAGGACCATGCAAATACATCCTTGTATTTGGCTAACAACATCAATCCTTTATTCCTAAAATCAGGATCCAATCCTTGAGCTATATTTAATATCTTAGGTTCCATTTCTGTACCTATATTAACTTGCTCTAAAGGATCATTCGTGTAGATATATGTATATTCAGCAGGTTGTTCCTGCAAATTCATTTCATAAGGAACAGACTTATAAAATTTTTCCTGCAACCCAGATTGTTCTGTTCCTGTTCCTGTTCCTTTTGAAAGATGCTTTCTTTCCTTCAGAATGGCATATAAATCAATCTCTGCAAGAGCTTTTAGATCAGGATATGTTTTTAAAATTTGCTCTTCCTCCTGATCATCCAAGCCCCGCACCCAATCATACCCTTCCAATGCAACTGGCCGATCCTTCTGTGCTAAGTATCCCTTAGCATAGTATGAATATCGACCTTCAAGTCACCTTGTTCTATTGTCATTTTTCCTGAGCCCCAATCCTGCACCGCTTGGGCCACCTTAAGCCAAGGTCGTCCTAACAACATAGTATATGTTGCATCCTGTCCTTCCATTCGTAGGACAATTAAGGATATTTTATATTTAAGTCCTTTAACGGATATAGTGACTGCTCTCACAATGCCTAATGGTCTTACACTTCGTTGATCAGCCATTTTAAGGTTAAATGGAGCAGGTTGGATAGGTCCTAAACCCATCCTTTTACATTCTCCTTCTTCAATAAAATTCACACCTGAACCTCCATCTATTAATACTCTCTTTAACTTATTCCTTCCCACATATACTGTGATGCAAGGAACATGTCCATCATAATCACCTTCATACAGTACTTCCTTATCCATTTTACAAACTGTATATCCTTCACGTGAAGGTGATGTTTGCTGAACTAAACTTAATGCATTTAATATCTGGTTTCTTATGTAAGGAGCTACCTTTATCAACTGTCCAAGCGTAATCTTTACTCCTGATTTATAGCTTGGTGATACATGGAGTCCATTGTTTTATCATGTAATGGTAATAATGAAAAACTTTGTTCACCTTTATCTATATCACCTTTATCTATACCTTCTGATTCGTTATCAGTCTGACCTTTCTGGTCAGGATCCTGCTCCTGCTCTTACATTTTCCTGTAACAAGCTCTCCTTCTTGTTAGGAATGTAACTACCTCACCTTCTCCATAACAAGAGGATTCCTTCTTCTTCTCTTGAAGAGCTATAACTGCCCTTACACGGGTGGATACTCATCCTTTTCCTCCTCTATTTGAATAAGCCGTGTTGTAGGCTGCACATTAGTCGTTCTGGTGGAAGTAGGAGGTTGTACCTTCCGCCTAGGACATTCCCTAGAGATATGTCCTGTTTCACCACATGTATAACAAACCTGGGAAGGAAAATTCCTACCCTGTGGTCCTTGTTTATCATTTCCTTGTTATAGGAATCATTTCTGCCTCTTTGACCTTGATATGGTCTTTCCTCTCCTCTATATTGCCTATCATTTCTTTCAGGATAAGGTCTATCATTCTGCCACGCCTTATATGGACCATTTCTTCCTGCATAATACCTTTCCTCTCTAATTTCGTAAGGATTATCATTCCTTCTGTCATAATATCCAGTATTCCTATTCTGATAAGGAACTTCATTCCTTCTGCATACATATTGTTCCTGTTCTCATAAGGAATGACATTATCATTCCTATCATTCCCACGGTTCCTATTAGGTGGGAACCTTCTAGGAGGTGGACGTTCATCTTCTCCTTTCTCTCTCTAGCCACATTCTGATTTAGGAAATGTTTACAGTTCCTAGCCACATGTCCTTCCTTTCCGCATATTGGCATGTAGGCAATTGCAGCTACATTCCTCTACTGTATGACCAGGATTATTACATTTAGTACACCATACTTTTTCCTTTAACTCCTCTTTAACTGTCATTCCTTTTAAAGTTTTCATCATTTGAGCCAATGCTTTCTCATCTATAGGATATTTTCGAACTTTTACTACATCAGCTTCCTCTTCCTCTTCATCAGAGGATTCTTCCTTTCTTCCATATATTTTCAGCTTTCCTTCTGCAATCTTTTCTATCTGCCTTCTCTTCTTCTCATATATTTTTAATTGATTAATGAGATCCTCTCTATCCTTTTCATTGATAGTAAGTGCTAGATCTCTATATGGTTTTAGCAACCCTTGCTTATACCATTGCAATAAGGCATCCATCTTCACATATGCCTTACACTTTTTCTCATGTTTCTTAAAACGGTGTGTATATTCATCTATCTTTTCTGTTTTGCCTTGAAGGATAGTCCTTAACTTCTCTAAATGTTCCTCCGGCAATTCCTCCTTTCTGAAATATTCCTTAAATGCATCAGTAACCTTCTGATAATTCTCTCTGACTTCCTTTTCTAAATCATAATACCAGTCAGAGGCATTTCCTTTCAATGTATGTGGAAATATAAGCAGCCTTTCTGCATCCGTCACCTTATACAGTTTTACTACCTCTTCAAACTGTTGTAAGTGCCTTTTCGGATTTTCCTTCTTTCCTGCAGAGAATGTGGGATACATCACCGTACCCCCAAACATTCCCGGGAAAAGTGCCATATTTGTAATAACCCTTTGCTCTGGTGTATTTCCTCTTACACCTTCCTCCCTTCCTCTTCGGGAGTTCTCAGGAGATCCTTCTCCTTGCAATCTCGGTATATGAACAGGCACTCCTCCTCTCACTGTTTCCTCTAAACCAGCTGTTTGATACTGCCTCCAATTCTCTGGATCAGCCTCAGATTTCTGTATTGTTTCTGCAATATCCTCTACTATCTTGCCAAGGATATTTTGACGTCTATTTTCGTCAGTTTCAGGTTGCTGTTGGGCAGCCACTCTATTGGCCTGCCTTTGGTTCCTTTGATCAGCTAAGGCTGGATCAGGACGATGGTTCCTCCACGGTTCCATTCATTCCTTCTCCTTTACACATCCGGCTCTACACCTTCCGAGCCTTTTTCAGAATGAGAATTCTATCTTTTTAGCCTCTTTTCTCAATGAATGCTAACACTGCAATGGCGAAATCCCTCCGTGGTCGCCAATTGTTAAACAGGAAAAGGGCTCTCTGCCTCACCTTTTCCTATTTAACCTGTTTCCTTCACGCAGACAGGAAACCTTTCATACAACGTACAGGAAAGGCTACACCCTTTCCTTTCTCAACTCTCAATATATCTGTATATATATCAGACTTCTCCCAGTGCCACTATGACTGGTCTCCAAAGTCAAGGGCAAGAACGGATTTTGGCTATTGCCTTGTTAGATCCATTCATTGAGAGTAACATACACACACACAAGATTCTCTAATATGCACCTTTCATTACTAACATGAATACAAAAGACAAAGTGTAGAGAACCTTTATCTCCTGCTAGAACTTCAAATGGAGACCCTTCCTTCGTTGCCCTAACTTCCCTTAACTACTCTTCCTCTCGCCACGTCATCCTTTACCCTTTTCCTTTTCCTTTTTCCTCTCGGTAAGGATTTTCCTCTTCCACAGCCTTTCCTTCCATGCTTACTACGGACCTTCCTACCCTTATTCTCTCTACAGTAGGACGTCCTATGCTCCTAATATTTTACCTTTAACAGATTCCTTCGCCAGGTCGGCTGGGATGGTTCAAGGCCCGAGAGCTATGCCCGGTCGAGCGGGTCTCGGGAGGGAGGCATGGAGTTGCACCAGGTATGTATGACGGTGGACCCTTGTTCGGGATCTAGCATATGAAACCTAAGGGGTTGCTCGTGAGAGACACTTAGGTAAGGGGAGTTGTCGGTGGAGCCGGTAAGACTTGGAGGGTGATTCCTCAAGTTTGTCAGATCGAGGGCAACTCATGCCTGCGAGTTGTGCCCGGTCGGGCGGGTCGCGGGAGGGAGGCACAAGGGTGGCTGGTCAGGGAACCGAGGGAGCCTTGTGTCCAGGGCACTTGTCTCTTGCCGGACCTTCGGCTCGGCAAGGGCGTTCGGTAGGCATGTGGTGGGTCCGGGGCGCATGTACCAACGCTCAGCAAGGAGAGGTAAGTCTCGGTGAGTGTAACAGTTAAGTTTTGCTTTCGATACTAACTTAACACGTTTGCCGTTGGTGCTTGTGATGCATTCCCTTCCCCCTCCCACATGCTAGTTGCATCTTCCTTTGGCCTTGGAGAGTTGAACTAACCAACTTGCATCTTTGATGCAGGTAGCGTAGGTTCAGCAAACTAGGAGCAAGGAGGACAAAGCTAGGCTAGGGAGATAAGGAGTGATCACTAGGTTCAACTCACTGCAACAAGGAAGATGGCGCAAAAACAACCAAAGGGCCGAAGGCAGTCTGGTTTGGAGACAAACAAGGGACGATTCGGTGCCGACCCGATTTCTCCAATGGTGATGAGGGGGGGGCGAACTGGGTTAGTCTGCAAGGGCCAGCCCCGGAGGCCACGCCAGAGTCGTAGCATGAGAGTCCCCTGCCAAAGAAGAAATTGGCTAAGTCCCGAAAGTCGCAAAAGGGGAAGGCGAAGGAAACTTTGCCTGCTGTGTTGGCTCTAGAGCTGGATAGTGAGGTCAAGGCTCTACAGCCTCCGCCTGCCCCCGTAGGCAAAGGGAAGAAGCCAATGGAACTGACGCAGGGGACCAACACTGGAGGTACGGACGAGATGGAAGTTCCCTTAAGGAAACTAAGTCTCAGACCGGAGGGAAAGGAGGTGGAACAAGGCGAGCCCGTCGTGACGCCAGTCTCTTTTCCAGCAACAAGTTGGGGGAGTTCATCCTCAGAGGAATCTCCTCCCTTGGATGTGGCCCCCAGACGCCGTCGAGCACAAGACGAGGAGCTGTTCGGGAAGATGATAGCGAAGATCAAAGAATTATGGCTTGTATTAAGGAGGTTGAGGGTTGGGCGGTTCAACCCACTGCGGTGGAATACCCGGGTGGATTAAGCTGCCGACCCCCCACCATTAAGTACAAGCCTACTAAGTTCAAGGGGGAACTCGGTTTTGGCCTCGACAAAGCAGTGGCTGAAGGATATCCTTCTAGCTGTGAAGTGCCAAGGATTTGCAAAGGATGATGTGTCGAGTCATTTGTTGGTGGCCCGGGCTCACATGGATGTGATGCCCCGGGTGTGGTTTGAACAAGAGGCGGCTAAGTTTAACACTTGGGCCAATTTTGAACAGACCTTCCTTGCTAAGTGGGGTATAACCGACGAGCGCCATGCGGTAGATGAGTTAAAGGTGTCAAGGCAGAAGGGGAAGACGGTGGCTGATACAACTCAGTGTTCACCAACAAGCTCCTTGGATGCCGAACGGTCTCTAACTATGAGGCATAGCGCATCTACGAAGATGGGCTCTCGCGAAAGATTTACCTTGGCATGTTCCTGGAGGTCAAGGACACCCCGAAGACCTCGAAGAGACCCAGCAAGCGGCGCTTCTAGCAGAGCACCGGCTGAAGGTTGTTCGGCAAGAGGAGCATGACCATGGTGAAAAGGACCGCAAGGGCCACTCCCAAGGGGTGTCCGGGAGTCACCGAGAAGACCGCAAGGAGGGAGCACACCGGAATGAGGCGGAAGGGCGTTCGGGAGGCAAATTCTCCCAGAAGTCCAGAAGTGCAAATCCAAGAGTCTAAGTTCAAGAAATCAGACATAGCGTGCTACTCTTGTGGAGAGGAGGGGCATTTCAAACGTGATTGCCCGAAGAAGAAAGACAAGCAGGCCGCGGGCGCGCACCAGGCAACTGGGGGCGGCTCTGGTGGCAGCAAGTCTTCCAAGCGTCGCAAGACTAAGGTAAGTGACCCCAATAGGAACTACTACTTCCTAAAATGCACGTTGTAACTAAAGTGGGCATGATAGTGAAATGGGAAATATAAATAAATTACTAATTAATACTTAAGTTTTAATTATTAATTAATCATTTAATTAATTTTAAGTAAATATTAATTAATTAATTAATTAATCCTTCAATAACCTTACTTAGTAAGGAATATTCCTAAAATATCTTAGAATATTCATATTATTCTAAAAAATAGTTTACAATAATGAAGAAATACTATCAAACATAATTACAAATGAAATCATTTTCTTATCAACATGTTAATTTTTTTATAAATACTTTCTTTCATTATATAAAGAAATCTTTTCATTTTGTCTAAATCATCACTCTCCGGATTAATCAAATCATTTTGGTCAATATCTTGATGTTGTTGCCACCACTTAACACTCTCACAAATGCAATTGGGAGTTGCCATCCTTGTTAATACATAAGATGTGATAAGAGAAGGTCTGCATAAAGGTTCATCTAAAAACTGACGTTCCTTAAAATAATATTATAAAGCGCCCGGTTGTTATCCTTCATTTTATAAAATTCAATATCACGAGAAAGAAAAGCTTCAGGAAATGTATGATACGGTGGATACTGCTCACAAAAATTTTTGAGATTCTTCTTTCTGAGGCACGTATCCAAGTAGTTCACTAGCTCATCCATGATATCGGTATCAGAATATGGATCGAAAGTGATTGATGAATACAAGCAATGTTTTGGTTGAGCATAGCCTTCTGAAGAGAGTCATCTACTACTAAGATATGTGCATTCTTCGTTAACCTTAGTGACTGATCTCCCCATGAGTCCCAATTATTCTTTCATTCTTGAAGAAGTATGGCTTGCTTTCCTTTCTTATATTGTGAAATTCGAGAGGTTTATGACACATTCACTGGTCAAAAATCCAATCTTTACGAATCACCTCTTCTGTAACACTACAATGTTTCTTAAGTAAATTCAACAGCGGTGTTAAGTTATGAATCTGCATGCATGACCAAATCCCCACAAGCACACCCATCTCCTTAAGCTTTTGAAAAGAGACGATCCAACCCTGGACGAAAAATAAAATATCATATCGAATTTACCATGACAAAGGAATGAAATCTCCTTGTTTGATTTCTTTTTCCTATCCTCGGGCCTTTGTCGATGAAGCAGAACACCATTGACATCCAACAACACAATATGGCCATGAGTAACATGAGATAGCGTTGCCTCTTGAATACTTTGCAAATCACTTGTTTGCTCCCTTCACATTTATCCGTTGCCACTATCTCGTTGCCTATCCCTTCATCATTTAATTGTACATCATCCTTACAAGATTTAGATATTGCATGCGCTGAAGAAATTGATTTCGGAATTGAAGCTAAAAAAATGATGATGAAGTGGCCCCCATGGTAACGATGTTTGAGCTGCATTATTATCCATTTCCTGCATGAACTCTGTCATTCTGACATGTGGCACAAGAAATTGTCGCCAAACCCTCTCTTACCTCATGCCAATGCTGAAAATCCATGTTCTCAATTATTTCATTACATCTGCAAAATGATAATTAGCTGACCTTAAAATTATCAGGTATATTATTTACCTTGTTAATGTGTGACCCATGTTTTGAACTAAAAGCTTCATTAATCCTTGAGAATTTATTTTCTGTACAAATATAAGAAATATACAAAATGCCTTATGTTACACTCATTTACAACTATTCATCACTTTAACAATTCATTAACAATTCTTCTTCGCTATTACTTCTGAGTGAGGCGAAGAAGGTCTAAGCCGCTTGTGAGATGGTTCAAGATCTTCTGCATCTTCTATTGATGTTTCCATGGGTCCTGGAGTGTGCGAATGTTCTGTACTCCTCGAGATAACTTCGGTCTAATATCTAATTGGAAGTTCGTTCTCAGACTCCGAGATTGAACCAGATTCACCTTCAGAGCTATCGCACTTATCTGGAGGAAACTTTCTCAAATATGCCTTTATGGATTCGTTGGGGTACTCAGTTGAGACCCAATCTATCCACTTGTTCAGGTCCTCAACCATGGTCTTATCTTTTCAACGGCAACACACATGTATGCCGAAGGTAACACTCCTTCAAGACGGACCCCCAGTGCAGTAGTCAAAAACCACGCATCACTGTCAGGACCCCTAATCAAGTTGACGATGCTCCGTGCCGCTTGACTTGTAATGTTTGGATAATGTACATTGCCGAATACGTCACTCCCACCTATCGGTGTATCGGATGGAGGTTCAGGGCCGTTGGAGTGCAAACAGATGCCTGGCCAGTCATTTGGAAGCTTGAAATTGTTTGGCGCATTCTTAACAACCAAGTGAACAACGGTATCAATGCACTTGGGATTAGCATCGTTCATATAAAATCCTGTCCAACGATGTCTATTCTTCTTGGCGAAGGCGAAGGCAAAAGTATCGGTGACATGAGCAAGAATCAAGAAATAAATACCTGAAAAAGTAGGTATCAGTGAAGAGCGCAAGCATGAATTCAATAATAAATACCTTCTATGTATATGCCTTGCACGGCTAAGTTTCTCCACCAGATCCTCTAGTGCCCTATCTGTCGAAAGATTTTTTGACACCCCGCTGACCATCACGAACAATTGAAACGGTTTCCTACAAGCAGTGATGTTACCCCATAAAGTCTCCGAATCTAACAAACAAACATCTGTAGGGCTTGTCGTGATTCGTAGCATCCTCCTTTATAAGGTTCAATTCGGTTCTCCGCTGCTGAAGGACTACCATAAGAAAGGCGTCATCCCATGTTCTCCTTTTTGGCGTTGGCGTGCAATAGATTCTTGCCTAGATCTTCCGATTGGTTCACCCATTCGACAAGCATATCATCGTCGTCACATGCAAATATTTGCTAACCTCTCATATGTTGAATCGAGTCCAACCCAGTTTGTGGCAGTGTATTCCCACTCCTTGAATGCCTGACCGTCTTCAACTCCATTGCCTTGAGATGAAAAGGAGAGGTTGGGCTGCTGTTATTAATTTGTAGTTTGCCATCGATCACCAAATCAACCAAGACTTCCATCTCCTCCATCGTTGTTCCATTTAAAGGCTTCAACCATGTGAGCTTGAAATCGTTGTCTACATCCTTTGTAGATTGAACAGACTTAGCCTTCGGCGTCTTACTGGGTTCTTTGCAGACTTTTCTGAGGGCTCCCCTTCACTTGTCTGCTTCTTCTTCAGTGTTCCTTTTGAAAAGGATTCCATAATCCCCAACCATTTGACAAAGATCCTATCTCGGGGCAAGAAATCAACATCATCAGAAAGGTGTTTCCTTCCCCCACCTGGGCAAAATCAACTGCTGCAATTTCTTCAACTCTCTGAGGAAAAAGACAGATTAATATACCGACGAGATAAATCCCGCCCAAACAATTCTTACCCGTATTCCGCAGATTGTGTATTCCCTGCGGTAGCTCTTTGTGGTCACTGAAGAGATTCCCACACGGCTTCGCGTGTGTTTAAACTTCTCCCATATTTTGCTGTTGTAGTGGTTGGTGTCGGTAGCGTTCCAATTCCGCCGATAACTTATGGTACTGCTCGATTGTGAGATTCGGCTTAGTTAAAAACGCCGATCTTTTTGTCAGCTTCTCACGGGTATGCTCGGAAAGTTTTGTTGCCATCGTTCTTTGTTGTGTTCATCGAGAAGTCGTTGGGCTGCCGTTATTGTGTGCTGGCCACTAATGATGTAGTACTTGATAGATTTTCTATTCTCCATTTGAATCTTCATGAGTTGTTCTGGTGTTGTGATCCAGACTTTGTCATCGCCCTTCCTTCTTTCATAGTATGGACACAAAACAGCATTATGGGAACGGTATAAGAATTGTCGTCCTTCATCTTCTCCATGAGCTCAGCTACACGTTCCTGGTTGAGTGGCCTGTAATTGAAGTTTGGGTTGACGCTGCAATATTTAACCCTACAAGGATAAATCTTATCATCCAACATCATTTCCTTGTGACTTATTGTAGCATGAGATGCCACAGGTGCAGCTGACAAAACGATTGATGATTTTCTTTTGCAATCCGAATTAACATGTTGATCCCCGACTGCAGCTGTTCTAGTGTTCTCGGCACACTCTTCCAGCTCCCAAGCTTCCTAAGCAAATTGAACGTGATCTGTAGAGAACCTGAGACCGAGCCACCCTCTCAATCTCCATTATGATGTCGCTGTGTTCTTCTTCAATGTGAAGAGGGAAGATTGCTCCACTTGCTGATTTTCTGTATTGTGAAGCAATATCTCCTGACAATACACCTACTCGATGAGTCTGAAGATCTTCGAAGTAGACATCCAGATGGATCCCCTCCATAGATGGGCTTTCGTTGAGTTGAAGAAGAACTCCAAGGTCAACATCATTAGTGAACACGTGAACGTCATTATCCACAAGTCGACAAAACCACCCGAATTAATGTTGTAACTGACGACCTCTGGATCCGAGAACGTGACATTGGATGGAACAAGGCATATGTGTCGAGAATCGTCCAATCTGGGTTCGCAGCCTGCTTTCAGGTCCAATCGGGTTCGCAGCCTGCTTTCGGGACCAATCTCTTGAGTTCTTGATCGATACTGGTGCAACTCACAACTTCGTGTCTTCAGGGATAGTGGAGAAGTGGGGTCTTTTGGTAGAGGACTGCAAGGGAGTGGAGGTGCAATACTCGGAAGGTGAGGGGACGGCAACTAAGTTGGTTAAGAATGTTCCAGTCAGGGCTGGGGACTTTACCGCTCACTTGGATTTTCTTGTACTTGAACTTAATTATGAAATAGAAACCATACTTGGTTCTGGCACAAATTTGTCGTGGGCATTAAGTCTAGTGGTGAGCCTAAGATAGCATTAAAAACTAACTTAGGTGTTGCAACGGTGAAGTTGGTGATGACGCCCTTGCCTCAGCATGCACTACTTTTGGCAAGTCACACGTAGGTCAAGCGACTTCTCCGCAAGACAAAGCTCAACAAGTTTGTGGCCTTGGCCGTGGTGCGAGGCACTGGGACCACCGCCTCCAATTCTTCTTCAACAATCAAGGACAAGATTACCAATCTACTGCGGAGGTTTGAGTATGTGTTCCCCAAGGAGTTACCCACCGGGATGCCGGGTGTTCAACACACCATCAAGTTGAACAGTTGGGCTTGTTGTCGGGCGTGCTCCCTCAACCCTGTGGCGGTGATTCGTGGTGGGACTTGTTCCCTAGTTGGGCCGTGCTCATGCATTGTACTTGATGGTAATGCCCCGCTCACCTCCGGCTCCCCGGGTGGAGGTCCCTGCTGAGCTAGCCATGGGTGTGGTATTGTTCCTTGCGGGTTGAGCCCTTTTTCGCAACTCCTCCATGACCGCCGTTAGTTCTATTTGGACTTCCGCGAGCTCCCCACTTCTCCGCTCTACCCGGGATCTAAGTTCGTGTATCTGCTGTTCCTTCTATGCTATGGCCTAGCTACGGGTGTGCTGGTCATCATTTAATAGTCCTAGGAGGGTCTCACACTCAATGTATACCCTCCAGAATTCCGCTGTCTTCTTACTCCAAAGTTCCCAAGCGTCCTTCGTCCTTTTTAATGTCATCATACCCCCTTGCACAACAGCTCCTTCGATTTTTGGGTATCCTCCTGTGCTTCCTGCCGTCATTCCGTGAGCTCCCGCCACTATGGCATCGTGTTCTTTTGCCATAGATGGAAGATCAAGGTTGTTAAACACCGCCATTGCCTCCTTTAGCTGGTCGAAGGTCTCCGCTAGCTTGGGGTAGACTGTGGAGGCCCATCAGCCGTTGGCCCGAAAATGGTGGTAGTTAGCCTCTGGCTCGTCCTCGGACTTGTCTCCTTCCTCTCCTAGGCCTGGTCCGGTTGATTGCTCGGGTGTTTCTGACGAGGGTTCCGATGTCCCATGTTCTAGTGGCTCCTGGTCAGGAGGAGGGCTACCTTGCACTTGTTCCTTTGTCGACCCCGGGGTCCTGACTGCTCCCTCTGGTTGTCCCTCCTCTATTCTTCATCCCTTGGTTGGAGTGGTGGTGGTGCTCTATCTGTCGTCCGGCCAAACGAGCCTATGGTCATAATAGCGATGTGGCCAGTCGTGGAAAGTCTTTGCTCTGTCCCGGTCCTAACTCCTCGAATTTCGCTGGTTAGAGCCGGAACTAAGTACTGCTTGAGGCAATCACAATTTATCGCAGCTCCTTCCCAGGCCCTACAGAGACCGTTTGCCAACCGCCTAGTGATCTGTCTCCCTGTTCTTCCCGTAAGCATGAAGGCCACTAGCGCTATGAACTCGGCCGTTACCTCTTTTTTGTATGCCTCTTAGCCCATGGGTCCCCGTGGTGGTGGGCTGTTGAATCTTTGTGTTTGAAAATTCCCCTAAGGTGAGGCCGTCCCCTGGCAGTCAGAAGACTATAGCTAGTTCATCGAACATGATGCGGAAGATTTCGCTTCCTTCCGTGCAAAACTGTATCCCTCTGCACCCGGTTTGACTAGCTACTAGTTCCGCTGACTGGAGGAATGGTCTGGCCTTTTCGGCGAATCTCGGGGCTTCTACTTCTCCCCACGGAAGGTCGAAAAATTTGTCTAGCCACAGCTGTCTCCTGACTCATCGAACGTCGAGTTGGCCGATTAACTCTTTGAACCTGGAGTATGTCAAGCCACGATCCAGGAACTAGGAAGAGAACAGGATTCCCAGAACAGGAAGGCTTAACTCAGGAGCAGGACCGAGCGCAGGACAGGAACTAGGAACAGGAACAGGACGGATTCAGGAGCAAGACAGGATCAGGATAGGATCCGGGAGCGAGACAAGAAGGCGCAGGACAGGATCCAGGAACAAGACAGAAACATGATAGGATCCAGGAACAAGACAGAAACAGGATAGGATCTGGGAACAAGACAGGAGAGGATAAGATCCAGGAACAGAACAGGAAACATGAGCGAGACAGGGACAGGACAGGAAACAAGACAAGAACAAGACAAGACGAGATTGATTGTAGTAAGACTGGTGTTGATAGTAACTGATTATACAACAATTAGGTCGGAGCTTTTATGCTCACAACTCCAAGAGCTAATCTAGGCATGAGTGCTAAAAGTGGTTGCATGCATGCTGTAGAAAAGTCCTACAACCCATATCCTGTATTCGGAATCTTGTAGGAAAGTCCTGCAACCCATATCCTGTATTCGGAATCCTGTAGGAAAGTCCTGCAACCCATATCTTGTATCCGGAATTCTGTATCCTATATCGGATCGTGATAGAGTGCTTGGGTGATATCAGCTCTATGGTTCGTTCCTGGCCCTCGATTGACACACAAATCTCTTCGATTACTACTGGCCGATCCTCTCTGTCCACCCTGTGGTCATGGTAATTGAAGTGTGGCACTGTATGCCTCCATCCCCAAGTGTAGGTGACGTGGCCGTCCTTGTGGCATCCTCGAAGGTGCCTGGCGTGTCTATCCCTGCCCCCAGATACACAATGATGGCGCCGCCCGACCATCATTGTCTTCATAGTACGTGCTTCACGCATGCGGTCCACTCCTGTGAACCATGTGATCCTGTGAGCTGGCCACATGTGTGTTTGGAGCTCTTGCTTCTGACCGCGCTGCTTCCCATGTTGTGTTTCCTCGGGGTCTGATTGCCCTGCTCTAGAATCCCTTGGACTGTGCTTCGTTTGGGTGGCCAGAGCAGCTTCTGTTGGCTGTCAGCTGTAGTACTTGTCCGTTATCGTCGCCTGTTGTGGTTTTGATGATGTCCGGTGGGGCCCATCCTGGTTCTAATTGTCGAGCCTTACCTGTTGGTCCCTTCCTACCGCTCCTTCCCATTATTGTCCCTGCGCATCCACGCCTGGGACTTCGCGTCCTGCCCCCCACTTCCAAGGCTGATCTCTGATCATTCGTGGCCGTGGGTACTCGCCATTGAGACCGAGGCTGATATAGGATTGGGGTTGGCCCTGCTTGGTTGGTGTGATCATCCGGCTGGGGTGTGTCCAAATGGGTCCATTGTGGTGGTCGATGAACTAGTTTGTGCGTCCCCACACTGTGTTTGGATAGTTTCGAGCTTCGCCCACTCCCCATGTGATCCTTGGTTCGTTCGCACTGAACTGCCTCTGATGACAGGTCCTCTTCCTGGTGCGGCCCGAGGCTGAAGGCCGGCCGTCAGGGGTCGCCGTTGTGCCCTCGTTCCATCCTTTGCGCCTGCTTGCTTCCTAGTATTCCAGCGCCCTGAAATTTTTTGCAGGGGCCTGAATTTGACTCGTGGGCACAGACCTTATTCCCCGCCTGGTTCGGAATCGTATTTTTTGGTGCTCCCAGTCATGCTGCACCTTCACACCCCTGAGCCAGGGTCGCCCAAGGAGTAGGCCGAATCCCCCTCTGGCATGCATATCGAGGACCACAACGTTTATCTAGAATTTGACTGTTTGGACCTTGACTTCTACTACCCTCAAAATGCCTTTAGGTGCCACCTCGGCCTGGTTAGCCATGCGCACCTGGAAGGGAGTAGGCTCCGGAGTTGGCATATGTAACTCCTTGTGGAGCTCTGCTGACATGACGTTGACTATCGACCCTCCATCTATAATTACTTTGTTGATTGTGCAGCCTGCCATGCGAACTAGAATGGTTGGTACGTCGTTAACGAAGTCCACTGTGGTGGCAGTGCCTTTCGGTGGGGGCCTTACTGCTGGTTGTGCCTGATTCTACCCTTGTGCGGCTGGAATCAATGGCGTTTCTTGTTCTGACAACGTCTGGGCCTCTCTCCTTCTGAAAGCGCGGTTTCGCCGTCTCCTTACCTTTCTTGGCTTTGGCTGGGCTCCACGGGTCCTGAGACGATCAGTCCTTCAGTTTGCTTCCTTACCCACTGCTTTAACACTGGCGGTTTTGTTGCATGGTTCCTCTTTTCGCGCCTTCGCGTTGCTCTGGTTCTCCGTCCTTGTGGTTCCCTTGTTTCGTCCGCTAAGGGAGACTACGGTCCTATGTTTGTCTCGTCGTCCTATTTTGGCAATACGACTGTTACTTGGTTTCCTTGCGGTGCGAGGGTTGGCATTGGGTTAGCGGGGATCTACCCGTTACTCGCCCTGGCGATGCTGGCTGCTTGCACCTCTAGCATTGGTTTGATTAATGATACCCATGAACATCGGTAGAGCGGGTGTGGGCCTTCGCAAAGCGCGCACATCATCTCCTTGTGTTCCGGCCACCTCTCTCTGTCACCATACCTGGGTTGGTATGATTGCCGCTCGCGGGAACAAGACCTATGATTCTGGTCTCCCGACCAGGGTCTCCTACGAGGTTGATTAACTCCCTTCGTCCTGTGACCATAATTCCTCCAATTATCTGCGTCCCCTTTGGCTTTTCGTTCTACCATCAATATGCCTACCTATGGTAGCCTATTGCTCAGGAGTTCGGCCAGCCGATAGCAATCGTTCGTGTTATGGGACCTACAGAGGTTACATACCCTGCAGTACTTGTCCCCACGTGCAGTGTATCCCATTTGAGCCAGTGTTGCGGTTAAGTCTTCCTTTCGTGTGGCCCCTCGTTGGGCCTTCCCATGTTGCAGCTGCACGTGCCCTCTAGCTCCTGACCGTCTTTCCTTTCTGGCAAGCTTTGGAACATCGGAGAGGTTTTCTTCGTCCGAGGTGGTGTCGTTTGCCCCCTTGGCATCTGATTTGTCCTGCATCTTCCTCTCCTGGTGTCTTTCAGCTTCCCGCTTCTCCGCCTTTTTGGCGTACCAGAGTAGTTTGTCGAATGTCAAGTCGTCATCTAAGCCGATCCACTTGTGGATCTTCGGCCGTAGTCCCTTTCAGTACCACATTTTCTTGGTTAAGTCGACTGGGGCGTCTCTTAGCTGGGCGATGTACCCCAATATGCGGACTGTGTATTCGTTGACCGACTCTCCCGCTTTCTATTTTCAAGCTCATTAGTTTGTGGATCACCTCCTCTTCACTCTTTTCCTCCAAGAAGGTATCCAGAAATGCCCTCCGTGTGGTTTCCCAGCGAGCTCCTTCGTTTGCCTCGTGGAATCGCATCCACCAGGCGTGTGCCTTCTTGTCTAGAGTGCATGCGAATGCACTCAGCTTCTTGTGATTGTCGATTACACTCCAAAGTTCACACATCTGTTCGAACTTGTGTATGTGTTGGTCTGCGTCTTCTCCCCTCACTCCCTGGAATGCGGGTAAGGGCACCGTTACGGTGCTCTCCTGCATTCGATTGAGCGCGCGGGCTAGTAAGGTAACCGGGTCGGTTCCCATGGCGTCCTGTTGCGC
This sequence comes from Selaginella tamariscina, assembly GCA_003024785.1. Lineage (NCBI taxonomy): Eukaryota > Viridiplantae > Streptophyta > Lycopodiopsida > Selaginellales > Selaginellaceae > Selaginella > Selaginella tamariscina. The sequence goes on from PUQB01000199.1 coordinate 116,535, forward strand.
CTGAGAAGTGCTCCGATCCGGACCCTCCGCTTCGGATGTGGTGTAGTCCACGTCCCAGTATTCTGCAGGTACCTTTCTCCTTCCTCGCAGCCCTGCCCTCCCGGTGACAAGGATGGGCTCCTCCCGGCTGTCCCTCGGGGGCCCCCTCCGCGGGACCAACCTGACGGCTGGTGGCGCGCCTTACCTCGGCTGAACAGTATTCCCTCATTTAGTGAGTGGTTTTGTAGGACCGTGCACAAAATCCCCCCGCGACGTCTAGATGGTCGTGATAAAGGTATTAAAGAACAAGAAAACAAAGATACAAGAATATTCTGTATGCTAAACTATATACTGTCTCCAAGATATCCAAGAATATTCAAAGAATATCCCATATACCTTGGAGTCTTGAACTTGAAAGCTTGAGCTCACAGATACCCAATTTTGTCATGCTTCAGACCTTTACTGATCTCCTTAATGTCGGGATACTGTCACATGCCGGTCCACGAACTAGTCCACATACAGAAACAACCCAGATGAAACAACCTAAAGAACCTGACCCCTGTATATACCTTTTGGAGACCTGTATATACTACAAAAAACATACTGCATAAAGTAGCATATTCCATCAACATATTCCCAATAGCATATCCCAAGAATATTCATCCACTCCAAAGAATCTTCAAGATGGTGTAACCAAGTAAAAGATATCACCGAGGATGAGACCAACTCACACCATCACACCAAGAAAACTGGCAAATGCCTAACCCACACCCACCAGCACTGTAAATAACCCTAAGAAGCCCACAAGTCCTTCCTCCACAGAGCATTGAGAGGTGCCTAACCCACACCAACCAACACCCCTTCAAAACCTGTCACCACTTGAACTACCTTGAAAACGACTCACATGAGCCAAGCCAATGAACGAATCATCTGACACACCACACCACACCCAAATAGTCATGTGGTGTGGTGTGGTGTGGTCGTCTAGATGGTCGTGATCGATGGGGCGAATCCTCCTTGCCCTGAGACAGTATCCCCTCATTTGGTGATGGTTGTGGCTCTGCCGTGTGCCCTGGCGGTTTTCCCTCGTGGGGCAAGTGCAATACTGGTCACTCGGCGAATCTCTCCTGCCCTTGGACGAAATCCTCTTGTCCCTTGTCTATCCTCCTAGTCCGTCAGCTCGTTGACGTCCAGTTGCCTTCGCGCAAGTGGTCGTCCCATGTGTACCCTGACCTTCCAAAGCCTTGGGTTCTCCTCATGGTAACCACCCTGGCCTGCTACGTCATCCGATCGGCTGAACTCCTGGTGTAGAGGTTGCCTTATTGGTAATCGATTGCCCCTCCCTACGGGGGCCTTCCGGATGAGGCTCTTCCTCCCCACTTTCTGGGCAGCCACGGGCCCCGCGCCTCACCCTAGTGGTGATGGTGGCCCTGGGTTTCCTACCTTATGTCTGTCGTGGTGCTGGCCACGCTGGACTTCTGGCTCACGTCCCCATCGTTATCTGTGTTGCTTTCACCCCCTTGAGATTCCTGCCTCCGTCGCAGGCCTGCCCTTTCCTGGGGTTGTCTTGTGCGGGGTTTCCTCCTTCGGGGTACTCGTCAAACACGGGTTCTGCTCTTTGTGTGGGGGCTCATCGTGGCCATCACTCTCACCTACGTTGAGAGGTGGAGGGCTTCCATCGTCCTACCATCCATCCCATTCTGCATCGTAGGTCATTGTCGGGCAAAGTTACCCATCTGAGTGATGTTCATACCTGCATGCTGCTGTACCTGGACTGACGTCTGGACGTGCTGCAGTTCCTTCATATCCTTCTTGTCGTCGACGGCGTGCGACTGCTTCTGCCGCTGGTGTGCCGGGTCTATTGCTGCTTAGGGATTCGGCCATGCGGTATTTACGTCGTTCCCTTGGCTAGGTGAGGCAGGGCCGATTGCGGCAACCGAGGTGCCTCACCGCCTTCCATCAACCTCCCTCGGCCGGCCCGTCGCATCCTCCTGGCCAGTTGTTGTTCATTAATCTTTTATTTGTTCGAACGAGTTGATCCTGGCTCTCCTTCGGGCCGCAATTCTGCTTGCTACAGTGAACTCCATCCATGTGTACTAACTATCCCTCCGTGGTTGCCAACAAATGGTCGTTAGGGACTCCGCAGGCCAGATGTGGTGCTTCTCAGGAAGCCTCAATGGTTGCCAAGACGCTGTGGGAGAGCGTCCACTTTCCGGGGTCCAAACCGGCAAGCCGGCCTTACCTCGGAAGTACTGGAAGGTGTTGGATGGCCTCTACCCGGACGCCGCAAGGGTCTGTGTATAGGGTAGGGCAGTTCTATTGTGGGGTTTTGGCAGAGAGCGTTGCTCGGCCTAAGAGTGGGACAAGCGGGGACTCCCCACTTGTAAGGTGAATAGAAGGAGTATGGATATATATTGCCTGTCTGAGTACAAACTGTCTCCGACAGAGGAGCAAGATACAAGACGCAAACTTGACTCCTAAAAGACCCCGACTCACTACCAGCCTTCCTGCTTATATAGTGGGTCGCCTAGCGCTAGACCCTAGGCACAGGTGGTGCTTACTTACTAGCATGCAGACAGAGTCCTGTCTGTCTCATTTATGCGCCTCCCTCACGCGTGTTGTCCTGCGTATCCTGGGTAGTTGATCTGGACAATCGGATCTACGCCCAGTTACGCCGCCGCCTGACATCGGTCGCTATCAGTTCGTACCTGCGGTACCTTCTTTACCTAGCACTTCGTCCTGTTGCTCGTCCGCGCCGGCTGGTAGTTCAACGGTGTTAGACCACCGTCAACAAGTCGCACAAGCTTGTGATGAAGTATGCTAGGCCTTACGCTATCACGCAAGTGATAAGCGATGTCGCATAACGATTGGAGCTTCCAAAGGCGATGAGCAAGTTGCATGACTCCTTTCACGTGAGCTTGCTTCGCCCCTATGTGGAGGACCTTAGTCGAGAACATCAAATTCGTAAATTGCTGATAGAAGCTGGTGCGAACCCAAGCCAGCATGTCGAAGCCTTGCTAGACTGTAGGACGGTTGGGCGGAAACGCCAATACCTTGTCAAGTGGAAGGATAATCCAATGTGCGAAAGAACTTGGGAGGACGCTACAATGGTGGGACCTGCGGCGATAAAAAGATTCAAGCAAAGAAGAGCGTGGGGTAAGTTGATGACCCATTTCCGCGTGTTAGTAACTGTTTTTCCTACAGCGAAAGAGAACAATAAGATGGGGTGGACTAAAGTCTTCGGACACTCTTGTGCGTGCACCTTGGACTTAGGTAGTAATTTGCATTAAGTCCTAAACTGCGGTAGGCTGAAGTAATGGTGCACCCCAAGTCGCACATGAAACAGGTATTGCACATTGAGGCCGATGTCTGGGAAGTCTTCGCCCCTTACGAAGTGCGAGAGGTCCAACAAATTGGAGGGATCATGGCAGACAATTGAGGAACCATTAGTGTTCTAGTCTCACGGGAATGTGGACCGGTAGGGAAGGCGTGGTGGGTGTTCCAACTGTAGGGTTAAGTCCCTTGAAATGTAGCATTTGTGAATATGTTGAACTTGACGAAAGTCGGGAGGAAGCTCAGCTCAAGCGGGAGACCGCCGGCAGAGTGGACTCCCGACTCGACAAAACCACCCGGGGTGATGGCCCGGGGACTTGGTTAGCACTTGGATCAAATGGATGGACAAGTCTCGTAGATCAGGCTGCTGTATGCATATCCTTCCAGCATGGGCTGCTACGGCTTCATGTGGAAGGTGTGTATGCAACTTCCGATTGATTCACATAGGTGCGGTGTGGATTTCAACCGGTAAAGCTTTTAAGATCTTGGGATCATGTATATTGGGAGTTCTTCTTCATCTGCGGGCCTCCTCTCTCTTTCGTAGCACTTCCCTCCTTTGGGCATTTACATGGGGGATATTTGCTTGAAGTATTACTGTAATCTCTCATCCTGGTGTTTTTCCAGTGATCTCATGGTGGCAAATGGGTATTACTGTGCTGGTTATGAGCGGTGTCATGGTGGCAAATGTGCTGTTTGTGCTGGATGTGTTTGGTTTGTGAGATTGCAGCATTTCCCCCCTTTGAGCATTTGCAGGGGGCATTTGCTTGGAGTATAAATTGCTATGGTTGAGGTCCAGTGAGGTGTGCCAAATGGGTGCTTGGTTACCCTTTGTGCTGGTTGGGCATTTGTTGTTGTCATAGCATTTCCTCTCTTTGGGCATTTGCGGGGGAACATTTGTCCGAGGTGTTTAGGCTGTTTTTGAGGTCTGACAATATGTTTGATGCTTTAAAGGTGATGAATAGAGGCTGTATGTGTTGGACATGGACGCGGATTTGGTTTTTCTTTCCCCAGAAGCAGCAAATACCTCAGGTTTGTGAGGTATTTGGGTTTCCCTCCTTTGGGCATTTGTGGGGGCATTTGCTTGAAGTGTGTATGCTGTTATTGAGGCTTGGTATGTTGGTCTGGGCGTGGTTGTTGGATTTGGTCCCAGGTTTTCGTTTTACAACATTTCCCTCCTTTGGGCACGTGCGGGGGGCATGTTGCTTGAAGTATTGCGGCTGTTTCACTGGTCTAGTGGTACTTCTGATGCTTTAAGGTTGTTTTATAGGCTTAGTAGGTGCCAGACATGGGTCGGTTCTTGTTTATTCTTCTCTGGGAACAATGATGTCCACTCAGTTTGATGGACGACCGCATTTCCCCCTTTGGGCATTTGCGGGGGGAGTTTGACCTCCTGTGAATGATGCTGTTTCAGAAGTTCGGTTTGGGATTGAGGGTGTAAAGATGTATGGTTGTTGCCTAGGCTGGACGTGTGGTGACTTTGAAAATGTTTACGTTCTGAAACAGTAACTTGACAGGTCTTTTCGGTGGTTAAGGCATGTCTTTTCGGTTTTTCTGCTGCGTGGGATCTTTCTGCTCCGCTTTATCACCTGCTGGATCTTTTTCCTCCCATTGTCTTAATCCTCTGCTAGTTGCGCATTGTGGATAGGTCCTTCTAATGGGGGGATGCACTCTTCCGTGAGTTCCTCGGTGAAGGAACCACTAGAAACCCGGTATTGACTCATTCTGACTTGTTTATCAGATGAGCAATTACCTGTTGTGGATTCTGAAGTGAGTGTATCATTCAACATGGGTGGACGAACTTAGTGACTGATAAGGTGGGTTCTGTAGGTTGGATAAGTGGCTGTGCTTGCCAGTTTAGCTGGTTTGCACAGGATAATTGAGGTTGCATGGCAGTTTTTTCTTTTGGTTTTGGTTTTCTGCTACTGTTGGTACTGGTCTGTGTGGGTTAGACACTTGCTGGTGCTACTGTGGCACATTTGGGTGTGGTGTGGTATGCCAGATGATTCGTCCATTGGCTTGGCTCCTGTGGGTCGTTTTCAAGGTAGTACAAGTGGTGACAGGTTTTGAAGGGGTGTTGGTTGGTGTGGGTTAGGCACCTTTCAATGCTCTGTGGAGGAAGGACTTGTGGGCTTCTTGGGGTTGTGTACGGTGTTGGTGGGTGTGGGTTAGGCATTTGCCAGTACTTTCTTGGTGTGATGTGTGAGTGGGTCTCATCCTCCTTGGTGATATCTTTTACTTGGTTCACCATCTTGAAGATTCTTTGGAGTGGGAGGAATATTCTTGAGGAATATTCTTGGGATATGCTATTGGGAATATGCTGATGGAATATGCTGCTTTGTGCAGTATGTTCTTGTAGTATATACAGGTCTCCAAAAGGTATATACAAGGGGCAGGTTCTTTAGGTTGTTTCATCTAGGTTGTTTTTGTATGTGGACTAGTTCGTGGACCGGCATGCAACAGTATCCTGACAGAAACCGGTAAAGGTCTGAAGCATGATAAAACCGGTTATCTACGAGCTTGAACTTTCAAGTCCAAGACTTCAAGGTATATGGGATATTCTCTGAATATTCTTGGGTATTTGTTTCTCTTTCTTTAATAAGATTATCGATCGAATGGATGGACAAGGCGGGGAATGCCCGACTCCACAACTCGATCGAGGGTGGACCGTTAGAGACATCTCTAAGTCAAACCTTGGCTTGGCCCAAGAGTTGTCGTGGGATTGAGTCATGCGTGGAACACACGAGGGCGGTTGGCCTTGGTCGCATCTAGAGACATTGATCATGAGGATTTGGGGAGCCATAGTCGGGGTCGACGTGGGAAGAGGGCGATTCCTTTGCCGGGTCGGGCTAGGATGGTTCAAGGCCCGAGAGCTATGCCCAGTCGGGCAGGTCTCGGGAAGGAGGCATGAAGTTGCGCTGGGCATGCATGATGGCGGACCCTTGTCCGGGGATCTAGCATACAAAAACCTAAGGGTTGCTCACGAGAGGACACTTTAAGTAAGGGGAGTTGTCGGCGGAGCCGGTAAGACTTGGAGGGTGATTCCTCAAGTCTGTGGGACCAAGGCAACTCATGCCTGCGAGCTGTGCCCGGTCGGGCGGTCGCGGGAGGGAGGCACAAGGGCGACCAGTCAGGGACCGAGGAGCCTTGTGTCCGGGGCACTTGTCTCTTGCCAGAGCTTCGGCTCGGCAAGGTGTTCGGTAGGCAGCTTAGGCATCGTCTCGGAAATGGAGGAGTTGCTAACCCCAACTTCCTCCACCCGGTCTTGCTCGGGGGGACAATCATCCCGGAGTCTAACTCCAAGGATGGGTTGTCGTGGTTGGGAGCCGAAGGGGTGAAACTCGGAGCCGTGGTTATAACGGAGCTACCCGACATTAAGCGTTACCGGCGATACAGTTGGCGACGGAGTGATTCTGCTGCACACTAGACTGACATGCCTAGATCGCAAGGTCGGACCGGCCTTGAAGCAGGTGGACTAAGTCGAATGGGTGGAGTCTTCTAGGACTCCCCATCAGGGCCGAGAGTCCACCGCACCAAGGAGACAGACGGGCGTCGGACGAGTGGCATGTGGTCTAACTTGGACTTGAGCTCTAGAGGGTGTCGCGTCTTTTTCTCATTGTGAACTATAGAGTTGCTGTTGCTGTTTGCTGTTTTTTATGGATGCTCGGGATACTTTTAATCTTACAGATATTAATTCAACGCTTTGTGTACCATATTTATTTCCATGCTTACCACCACCATTTCGAATCCGTAAGGATCGCAACTATTTTTTTTTCTGCGCCTAAAGTCGAGCAAAGGTAAAGTTTTTCTTCTAGCTTTTACAAGGTTTTACTCAGGGCCTTTTGTAATTTTCTGATCACATGTGAATCTTGATTCATATGGTGTTAATCTAGCAAAAATGTTTCAGAGTTTAACACAGCTTTGGGCTAGATCTGGAGCCTCTTGTTCAGACTCTCACAAGTTGTTTTATTTTTCAATTTTTTTTTTTTTTTATCGGAGATGTCCACAAACATAGTGCGAAACACCAATCTTTTCTTGTGGCGGCATCATACGATCTTGTATTGTCTTTGCAAGCAGTGAATTATACTGCGCTGCGGGGATTCCGGTAGAGCGGTAGAGCCGGTTCTTTAACACCAGCGAGTGGAGCTGGGAAAATCACTTTTGTCATCACACTTAATCCTTGCTGTTATTTTTTTCTTTTTATTTTTTGTTAAGGCCACTTTTCACTAGCATGTGGTTAATTGCCTCAACCAATCAAAATAAAAGAAATTATTTATTCTATCATGGGTTTAGTTTTCCACTTGCTGATTATTTATAATTTATAATCTACATGGCACTTACGTGCACCTATGTGGCGCTACATGGCTTTTTCGGTGGTAGCCTAATAACTAGGCAATTTTGCCTGGTTGTATGGCTACCGGACATAATTAAATGACACGTGTATCAAGATTAATGAAATTAGGTTTTATTTTTTTTGTTTTAAAAAAATCAATGAAAAAACAAATAAATTAGAACTTTAAAATAAAAGCAAACGTGAGATTTAGCAAAATATCACTCATTTACATGTAAGAATATTATATATATATATATATATAAACACATTAGTTGATATACTTATTTTGCAGAAACAACATAAATTATTGTAGATCTTTCTTTCTCTCAACACACTCACATGTTTGTGTAATATATATATATATATATATATGTGTGTGTGTATACATTGTTATACACATATATATAGAAAGACATTAGTAAACTATAATTAATGATTTTATATAAAAAAATAACAATGAAAAGTTAATATATTTAATATATTTTTTTAATTAAAAATATTGAGTAAGTGCACATTTATTACATATGTATATATAATATATATATGTTTATAATAATTGATTAAATAAAAATTATGCATTACTAATTTATTTTTTAATTCAATTAACCACTCTAATGAAAAACCATAGTGGTAGTAATAATTAATAACATCGGCCAAATAACCACCCGCTAGTGAAAAATGGGCCTAAAAAAACACTTCATTACTGATACTTCTTAGCAAAACCGATCACAAATAACATTTATGCTTCAAAAAGACTTTGATATCAAAGGGTAATAAGAGCATCATGCAAGCCAGGCATGAGTCAGCAGCTTTTGGGGCTTGCAATTAGAGCCATGGCTCTGGAGCATCCTGATGAAGTCTTTACATTGTTCATCCGGGCGCAATAGAAGAATCAGTTTGGTCAAGAGAACTCCAAGCTGATAAAGGTCAGAGGTTTTGGTGTACTTACGATCCACTAGAGTGTCCGATGTGTAATCAGTGAGAACCTTGGACATCCTGCTCCCAGTTCGACCAACACACTCCAGGTCAATGAGCACGTAGCACTTCTTATCCGGCGACCAGATGACGTTAGCCAGACGAATGTCCCGATGAACAAGTTCTACTGCGTGGAGAGCAGCTAGAGCAGTGAGCAAGTCCCGGGCAAGCTGCTTGCAATCGTCCACCGATCTCACCTGGAATTTGGCAGGTAGTCCCAGAGGACCCGTTCGGACCGAGTACCTCCCTTTCGACACCACCGGCGGCACCACCGCGAAGACGAGCTGAGCAGCGCTGACGGAGTAGGCCTTTTCTATGTCCAAGAACGCAACACCAAACGTTCTCTTGAACTCACTCCACTTTTCAATCACCTTGACGCATCCCTCTGCATCAAGCTCAACGGTGGCAAAAGCCCTTTCGTGCTTCTTGAAAAGCGGCAGCATTCTATAGAAACAACGCACAAACGTTTCTCAGTTACACCACCAGACATTAGAAACAGAAGATACGTACCCAGTGTGGACGTGCTTGTTGGTCATGCTCAAGCACACAAAGTAGAGCTTGAAAAAGAGCAGCACGAGCTTCACGCGATCATCGAAATTCTTCAGGTCAAACGCCTTCCCCACTGCTTCAGGCTCCTCGCTTGAACCTCTCTTTAGAAATAGCTGCCATCTAAACCCGGCAGCAGCAAAGGCAAGGAAGAAACGGACGTCGCCGAACACCCATCCGGGCACCGTGGCCAGCTTCATTCGTATCTCATTGCACGCCACAGAGAAGTCGGACTCCTTGTCTTTCCCCTCCCCGAGCATGAAAAGAAACTCCCGCACCTCCAAGAGGAAATCAGGCCTTTTCCGCTTGCCAAGCCGAGTGGTCTGTGTGGACGTGGATCCTGATGCCGCCTCCACCCTATCCATCGAAAATTGGAAGTCTAAGCGGAAACCGATGCTCGAGCAACGCCTCATGCAGTCCAGCAGTCTGCAAAACTGGAAAATGTGGCTGTTGGCTACATATTCACCGGAGCCAGTCATGGGAGTAATGATCGCGCTCAGAACAAAACTGGCCAGCTCGCTGTTCGAGCGAAAGAACGCCTTGCTTTCTGGGCCAGAAAGCTGTTCGAAGTATGTCCCATTCATCAGTGGTACTCGACCGGCCAGGCAGTCGAAGTCGAGCAGGTACTTCTCCAGTGCCTCCTCAGATGGCCCATCTTCTGAGTTCCAGGAGAACTCAGGAACAGCTGCAGCCAGCGCCGCAAACTCATCAGCCGCACCTGTTTGCACCGAATGTATCGACGACAATGAGCAAAACGAGAGCAATCACACACAATGCTTACCTTGACGGCGGTGGGAAACGCCAGAGGACTTAAGCAAAAGGAGCTCCTTCTCCTTCTGCAGCTGCTCCTTCTCCTTCCGCAGCTGCTCCTTCTCCTTCCGCAGCTGCTCCTTCTCCGTCCGCAGCTGCTCCTTCTCCGTCCGCAGCTGCTCCTTCTCCTTCCGCAGCTGCTCCTCCTTCCTAATCCAGTATTGAAGAAGAGGACTTTCGGATGCAATTTCGCTGCGTATCTTCTCGTCCACGGCCTCAATCTTCCCGTCCACGGCCTCAATCTTCCCGTCCACGGCCTCAATCTTCTCGTCCACGGCCTCAATTTCCCTAGTAACCTTCACGGTTTCCCTACTAACCTCCTGCTGCAGCGGATCGTCCATGGCCAGAGGTACTTCGCTGCGTATCTTCTCGCCCACGGCCTCAATTTCCCTACTAACCTTTGCAATCTCCTGCTGCGGCGGGTCGTCCATGGCCAGAGGTAGCCCTAAGACGTTTAATAAAATTTTGGACGGCTAAGATGCAGATTCATCTTTCAACGCTTCCGATCGACTGTAGTCGTTGTTTTGTGTGAGCTCAACTCTTCATACATATAAATCTTCTTTCCTGGAACCATCCTCCGAAAGTGAAGATCAACCTAGAGAAACCTCAACATAGCAACGATTCTATAGCTTTTTAGATAAGAAAATCTTACCTACAAAATTTTTAAAAATAAAAAAGAATAAAGGAAAACTCTTAAGTTTCAGCTCCCAACAGTATCCGCAATGAGAGATGAACCCCTTGATCAACTCCACAGTTTTCTTGTTATCAATCGTTTCGGGTGAGGGAAACCAGGGAATCAGAGCACCTGGAAAAACCCCGGTGTCAAAGGCATTTGTAACAAAAACCGACCACACAATCAAAGTTCACATTTTCGGGAAGCTGCTGCAGATACCGGGAAACTCGAGCTTCACAGCAGCAACAAGGTCTTCAGCAAAGATCACCCTCTCAACGCAAAAATAATCGCCCTGAAGCATCCACATCCTCAAAAGCAAGAATGTGAATCATACATACCTGGATCTCAAACTGTGCCATGAACTCTGTATCCTTTCTGGAGAAGCTTGAGCACAAACCATGAGGCGATGAATCCCCCGGCTCCAGTCAGTGGCAGTCACACCCGGTAAACCCCATCTGCATTATTCTATTATGAATTTCGCTCTGTATGTACAAACCTACACCCCCGACGTAGACTGGAGTTTATATTCTCACAGCTAGGATCTTCTACTGTTCTCCCTCCCCGGAATCAACACTGCTGTGAAAACCGATCCCAGGAAGCAAGCCCCCGCTAAGATCATGAAAGTTGATCTGAAACACTGAGGCAAGAGGCTGCAAGCCCTGCTTCCTCGCCTCCTCGTCGTATAAGTAGCCAGCAAGGCAAACCGATAACAGTTATTCCGGATTACATGCTCGGCCAGCCGAGGGCGCCCCGGCTCCCCAGGAGCAGCAGATGCGAGCTTCATAACTCTATCACTTCAGTGATATGGATTTGGAACTCCAGAACCCTCTGTTCTAACCTGGTGAATTGACTACTTATGTAATGTGGGTAAAAGACCCAAGCGGGACTAGGGTATGTCTTAGCCATTCAAATTCTTAGAGGTTAATCATGAGTTATGGCGCCTCTTGTTATCCTCCTAAAGGATTGTACTCTCGGATGATGGTGATTCTTTAAAAGGTAAGTGATAATGTTTTAATTTTATCATAAGGGTATGTATGAAACATGTATGTTCGGTGGGTTATAGCATGAACATGTTTAAATATTATAGGGCAAAATCTTAGAGGTTTAATAATCATTTCAGGGGATTTAATGTAGAACTTTAAGTTTTATACTTATTTGAGCATTTCAATTAAATTTTTATGGTTAATTTAAAAGACTCAATAATATTGTTTCATATATGTATTAATGCTGGATGACTATTTTATGTTAATCCTTTAGGTTAAAACTCTAACAATAACAATACTGCACAATTATAATAACAGAAGATAAAATGTAAAAATTAACATTTTTAATTGTTTTGTTTATTATAAATTCATGAAAAAACATGTGTAAAATAAAGTATCTTTCTCATGATGCAATAAAATAACATTTATACTCTTGCATTTTCTTTTAATTTGCATGTGACAATGATAAGAATAATTCTTAATTTACAAGCACTGTTAATGTTACATTCACAATTTTACCATTCAAAAGAGCTTTTTTAAACTGCTTCTAAAGATAGAGAACTCATTGATATTCTTTATTTAATTTTTTTTTATCACATCATTTATGCAAGTTGTAACTAAAATGGGCATGGCTATAGTCCCATTTCTTAATAATTAGCAATTTTAGCTATTTAATTAGCATTTTCTAATATTAAAGGAATATTCTTTAGAATATATGTTTGAAAAGAGAATATTCTTTAGAATATTCTATTTTGTATTCTACCCTTTAATAAATTATAGCATTCATTGAACAAAAATTAATAACATTAAAAAAGTAGAATGTATTAAATTATATAATATATTGCCTAATATAACAATTAAGGAAGAGCATAAGAGGTACATTATATAAATATTGATGTTGTTATTAAAATATTAATATTTAAATATAACATTATTAACATGATATTTTATAATTTTGTAATTGCTTTAAGCTTCAGAAGACATACATTCCCTTGCAGTTTTGTTAATCATGACTTTATCAACGCTTCTTGACATCCACCCATATCGAATGGATTTAACATTTATAAAACATGCTGGGTCTTTTGATTGGGAGACCATGTTTTCTCTAGGCATCCATTATATCTTTCGCTCTCCTTCTCGTGTCGCCTTTTTTGTGGTTTGAACCATGCAACCTTAACAATACTATTTTTTGTGATTACTTCAGGTGTGTCGATAATTTGACCCATCCAAATAGGCTGATTATATGACGCATCTGGAGTAATGAGAACCATCATTAGTTTTTGAAGATCCTTGCAGCAATCAAAGTATGCTTTAGGTTTTTGGTTCCTTTGTCCAACAAAGTGTGGGGTTTGCACTTCCACATCACTACTGGCTTCTATGTCGTCTGTGCTCAGTGATGTCATTTCAATCTCCTCTCGCCACCTTGTTTTAGGCCAGAAAGGGTGTTGCAATTCTGTACTTGTGACAGTAGGCCCTTCCAACTCTCGAACAACAGTCTCCCAATAGTTGACCACATGCTTATATAGTTCTGAGTAACCAGTTGCCTTATCAGAATTCTTTGGCATCGATTTTTGAACCCATGCCACATATTTTTTGATGCCATCAATAATAACCTCTTGTTCCTTGAGCTGGGCACTCAATGGAATAGGGTCTGGTTGTCCTTCTGGGAGAAGTGGCTTTCCATCCTCTCCACTTTTGAAGAGCATTAAGCCCTCTTTCGGTAACCACTCCTGCTCTGATGGCCGTAACTTGTACTGCATAATAGGTATACCATCTCGTATGGAGAAAAAGAATTGTAGCGGCACAAGGTGACCAACTAAAGAATCACTCCCTTCTTTTATATACTCCTTGAGAAATTTTTTGAAGTCTGGCACCTCAGTCACAAGCAAAGCACAACTTTTTTTGGAGATGCAATTTTCAAAAAGATTCATCATATGCGGTAAGGTAAGTGCACTTGTCCTTTTTGTAGAGTTGGAGACCTTGCTGAAGAACGCATCAATATCTTCATGAGTGTGACCAACCACTGAGCGTGATTGTTTCAAACACACCTTTGGCAACAAGCATTGACAAGTATGCTAGCACATATCTAGAAAATAAAAGTAAGTATGAGCTTGAGAAACCCTTAAGTAAAATGATTTACCTATTTTTGTTCTCGCCTGCACAATTATCCATCTGTAAAAGCAAATGACGAGGAAGCTTATTTGATGTTGAGGACACATGTACACTATTTGAGCTAGATCCCTCCACTGAACCTGAACTCTCAACAGGGCCATCTGTTTTTTGTGCAGGTTGCTGACAATGCCTCTCATATTCCCAAGTAGCCTCAAGTGCAGACGTGTTCATGAGAGCATTATGTAAAGGTTGAAGGTGTTGTTTCTTCACTTTGAGATCACTGATAGGATCTGTGAGTGGGCTTCAAGGTTTCTGAAACACATGGCTAACGACCCAATAGTGAAATTGGAGTCGCTAGACCAATGTGGAAGTGAAAAGTGTCCATATGACTCACAACCGTGTCCATGTGTTAGCACACCTGTTAATGAAATCGGAAGTTTCATGACATTTCCAAGGCACTTTGGTGTTGCAAAGAGCTTTGGAATGCTGGTCTTTGAATGATCCATCTTGTCATGGATCAAGCACAGGTACTCTGATGGGCGTGACACAGAAAGCATGCGGTGTGCATAGTACTGAGACCGACAAGTTTGTTGTGCAATCATGTGGGCCTCCATCTTCCTTTGAATGGTAGTGATCTCCACCAAGGTTTTTGCACAAGCCTCTGCAGCCTTCAATGATGTACAAGTGTCACACTTAGAAAAGCTAGAGTGTTTTGCAATCTCCACATCCTTAAAATGAGTATTCCATATGTTGTTGAAGGTACCAGTGCAGATTGCTTGGAGCCCCATCAAACTGAGGCACTTGTTCACATGTTCACACAGTTTCAATTGAGTGTAGATTGAAGGTAAAACCTTGAGATTTTCCCTGACCCCTGCATTTGTGGTTCGGCATTTGTGAGGCATCCTGTCTGCATTTGCTTCCACAAAAGCCTTGAGTATCTCTATGGCTGCCATGATGTGAGAGCGGGTTTTGACCAAGCCAGTGTTCCCATGAACTGAGGTTCGCGCTCCATCTAGCCACTCATCCCTCCGACGGTAGAACGTGGTCTTTGGGATCCCGTATATACTGTACCAAGCTTTGAAGCAGATGGCCACCTTATTAAATACCATGGATGTACTCTGATAACCTGTGTCCGAGGCCATTCCATCAATACACCCAGTTAGTGCAGCATATACAAACTCATGCCTTTGCTTTTGGGTGAGCATACGAAAGACATGTCTACATTGGGTAATTTCATTCCGGTCTGCCATCTGACAACACTTCTTCTTGCAACAGTCAATCGTGGAAATGCTCGTAACACTTTCGGAAGATGTAGGATCCATCTTTACCCTCTTGCTGAAACTTGCAGGGGAAGATCTACAACCCATGAATCGCCTTTTTCTTACAATAGGACCAATGCAAGGAACCTCTTCAAATATGAGTTGTTCTTCCGGGTTGTTATTATTGAAATCCAACCCAGAATATGTTGAACCATCTTGCCGTCTTAATTCAGATGTTCGCCACCTCACGAGGGATCCAGGATACAATGTGCCATTAGGTGAAACCTCTGTCACAACTACACCCACGAAGTCGGACCCTAGTTTCTCTTCTGACACTGCTTCCATTGGATTTATAGCTGTGATGATGCCTCTTCCGACTTCAATCTCACGAAGAAAGAGAATCACCTCATCCATCACAGCAGGCAAGCCATCATCTGGTAAACTCGTGCTACTATTTGTTTGTGACTCTGCATATTTGTGTCAGCCTTGACTTCATCCAAATTCCACAATACAGGAGAACCCTCCTCAAATTCCATTCCCAGAACCTCAACATGCTTGAAAATGGTGTTCACCCATACGTACACACAAGATCCTTGGGAATATTGTGACATGATGCATTATTATCTCGAACTTCCACAGTTCCAGTGCCAACTATCTCGTTGTTCCGAAGAAGACATACTTTATCTCCAGTATTAAACATATTGTCCTGCACATAAATAATTGTATTATTTATGATATCTGTTTATGCAATATTTTTAAGAAATCTGAATTACGGTTACTTAATAATATGCATATGCAATAATACATAATTATGTTTAGAGATAATATCTCATGTTTGATTAATACAACTGATGGGCGGGATTAATCCCGCCACGAATCCCTCCGACGAGGAACGGTCGGCGGGATTAATCCCGCCGCCGACTCAACCCCTTCGGAGAGAGTCGGCGGGATTAATCCCGCCTTGGACTCCCTCCGACAAGGAAGAGCCGGCGGGATTAATCCCGCCGCTCTCTCCGACGAGGAAGGGAGTCCGGCGGGATTAATCCCGCCGCCGACTCAACCCTTCGGAGAGAGTCGGCGGGATTAATCCCGCCTTGGACTCCCCCGACAAGGAAGAGCCGGCGGGATTAATCCCGCCGCCTCTTCCTCCTCGGGGGGAGTCCGGCGGGATTAATCCCGCCGACTCTCTCCGACGAGGAAGGGAGTCCGGCGGGATTAATCCCGCCGACTCATCCTCGCCGGAGAGAGTCGGCGGGATTAATCCCGCCGGACTCCCTTCCTCGTCGGAGGAAGGGCGGGGATTAATCCCGCCGGCTCTTCCTTGTCGGAGGGAGTCCAAGGCGGGATTAATCCCGCCCACAATTCTTACGACGGGGAATGGGTGGCGGGATTAAACCCGCACATAACTCTCTCCAAAACTATGATTTCAAAGAGATCTCGGGATAAATCCTGTCCCCAAATCTTTAAAACAGTGAAGTGGTGGCGAGATTAATCCCGCCACCCCTTCCCTGCCTCCTAAAATGGTTGGCGGGATTAATCCCGCCGACAACTCTTTCTAATAAATTCTGGTAACTCTTCATCAGTTGAGAAGGTTATCGACGGGATTAATCCCGCCACTCTTTTTCAGTGGCGGAGAAGCATTGCCCGGGAGATGGTGGCGGGATTAATCCCGCCACTTCTTCAAAGAGGCGAAAAAGAAATGGCCGGATTAATCCCGCCGCCCCGGTTAACCTAGAATATTAAGTTAAAAGGATATTTAAACGTGATAAATCCCTAACGGAATATATTATAATCCTAATGCATTTCTAAACCCCTAAATTGTAATTTTAAGAGAGAATGTAAGAGAGTGAATCTTAATAAGTATTTTTAAATTTGTTTATAATACTTACTTGTAAACAGCACTGAAGGCGCCGTGCTTTCCTATAAAGAATAGCACCCAATTTAATCTCGCTCCTGAGATGATCACTATGAAGAAAAAAGAAGATCTAAAGAGTGAAAAATACAGAAATGAAGAAACCCTTGCCGGAGAAAGAACCAGATCTGAATTTGAGTGGGAAATTAAATGCATTTTCAAATTTATATGTCAGACCGACAATACATATGTCAGAAATTCAAATTTTTAAAAAGAACAGAAAATAAAATTTAAGATGAGTTGACACAAATATCCGACACTCTGACATATATACTCTCCAGTTCCAATGAGTATTTTAAAATTGCATTTAATGTTATTCAAGTGATTCAAGCTGTTTAATATTACGAAATTTTAGACTATATTCTACATTCTTAGTATTCAAGTATATTTATATTATATATATATATATAAATATATACTTATACAATAAATAAATTGATATATTATTATGTATCATTTAAAATATATTCATAGTCTGTTTATTATTATTATTTTCTTAATTACTCGAGTATTTAGTTTTCATTTCCTAGTATCAATGGGATATTCTTTAATATTTTATTAATATTTGAAGAATATTCTAATATTAAACCTGATTATCATAATTAAATTAGTCTTGTTCTTAATTATTGCAGTAATTATTCTACATTTGTATATATTAATGGGATTTTCTCAATTAATTTGTTATTATTTCAAGAATATTCATGTGTTAAACCTTATTATCAATATTAAATTAATACACACTATGAACATATTTTAAATTATACATAATAATACATCATTTTATCTAATATATAGTCATATATAGTTTTAATAATATATATA
The DNA here is from genome assembly GCA_003024785.1 of Selaginella tamariscina. Lineage (NCBI taxonomy): Eukaryota > Viridiplantae > Streptophyta > Lycopodiopsida > Selaginellales > Selaginellaceae > Selaginella > Selaginella tamariscina. Next base: position 134,269 of record PUQB01000199.1, read on the forward strand.
TTAATATCATTTCCTTAATTACTTGAGTAATTAATCTTCTTTATATTAATGGGATATTCTTTATTATTTTCTTATTATTCCAAGAATATTCCAATATTAAACATGATTATGATAATTAATTTAGTTAATTATTTGAGTACTTAATTTACATTTGTATATATTAATGGGATTTTCTCAATTAATTTCTTATTATTTCAAGAATATTTCAATGTTAAACCTTTTTATCAATATTAAATTAATATATATTATTAAAACTATATATGGCTATATATTAGATAAAATCATATATTATTATGTATAATTTAAAATATGTTCCTAGTGTGTTTATTAATTTTATTTTCTTAATTATTCGATGTTTGTTTTGCACACATATATAAACACAATCATAAATTTACACACGCATTACAAGAACTTACAAAAACACATATGCACACACATGCACAACCCTAAACCAAACTGAAGAAATATGTTGCTTCTTTATTGAAAACATCATGTTCAACGCATGTATGATATATGTACTCAATCTGTGTATATGTAACACATTGAATTTACATGTGTAATATTTATATTAAGCTTGTTGGGAGCAAACCCTAAACCCTAAACCCTAAACCCTAAACCCTAATATGTAACACAATGAATTTACTCATGTAATATGTATGTATGTCTGTGTGTATACACGTGTGCATGTATATATGTGTACTCTGTATATATGTACTCTGTATGTATATATGTGTACTTTCTGTCTTCTCTCATACATACACACCATGCATGATCCATGTTAATATGTACTGTCTCTCTTCTCTCAAACATACACACCATGCATGATCTATAATATGTACTCGGTCTCTCTAATATTATGTACTAATATGTATGTATGTCTGTGTGTATAATACACACCATGCATGATCCATATTAATATGTACTGTCTCTCTTCTCTCATATACTATGTATGTATATCTGTGTATAATATGTGTAAGTATATATGTGTACTAATATATGCAATGTGTACAAAAATAATTTTTCAACACTCTCTCTTCTCTCATACATACACACCATGCATGATCCATCCTAAATCCAAAACCCTAAACCCTAAACCCTAAACCCATGTAATATGTGTGTATGTCTGTGTGTATACACGTGTGTATGTATATATTATGTGTATTAATATATGCAATGTGTACACATGAAACTTTAACACTCTCATGGACACACACATGTTAAATCCCTGCATGATTTATATTTTTGAGGTGTATGTGATACACCCACACACGCACGCGCTAATAATATAATGAAAGAATATTCGTTTAGGGCGAATCTATATTTTATTCTTTTTAGGGTTTAAGTATATTCTCAGAAGGAATATTCTATTAGGGTTGATATATATATTTAATTCCTTTAGGGTTTAGGTATATTCTTAGGGTTTCAAGAGGCGGCGGCTGTGAAATCGGCGGCGGCGGCTGTGCACACAGGTGAGATCTGTGTGTGTGTGTGTGTGTATGTATGTATATATGTATAGGAGTGTGCGTATAATTTTTTTTAGTTTTATCTCTCGCACACACACGCACACTCCTGTGTATGTATATGTGTCTGTATGATTTATTTGTTTCGCTCACACACGCATACACACGATATACATATACACATATATATATATACCTATATACATATATACATACATATATTATGTGTACCAGTATCTGTAAATTTTTTTTATTGATCTTGCTTTACACACACACACACACACACACACACACACACACACACATATATATATATATATATATATTATGTGTACCAGTATCTGTAAATTTTTTTTTATTGATCTATCTCTCCCACACACACGCGCACTGCTTTACACACACACACACACACACACACATATATATATATATATATATATATAATCAATGCATATTAACAAATAGTATACAACACTAGTTTATATATATGCTTATATATTCATAATATACACACATATATATATGTGTGTGTTTTCTGTATAATTTTATTTATTTATTAGTTTTATCTCTCGCACACACACGCACACTCCTGTGTATGTATATGTGTGTGTGTGTGTGTGTTTTCTGTATGATTTTATTTGTTTCGCTCACACACGCATACACACAATATACATATACACATATATATATACCTATATACATATATACATACATACAACACTAGTTTATATATGCTTATATATTCACAGACTCTCTCTCTTTCTCTATAGATTATATATCTATATACACACATATATATGTGTGTGTTTATCTGTATAATTTTATTTATTTATTAGTTTTATCTTTTGCACACACACGCACACTCCTGTGTATATATATATGTGTGTGTGTGTGTTTGTTTATCTGTATGATTTTATTTGTTTCGCTCACACGCATACACACGACATATACACACATATATACACATACACATATAGGTGTACCAGTACTGTATAAGTTTATTTATTTATCTATCTCTTGCACACACACGTACACTCCTATACATACATACATACATACATATATACACACACACACATATATATGTGTGTGTTTTTATCTCGCTAAGCCCCTCGAGCGGCGGGATTAATCCCGCCGCTATATAGTTGGGGCCATGGCGGCGGGATTAATCCCGCCGCCGAGGCCCTTCAGGCATGGGTGAGCGGCGGGATTAATCCCGCCGCCGAGGCCCTTCACGCAGGCTATGGGCGGCGGGATTAATCCCGCCGCTCTACGACAAACCGAAGAGCGGCGGGATTAATCCCGCCGCCCATAGCCTGCGTGAGGGGCCTCGGCGGCGGGATTAATCCCGCCGCTCATCCATGCCCTGCGCGGAATGCGGCGGGATTTATCTCGCCGGCAATGGCCTGTGTGAAGGTTCTAATGGGCGGGATTAATCCCGCCGGATTCCGCGCAGGGCATTTACAGGGAATGGGCGGCGGATTAATCCCGCCGCTCTTCGGTTTGTCGTAGAGCGGCGGGATTAATCCCGCCGCCCAGGGAATTCACGCAGGACATGAACGGCGGGATTTATCCACCCCACGCTCATGCCCTTCGCGGAGGGCGGCGGGATTAATCCCGCCGTTCATGTCCTGCGTGAATTCCCTGGGCGGCGGGATTAATCCCGCCCCACCCATCCCTGTTCAAAAATGCCGCAGCCAATATATATGTGTGAGCGCATGATTTACGAGAGGGCGGCGGGATTAGCCTCCGAACCTTCATTACCCCATTGGTATGTTGAATCAATCCCGACTAACTCTGTCTGAGACGGAGAAGGTTTACAAAATACCAATGGAGGGAACCGAGAAGGGTGGTGGGATTAATTTCACCATCCCTTACATGGTGGGCGGGATTAATCCCGCCGCGTACGCATGCCCTGCGCGGAATCGGGCGGGATTTATCCCGCCGCCATTGGCCTGCCTGAAGGCCTAGGCGGCGGGATTAATCCCGCAAGATTTCGCACAGGGCATTGGCGTTCGGCGGGATTAATCCCGCCGACTAAGGCCCGAGTGAAGGGCCTGGGAGGCGGGATTAATCCCGCCGACGCCAATTCCCTGCTCGAAATTGGGCGGGATTATCCCGCCGCCATTGGCCTTTCTGAAGTGCCTAGGCGGCGGATTAATCCCGATTCCGCGCAGGGAATTGGCGTCCGGCGGGATTAATCCCGCCGATAGGGACGAGTGAAGGCCCTGGGCGGCGGGATTAATCCCGCCGAGTCTTCAATGCCTGTTGGAGGAATGAATCCGCCACCCTTCCTTTTTCTCCATTGGTGAGTCGGACCAATCCCAAACGTTTCTGTCTAGACGTAGAAGGTTTTCAACATACCAATGGAGAGAACTGGGAAGGGTGGGGAAATTCATTTAACCATCACTTACATGGTGGGCGAGATTAATCCCGCCTCCTTTCTGGAGTCACTGAAGGGGTGTGAGAAATAAATCCTGCCCAGTTCTCTCTGAGACCGAGAAGGGTGGCAAGATTAATTCCGTACTCCCGTTTAAGGCCTCCAGAAAGGTGGCGAGATTAATCCCGCCCACTCTTTCAGGAGGCATTGAAGGGGTGGCGAGATTAATCCCGCCGCACCTTCCATGTGAATATATATGTGTATTAGTATATATAAGTTGCATATCTCATTTTATTTACTTTTATCATCTTATCATAATATTTCGAGTAAAAGCTAGGAATCTATGTAAAACTGTCCAGAGCTCACATTTGTGGTGGTTCTAAAACGAAATGTTATCTTTCTTTTGCACTAACACAAATGTGAGCTTCGGACAGTTAATTACGTCTACTTCTCTCTGTGTATTATTTTTGTATATTCGGGTTTATACAAGTGTGTGTGCGTTTTTATATAATTTATATTGATAGTGTATTATTTTGCAGAAGGACGATTTGATCAAACAAGGAGATCGAGTCATTAGTATGGAGTCGTCGTCAAATTCTGGGTAAGAATTAAAATAAAATCTGTTATACTCGGATACTTGAACTAATCATTTTTGTATTCAGATGTGGAATTGAGGTGACATTAAAGACAAGAGCAGGAGAAGAGATGGGCAGGGGGATTCTGGAATCAACTTGGCCATATTTTAAGATAAATGGGAAGCGCATTGGAGCAACCATGGTTGCTGTCAAATTAACCTCTGTCACATCTCATGGACAAGCAAAACAATGGAAAGTAGATTCGCTAGTCAAGCACCCGAAAGCAGGCTGCGAACCCAGATTGGACGATGCTCGACAGATATGCCTTGTTCCATCCAATGTCACGTTCTCGGATCCAGAGGTCGTCAGTTACAACATTAATCTCGGGTGGTTTTGTCGACTTGTGGATAATGACGTTCACGTGTTCACTAATGATGTTGACCTTGGAGTTCTTCTTCAACTCAACGAAAGCCCATCTATGGAGGGGATCCATCTGGATGTCTACTTCGAAGATCTTCAGACTCATCGAGTAGGTGTATTGTCAGGAGATATTGTTTCACAATACAGAAAATCAGCAAGTGGAGCAATCTTCCCTCTTGACATTGAAGAAGAACACAGCGACATCATAAGGGAGATTGAGAAGGTGGCTCGGTCTCAGGTTCTCTACAGATCACGTTCAATTTGCTTAGGAAGCTTCGGGAGCTGGAGGAGTGTGCCGAGAACACTAGAACAGCTGCAGTCGGGGATCACACATGTTGATTCGGATCGCAAAAGAAAATCATCAATCGTTTTGTCAGCTGCACCTGTGGCATCTCATGCTGCAATAAGTCACAAGGAAATGATGTTGGATGATAAGATTTATCCTTGTAGGGTTAAATATTGCAGCGTCAACCCAAACTTCAATTACAGGCCACTCAACCAGGAACGTGTAGCTGAGCTCATGGAGAAGATGAAGGACGACAATTCTTATACCGTTCCACATAATGCTGTTTTGTGTCCATACTATGAAAGAAGGAAGGGTGCTGACAAAGTCTGGATCACAACACCAGAACAACTCATGAAGATTCAGACGGAGAATAAAAGATCTATCAAGTACTACATCATTAGTGGCCAGCACACAATAACGGCAGCCCAACGACTTCTCGAGAACACAACAAAAGAACGATGGCAACAAAACTTTCCGAGCATACCCGTGAGAAGCTGACAAAAAGATCGGCGTTTTTAGCTAAGCCGAATCTCACAATCGAGCAGTACCATAAGTTATCGGCGGAATGGGACGCTGCCGACACCAACCACTACAACAGCAAAATATGGGAGAAGTTTAAACACACGCGAGCCGTGTGGGAATCTCTTCAGCGACCACAAAGAGCTACCGCAGGGAATACACAATCTGCGGAATACCGGGTAAGCAAATTGTTTGGGCGGGATTTATCTCGCCGGTATATTAATCTGTCTTTTTCCTCAGAGAGTTGAAGAAATTGCAGCAGTTGATTTTGCCCAGGTGGGCGGGAAGGAAACATCATTTCTGATGATGTTGATTTCTTGCCCCGAAGATAGGATCTTTGCCAAATGGTTGGGGATTATGGAATCCTTTTCAAAAGGAACACTGAAGAAGAAGCAGACAAGTGAAGGGGAGCCCTCAGAAAAGTCTGCAAAGAAACCCAGTAAGACGCCGAAGGCTAAGTCTGTTCAATCTACAAAGGATGTAGACAACGATTTCAAGCTCACATGGTTGAAGCCTTTAAATGGAACAACGATGGAGGAGATGGAAGTCTTGGCTGATTTGGTGATCGATGGCAAACTACAAATCAATAACAGCAGCCCAACCTCTCCTTTTCATCTCAAGGCAATGGAGTTGAAGACGGTCAGGCATTTCAAGGAGTGGTTGGGAATACACTGCCACAAACTGGGTTGGACCTCGACTTCAACATATGAAGAGGTTAGCAAATATTTGCATGTGACGAACGATGATATGCTTGTCGAATGGGTGAACCAATCGGAAGATCTAGGCAAGAATCTATTGCACGCCAACGCCAAAAAGGAGAACATTGGGATGACGCCTTCTCTTATGGCAGTCCTTCAGCAGCGGAGAACCGAATTGAACCTTATAAAGGAGGATGCTACGAATCACGACAAGCCCTACAGATGTTTGTTGTTAGATTCGGAGTCTTTATGGGGTAACATCACTGCTTGTAGGAAACCGTTTCAATTGTTCGTGATGGATCGGCGGGTGTCAAAAAATCTTTCGACAGATAGGGCACTAGAGGATCTGGTGGAGAAACTTAGCCGTGCAAGCATATACATAGAAGGTATTTATTATTGAATTCATGCTTGCGCTCTTCTGATACCTACTTTTTCAGGTATTTATTTCTTGATTCTTGCTCATGTCACCGATACTTTTGCCTTCGCCTTCGCCAAGAAGAATAGACATCGTTGGACAGGATTTTATATGAACGATGCTAATCCCAAGTGCATTGATACTGTTGTTCACTTGGTTGTTAGGAATGCGCCAAACAATTTCAAGCTTCCAAATGACTGGCCAGGCATCTGTTTGCACTCCAACGGCCCTGAACCTCCATCCGATACACCGATAGGTATGAGTGACGTATTCGGCAATGTACGTTATCCAAACATTACAAGTCAAGCGGCACGGAGCATCGTCAACTTGATCAGGGGTCCTCACAGTGATGCGTGGGTTTTTGACTACTGCACTAGGGGGTCCGTCTTGAAGGAGTGTTACCTTCGGCATACATGTGTGTTTGCCGTTGAGAAGGATAAGACCATGGTTGAGGACCTGAACAAGTGGATAGATTGGGTCTCAACTGAGTACCCCAACGATTCCATAAAGGCGTATTTGAGAAAGTTCCCTCCAGATAAGTGCGATAGCTCTGAAGGTGAATCTGGTTCAATCTCGGAGTCTGAGAACGAACATCAATCAGATATTAGACCGGAAGTTATCTCGAGGAGTACAGAACATTCGCACACTCCAGGACCCATGGAAACATCAATAGAAGATGCAGAAGATCTTGAACCATCTCACAAGCGGCTTAGACCTTCTTCGCCTCATTCAGAAGGTAATAGCGAAGAAGAATTGATAATGAATTGATAAAGTGATGAATAGTTGTAAATGAGTGTAACATAAGGCATTTTTGTATATTTCTTTTATATTTGTACAGAAAATAAATTCTCAAGGATTAATGAAGCTTTTAGTTCAAACATGGGTCACACATTAACAAGGTAAATAATATACCTTGATAATTTTAAGGTCAGCTAATTATCATTTTGCAGATGTAATGAAATAATTGAGAACATGGATTTTCAGCATTGCCATGAGGTAAGAGAGGGGTTTGGCGACAATTTTTTGTGCCACATGTCAGAATGACAGAGTTCATGCAGGAAATGGATAATAATGCAGCTCAAAACATCGTTACCATGGGGGCCACTTCAGTTTTTGCATCATCATTTTTATTGGCTTCAATTCCGAAATCAATTTCTTCAGCGCATGCAATATCTGAATCTTGTAAGGATGATGTACAATTAAATGATGAAGGGATAGGCAACGAAATAGTGGCAACGGATAAATGTGAAAGGGAGCAAACAAGTGATTTGCAAAGTATTCAAGAGGCAACGCTATCTCATGTTACTCATGGCCATATTGTGTTGTTGGATGTCAATGGTGTTCTGCTTCATCGACAAAGGCCCGAGGATAGAAAAACAGAAATCAAACAAGGAGATTTCATTCCTTGTCATGGTAAATTTCGATATGATATTATTTTTCGTCCAGGGTTGGATCGTCTCTTTCAAAAGCTTAAGGAGATGGGTGCGCTTGTGGGGATTTGGTCATGCATGCAGATTCATAACTTAACACCGCTGTTGAGTTTACTTAAGAAACATTGTAGTGTTGCAGAAGAGGTGATTCGTAAAGATTGGATTTTTGACCAGCGAATGTGTTATAAACCTCTCGAATTTCACAATATAGAAATGAAAGCAAGCCATACTTCTTCAAGAATGAAAGAATAATTGGGACTCATGGGGAGATCAGTCGCTTAAGGATAACGAAGAATGCACATATCTTAGTAGTAGACGACTCTCCTCAGAAGGCTATGCTCAACCAAAACATTGCTTGTATTCATCCAATCACTTTCGATCCATATTCTGATATCGATATCATGGATGAGCTAGTGAACTACTTGGATACGTGCCTCAGAAAGAAGAATCTCGAAAATTTTTGTGAGCAGTATCCACCGTATCATACATTTCCTGAAGCTTTTCTTTCTCGTGATATTGAATTTTATAAAATGAAGGATAGCAACCGGGCGCTTTATAATATTATTCTTAAGGAACGTCAGTTTTTAGATGAGCCTTTATGCAGACCTGGTCTTATTACATCTTATGTATTAACAAGGATGGCAACTCCCAATTGCATTCGTGAGAGTGTTAAGTGGTGGCAACAACATCAAGATATTGACCAAAATGATTTGATTAATCCGGAGAGTGATGATTTAGACAAAATGAAAAGATTTCTTTGTATGATAGAAAGAAAGTATTTATAAAAAAATTAACATGTTGATAAGAAAATGATTTCATTTGTAATTATGTTTGATAGTATTTCTTCATTATTGTAAACTATTTTTTAGAATAATATGAATATTCTAAGATATTTTAGGAATATTCCTTACTAAGTAAGGTTATTGAAGGATTAATTAATTAATTAATTAATATTTAAGGCTTAATTACATATTAATTAAATGATTAATTAATAATTAAAACTTAAGTATTAATTAGTAATTTATTTTATATTCCCATTTTCACGTATCATGCCCACTTTAGTTACAACTTGCATATTTGTCTTGTATGAATAACTAAGGGTCCACCATGTTATAAAAGTATTTATGACCTTTTATCGTTAAATTTTAACATTTGAATTTGAAAACTCATCGAAAGAAATCAAGAGGGACAATTTTAACAAATTTATTTAACAAAAATTTATCATTCACTTGTGAGCATAATCAACCTTAAGGCCTAAAAGTTTGAATTAATATTTACATCGTTGTCATAGTCTTTCCTTATAACCTTTTGGTTAATTTTAAGAAAAGATATAACTATTTACTTAGTATAATTATAATAATTAATCATCGAGTTACTTTAGTAACACCATCTTGGGTAAATGAATTTAATTGTAATGTCTTAGAAAGACGAACGCTTCCACGACATTATTTTAAATAAGAAAATTTAATTATCATGTTAAAGGGAGATGACCAGTATTCTAATATCATCTTAGGTGAAAAAAGAACTTAAGTATTTAAGACAAATAATCACTCTACTGGTAAGTAAACTCACTAATTTACAAGGAAGCAGCTTATGTGAAGGCCATATTAATCAAAAATAAAATATAAATCTTATTTATGAATAAAAAAAAAAACTATATAATTATAAAATCAGCTAACAATTATTTCTATATTGCTTTCAAGAACTTGGCCATGCCTTTTAGTATGAGATAAATAAATCTTAATGCGTATGTTAAGGCAGTGGCCTCATTGAGCATACCTCACAAGTCATTGTATTCTTAAATCACATTTTGGTGACTATGGTCAAAACAAAATGGCAGTATAAAATAAATTATTATATGTTAAATTACAAAGTAGCAAGTGTAAGGTAACTACGGTAAAGTAAATACGTAGGTTACCTTACACAAGTTTATATAATAATTCTATGCAGTTTTTAATATTGTTTTGTCAATAGTTATATTTAATTGGAATTTTGAAGTGAATTGACTTTCTATCACATTGTTTTGTATTTATAACTAATCTTATTATTTAAACACTTAAAAGAAAATATAAATAATTAATAGTCTTTGAAAACTGTTTGGTAAATTCTCATGTGCTCACCCACTAGTTTGTTTCCGAAACAAATCGGTGGCCGGCATTTCGTCAAAGAGATGCTTAGCTTCCTCCACGTGCTCGTTAAACTAAATGCGGTGACCATGTCATGCTGCGGTGAATATCCCTTCGGCATCTTCAACGTAGAAGAATAAATAGATAAATATGAGTTGGAATCCATGTACATGATAAGTTTGACAATCCCTCAAAAAAAATATATAATCTCTCGCCGGAGACGCTCCTGCCGAGCGAGTGCCTGCCGTTGCCAGTCCATCCAGCTGCCTGAAGTGGATTGCGACCTTGGCGGTGGCGTTGAATCCCGGCTCCTCATGTTACTCCCGGAACTGTAGGCAAATGTAGTACTTCTGTCAAGAACCTGAACTTTCTTCATCGACGTTGCCTCCTGTAGTACTCTAATGACCTGCTTCATTGTAGGGAGAGGGCCCAAGTTATCCAGGCAATTGAGTGCCAAATTCAGGATGTTTCTTGCAGCTGGCAATGGGCAGTGTAACAGCAACTTTGCGTCTAGAAGGGTACTGAGCTTCACACTGTCACTAAGCATGCGTCTGCCCCATCTCACAAACGACTCCCTTCGTCGCTTGTCAGTTGAAACCACAGCTTCAACATCGCATTTGCCAGTTACAATCTCTAACAGAACGATGCCATATGCTCTTATATTGCCTGTCTTCGTCTCTCTGAAATTCTCCTCAAGCACTGTGAGCTCTACCTTGACATCCAGTTCCGAATTCTTTTTCCTGTTCACCAATATGTTGGAGGCACCGAGCTCCACCTGAACATGATTTGATCCTTAACCACTTGAGACATATGCAGAAAATTCACCGCTCACCTGTAACAATGGGGAGCTCTGGTGAAGGAAGAGCAGACCCTCCGCTGCAGAGACCGCAATATGAAGCCTCGTCTTCCAGTCCAAGAATGCCGTTCTCTTGAGCAACACTTCGCGGAGGGTACATTTCTGGAGAGCCTCTGCCACAATCAGACCCCTACCATCCTTGTCACCAAGAGAATATCCAATCAGTCTGCAAACATTGGGATGCTCCAATTCTGTCAAATCTCTTCAGCTTGCCTGTCAGATTCTCCTGCGATATGTACAGAAATCTGAATCATTCTGTAGGAATGCTTAATATGAATTACCTTGGGCTGCAAGAGGATAACATCGACTGCCTTGTGCACGCCTGCATTGTCCGAATGGAGCATCTGAGCTCCATCGGAGAGGGCAGGGGCAGAGGAGATGCAGGAGCTGGCCATACCAATCTTGCAGATCTCTCTGCTGCATCGCTATTTTGATTTCGAGAAATTTTTCTCCTTCTTCTTCTTCAAGCACAAGCAGCTCATTCTTCTCTTAGAATGGAATAAAAGGAATTCTCGTATTATACAAATTCAAAAGTCAAACTAACCGCGTTTGATTTATTGAATAAGTGAACATTGACTTTTGATTAAAAATTAGCAGTTCCATTAATTAAATTCTAATTATTTTTTATAATAGTCGTATTTTATACTCACGTCAACATGTAAAGTTACATCATCTCTAAAATGTTTAACTAATCACACCAACATTCTTAAACCCTAAATTACGCTAGGATTTAAATTCAGACTTGTGGGAAATAATCGTTCAAGTTCATAGGCAACTTATTAAAACTCTTCACTCCGGACATCTTCACTGAATTTATAAAACTTGCACCACCAACCAAGACCTCGGTCCTTCCTATGTCCGCCAACACCAACTATCATAGTTATCTGCTGCATTCGATGAAAATATCACGTTAGTCCATCGTCAAACTGTAGCAAAGTAAATAGTTTAACAATTGATTTAGGGTTTAGTGTTTAACGTATGTGACTTACCCAGATAGCACCAGTGTGGACAGGACCATGTCCAGAAGAGCAGTATATTCTGTGAAATACTGTGGAATCGACAGCCCCATAAAACAGGGAAAAGCCTAGTATAAAATATTCCTGGGGCTGTTTAAGTTTGCAAATTGTATAAAACAGAAGCTCGTGGAGGCTGCAAGAAACACACGCTCACGTATGCATATGTATGTGTGTATACAGCACACACACACACACACACACACACACACAGTATACATATACGGAACGAACCTAAGACTCCTGCCAAGAAGCAGTAGATTGCAGCAAAAATCGGTAAAGGGATTGAAACAAGAATTGCACCAAACTTACCTGTAGAAGTTTATGATTAAAACTAAAGCTTTTATATATTAATTATATATGCATTACTTACCAAATATGGACAAGAATAGCATGAAGGCAGCAGCAATCTGGATCATTCTTTCTACTCCCAACTCTGGTTATTCCAATTAGGCCAGCATTCTCCCTGTAACAAAACAAAAAATTTTTACACACACACAGACATGTATATGTGTGTGTATGTATACATATATACATACACATGCAGATATACACATAGAGGATCGGTTTTGCCAAGAAGTATCAGTATATGATGAAGTGTTTTCTTAACAAAAAAGAAAAAGAAAAGCAAGGATTAAGTGTGATGACAACCGTGATTTTCCCGGCTCCACTCGCTGGTGTTGGAGAACCGGCTCTACCGCTCTACCGGAATCCCTGCAGCGCAGTATAATTCACTGCTTGCAAAGACAATACAAGATCGTATGATGTCGCCACAAGAAAAGATTGGTGTTTCGCATGGACATCTCCGATCAAAAAAAAATAAAAATAGAAAAATAAAAACACTTGTGGGAGTCTGAACAAGAGGCTCCACATCTGGCCCAAAGCTGTGTTAAACTCTGCTGGATTACAACACCATATGAATCAAGATTCACATGTGATCAGAAAAAAACTATTTAATTACACCAACAAAAGGCCCTGAGTAAAACCTTGTAAAAACAAACTTTACCTTTGCTCGACTTTAGGCGCAGAAAAAAAAACAGTTACGATCCTTACGGATTCGAAATGGTGGTGGTAAGCATGGAAATAAATATGGTACACAAAGCGTTGAATTAATATCTGTAAGATTAAAAGTATCCCCAGCATCCACATAAAAAACAGTAAACAGGCAACAGCAACTCTATAGTTCACAATAAAACACCTTGCATGCCATGTTACAGAGCCTAAAGAGTTTTGCTATCCAAATTACATCCCGTGCTTACCTATTGGGAATATAAGTTGTACTGGTCGCTGCGTTTTATCTGCTACTAATCTAGTTTATTAGTTTATATTAAATTGATTACTCAACTTGATTCAAACTGTTTATTGTTTATCAATGTTTAAATTTGAATGTGCAAGCTGCTGTTGATGCACATTGCACCGTACCTGCTGCAGCCACCTTGAATAAGTTTGGGAACTTGTCTCTATACATCTCATTGGCATGTATGAATCCCCAGTGAACTTTAAATCCATCGTTTTTCCACTCAGAAGCCTGGTACTTCCATCTTGAGTATTCAGCTCATAGAGTCAACAAGAGCTGGCATCTCTCCTTTGGATGTTCCATAAAAGTCTGCCAAGGCTAAAATCTCTCTAAGGCCATATCCCTTCAAGTCACGTGAAGATAGAGGTACACCATTGGGAGACAAGACTTTCATGTTAGAAAGCACAGATTGATCCTCCATTCTTTCTTTCATGGTGTTAATCAAGCTGGTTGAATGAAACTTCAAAGCTCTCCTCAAATCTTCACCTTGTGGATCTCGTAGCATTTGAACACCTCTGTAATCTGCTCCTTTCACAACTCCTCTTAAAGCTGCCAAGGCTCCACTTTCGCTTCCATAATCAGGGATCAGAGGATAGCCTTTGCTATCAAACCCAAACCCATTCAGATCTGGAACATCAACTTCACAAAAACAAGCTTCTATCTCTTTGACAGCCGCAGTCCAAAAACCATGAACCATGGTTACATCAATGTGCTGTCTCTGAAACTCCAAACTCAAACGTGTCATAATCTGAAGCACGTCCACAAGAAAGTGTAAGACATACACCACTTCAAACTCCCTAAGACTATTGAAGAGATCATAATCTTCTTGATGAAGCACATACAAAACAGGCTCAAGAATTTCACAAAGCTTGCTAATGGCACCATGTCTACTTAGCCATCTTGTTGTTATGACTCCCTCAACCTTCAAAGCATCATAATCAAGCTCACGCTCAAAATCTTTTAAAACTCCTTGTCTACTTGAAGATCTGGAGAAGAAGGCTGCCACCTTGTTTACAAGATTATCAACCTTCTTGCTCACCACATTGCATGACCCTGACTTTGAGGCATCTGCAACACACAAGTTGGTCTTGTGTGCTACACAATGAAGGCTTGTCATGAACGGGTTCAACTTCTTCAGCTGTGTTGCCACACCTACTCGTACTCCAGTCATGACAGAAGCTCCATCTGAACCAAAAGCAACGCAAGTAGAGATTGATAGCTAATCCAGCTGATGATAGAACTCACAATCCCACCAGAAGTACCATCACTGACCACCGTCACACCAACATAAGCAGTAGTAATCGTTATACGTATCCAAAAAGGTGACATACATAATCAAATTCTTGGTTACGTAAGCCCCCAAAATGGATTGGCCTTAACTGTTACGACAGGCTAGCACGGAAAGGAGCCAACTGCTCGATCTGGGCATCACGCGACACCCTCTAGAGCTCAAGTCCAAGTTAGACCACACGCCACTCGTCCGACCGCCCGTCTGTCCCCCTTGGTGCGGTGGACTCTCGGCCCTGATGGGGAGTCCTAGAAGACTCCACCCATTCGACTTAGTCCACCTGCTTCAAGGCCGGTCCGACCTTGCGGTCTAGGCATGTCAGTCTAGTGTGCAGCAGAATCACTCCGTCGCCAACTGTCGTATCGCCGGTAACGCTTAATGTCGGGTAGCTCGGTTATAACCACGGCTCCGGGTTTCACCCCTTCGGCCTCCCAACCACGACAACCCATCCTTGGAGTTAGACTCCGGGATGATTGTCCCCCCGAGCAAGACCGGGCGGAGGAAGTTGGGGTTAGCAACTCCTCCATTTCCGAGACGATGCCTAAGCTGCCTACCGAACTTGCCGAGCTGAAGCTCCGGCAAGAGACAAGTGCCCCGGACACAAGGTTCCCCGACTGGTCGCCCTTGTGCCTCCCTCCCGCGACCCGCCCGACCGGGCACAGCTCATAGGCATGAGTTGCCTTGGTCCCACAGACTTGAGGAATCACCCTCCAAGTCTTACCGGCTCCGCCGACAACTAAGTGTCCTCTCGTGAGCAACCCTTAGGTTTTTGTATGCTAGATCCCCGGACAAGGGTCCGCCGTCATACATGCCCGGCGCAACTTCATGCCTCCTTCCCAAGACCCGCCCGACCGGGCATAGCTCTCGGGCCTTGAACCATCCTAGCCCGACCCGGCAAAGGAATCGCCCTCTTCCCATGTCGACCCCGACTATGGCTCCCCAAATCCTCATCATCAATGTCTCCGTCGGCCCATGAGTTGGATGCAACCAAGGCCAACCGCAGTTGCCCTTAGTCCGCCATCTGGATCCTCGTGTGTTCCACGCATGACTCAATCCCACGACAACTCTTGGGCCAAGCCAAGGCTTGACTTAGAGATGTCTCTAACGGTCCACCCTCGATCGAGTTGTGGAGTCGGGCATTCCCCAACGGGCCACCGCCTTGTCCATCCATTCGAGAAAACAAATACCCAAGAATATTCAGAGAATATCCCATATACCTTGGAGTTTTAGACTTGAAAGTTCAAGCTCGCAGATAACCGATTTTATCATGCTTCAGACCTTTACCGATTTCTGTCAAGATACTATTGCATGTCGGTCCACGAACTAGTCCACATACAGAAACAACCTAGATGAAACAACCTAAAGAACCTGCCCCTTGTATATACCTTTTGGAGACCTGTATATACTACAAGAACATACTGCACAAAGCAGCATATTCCATCAGCATATTCCCAATAGCATATCCCAAGAATATTCCTCAAGAATATTCCTCCCACTCCAAAGAATCTTCAAGATGGTGAACCAAGTAAAAGATATCACCAAGGAGGATGAGACCCACTCACACATCACACCAAGAAAGTACTGGCAAATGCCTAACCCACACCCACCAGCACCATACACAACCCCAAGAAGCCCACAAGTCCTTCCTCCACAGAGCATTGAAAGGTGCCGAACCCACACCAACCAACACCCTTTAAAACCTATCACCACTTGTACTACCTTGAAAACGACCCACAGGAGCCAAGCCAATGGACGAATCATCTGGCACACCACACCACACCCAAACGTGCCACAGTAGCACCAGCAAGTGTCTAACCCACACAGACCAGTACCAACAGTAGCAAAAAACCAGAAAAAACTGCCATGCAACCTCAATCATCCTATGCAAACCAACTAAACTGGCAAGCACAGCCGCTTCTCCCAACCTACAGAACCCACCTTAACAGTCGCTAAGTTCGTCCACCCATGTTGAATGATACACTCACTTCAGAATCCACAGCAGGTAATTGCTCAAACAAGTCAGAATGAGTCAATACCGGGTTTCCAGTGGTTCCTTCACCGAGGAACTCACGGAAGAGTGCATCCCCCCATTAGAAGGACCTATCCATAGTGCGCAACTAGCAGAGGATTAAGACTACGGAGGAGGAAGATCCAGCAGGTGATAAAGCGGAGCAAAAAGAGCCCACGCAGCAGAAAAACCGAAAAGACAGGCCTTAACCACCGAAAAGACCTGTCAAGTTACTGTTTCAGAACGTAAACATTTTCAAAGTCACCACACATCCAGCCTAGGCAAACAACCATACATCTTTACACCTCAATCCCAAACCGAACTTCTGAAACAGCATCATTCACAGGAGGCCAAACTCCCCCCGCAAATGCCCAAAGGGGGGAAATTGCGGTCGTCCATCAAACTGAGTGGACATCACTGTTCCCAGAGAAGAATAAACAAGAACCAACCCATGTCTGGCACCTACTAAGCCTATAAAACAACCTTAAAGCATCGAAAGTACCACTAGACCAGTGAAACAGCCGCAATACTTCAAGCAACATGCCCCCCGCATGTGCCCAAAGGAGGGAAATGCTGTAAAACGAAAACCTGGGACCAAATCCAACATGGATCGTAACTACCACGCCCAGACCAACATACCAAGCCTCAATAACAGCATACACACTTCAAGCAAATGCCCCCACAAATGCCCAAAGGAGGGAAACCCAAATACCTCACAAACCTGAGGTATTTGCTGCTTCTGGGGAAAGAAAACCAAATCCGCGTCCATGTCCAACACATACAGCCTCTATTCATCACCTTTAAAGCATCAAACGTATTGTCAGACCTCAGAAACAGCCTAAACACCTCGAACAAATGTTCCCCCGCAAATGCCCGAAGAGAGGAAATGTTGTGACAACAACAAATGCCCAACCAGCACAAAGGGTAACCAAGCACCCATTTGGCACACCTCACTGGACCTCAACCATAGCAATTTATACTCCAAGCAAATGCCCCTTGCAAATGCCCAAAGGGGGGAAATGCTGCAATCTCACAAAACCAAACACATCCAGCACAAACGGCACATCTGCCACCATGACACCGCTCATAACCAGCATAGTAATACCCATTTGCCACCATGAGATCATGGAAAAACACCAGGATGAGAGATTACAGCAATACTTCAAGCAAATATCCCCCATGTAAATGCCCAAAGGAGGGAAGTGCTACGAAAGAGAGAGGAGGCCCGCAGATGAAGAAGAACTCCCAATATACATGATCCCAAGATCTTAAAAGCTTTACCGGTTGAAATCCACACCGTACCTATGTGAATCAATCGGAAATTGCATACACACCTTCCACATGAAGCCGCAGCAGCCCATGCTGGAAGGATATGCATACAGCAGCTTGATCTACGAGACTTGTCCATCCATTCTTTTCCAAGTGCTAACCAAGTCCCGGGCCATCACCCCGGGTGGTTTCGTCGAGTCGGGAGTCCACTCTACCGGCGGTCTCCCGCTTGAGCTGAGCTTCCTCTCGACTTCCGTCAAGTTCAACATATTCACAAATGCTACATTTCAAGGGACTTAACCCTACGGTTGTAACACCCACCACGCCTTCCCTACCGGTCCACGTTCCCGTGAGACTAGAACACTGATGGTTCCTCAATTGTCTGCCATGATCCCTCCGATTTGTTGGACCTCCACACTCCGTAAGGGGCGAAGACTTCCCAGACATCGGCCTCAATGTGCAATACCTGTTTCATCTGCGACTTGGGTGCACCATTACTTCAGCCTACCGCAGTTTAGGACTTTATGCAAATTACTACCTAAGTCCAAGGTGCACGCACAAGAGTGCCGAAGACTTTAGTCCACCCCATCTTATTGTTCTCTTTCGCTGTAGGAAAAACAGTTACTAACACGCGGAAATGGGTCATCAACTTACCCCACGCTCTTCTTTGCTTGAATCTTTTTATCGCCGCGGGTCCCACCACCGTAGCGTCCTCCCAAGTTCTTTCGCACATCGGATTATCCTTCCACTTGACAAGGTATTGGCGTTTCCGCCCAACCATCCTACAGTCTAGCAAGGCTTCGACATGCTGGCTTGGGTTTCGCACCAGCTTCTATCAGCAATTTACGAATTTGATGTTCTCGACTAAGGTCCTCCACATAGGGTGAAGCAAGCTCACGGAAAGGAGTCATGCAACTTGCTCATCGCCTTTGGAAGCTCCAATCGTTATGCGACATTGCTTATCACTTGCGTGATAGCGTAAGGCCTAGCATACTTCATCACAAGCTTGTGCGACTTGTTGACGGTGGTCTGACACCATCGAACTACCAGCCGACGCGGACGAGCAACAAGACGAAGCGCTGAGTAAAGAAGGTACCGCAAGTACGGACTGATAGCGACCAATGTCAGGCGGCGGCGTAACTGGGTGTAGATCCAATCGTCCAGATCAACTACCTAGGGTACACAAGACAGCACGCGTGAGGGAGGCGCATAATGAGACAGACATGACTCTGTCCTAGGGTGACATGCTAGTAAGTAAGCGCCACATGTGCCTAGGTCTAGCGCTAGGCGACCCACTATATAAGCAGGGAGGCTGGTAGTGAGTCGGGGTCTTTTAGGAGTCAAGTCTGCGTCTTGTATCTTGCTCCTCTGTCGGAGACAGTTTGTACTCAGACAGGCAATATAATATATCCATACTCCTTCTATTCACCTTACAAGTGGGGAGTCCCCGCTTGTCCCACTCTTAGGCCGAGCAACGCTCTCTGCCAAACCCCACATAGAACTCCCCTACCCTGTACAAAGACCCTTGTGGCGTCCGGGTAGAGGCCATCCAACACCTTCCAGTACTTCCGAGGTAAGGCCGGCTTGCCGGTTTGGACCCTCGGAAGTGGACGCTCTCCACAGCATCTTGGCAACCACTGAGGCTTCCTGAGAAGCACCACATCTGGCCTGCGGAGTCCCTAACGACCATTTGTGGCAACCACGGAGGGATAGTTAGTACGCATGGATGGAGTTCACTATAGCAAGCAGAATTGCAGCCCAAAGGAGAGTCGGGATCAACTCGTTTGAACAAATAAAGATCGACGAACAACAACTGGCCAGGAGGATGCGACGGGCCGGCCGAGGGAGGTTGATGGAAGGCGGCGAGGCACCTCGGTTGCCGTAATCGGCCCCTGCCTCACCTACCCGAGGGAACGACGTAAATACCGCATGGCCAAATCTCTGAGCAGTGGTAGACCCGGCACACCAGTGGCAGAGGCGGTCACACACCGTCGACGACAAAGAAAGATATGAAGGAACTGCAGCACGTCTAGACGTTAGTCCAGGTACAGCAGCATGTTGGTATGAACAGCACTCGGATGGTAACTTCGCCCGACAACAACCTACGATGCAGAATGGGATGGATGGTAGGATGATGGAAGCCCTCCACCTTCAACGTAGGCGAGAGTGACGGCCACGATGAGCCCCCACACCAAAGAGCAGAACCCTGTTTGACGAGTACCCCCGAAGGAGGAAACCCCGCACAAGACAACCCAGGAAAGGGCAGGCCTGCGACGGAGGCAGGAATCTCGAGGGGTGAAAGCAACACAAATAACGACGGGGGACGTGAGCCAGAAGTCCAGCGTGGCCAGCACCACGACAGACGTAAGTAGGAAACCCAGGGCCACCATCACCCACTAGGGTGAGGCGCGGGGCCCTGGCTGCCCGGAAAGTGGGGAGGAAGAGCCTCATCCAGAAGGCCCCCATAGGGAGGGGCATCGATTGCCAATAAGGCAACCTCTGCACCAGGAGTTCAGCCGATCGGATGATGTAGCAGACCAGGGTTACCATGAGGAGAACCCAAGGCTTCGGAAGGTCAAGGTACACATGGACGACCACTTGCGCGAAGGCAACTGGACGTCAACGAGCTAACGGACTGGAGGATAGACAAGGGACAAGAGGATTTCGTCCAAGGGCAGGAGAGATTCGCCCGAGTGACCAGTATCACACTTGCCCCGAGGGAAAACCGCCAGGGCACACGGCAGAGCCGCAACCATCACCAGATGAGGGGATACTGTCTCAGGGCAAGGAGGATTCGCCCATCGATCACGACCATCTAGACGACCACACCACACCACACCACACGACTATTTGGGTGTGGTGTGGTGTGCCAGATGATTCGTCCATTGGCTTGGCTCATGTGAGTTGTTTTCAAGGTAGTTCAGGTGGTGACAGGTTTTGAAGGGGTGTTGGTTGGTGTGGGTTAGGCACCTCTCAATGCTCTGTGGAGGAAGGACTTGTGGGCTTCTTGGGTTATGTACAGTGCTGGTGGGTGTGGGTTAGGCATTTGCCGGTACTTTCTTGGTGTGATGGTGTGAGTAGGTCTCATCCTCCTTGGTGATATCTTTTACTTGGTTACACCATCTTGAAGATTCTTTGGAGTGGGATGAATATTCTTGAGGAATATTCTTGGGATATGCTATTGGGAATATGCTGCTTTATGCAGTATGTTTTTGTAGTATATACAGGTCTCCAAAAGGTATATACAGGGGTCAGGTTCTTTAGGTTGTTTCATCTGGGTGTTTTGTATTGGACTGGTTCGGGACCGGCATGTGACAGTATCTCGACATTGAGGAGATTGGAAAAGGTCTGAAGCATGACAAAATCGGGTATCTGCGAGCTCAAGCTTTCAAGTTCAAGACTCCAAGAATATGGGATATTGTTTGAATATTCTTAGATATCTTGGAGACAATATATAGTTTAGCATACAGAATATTCTTGTATCTTTTTTTCTTGTTCTTTAATACCTTTATCACGACCATCTAGACGTCGCGGGGGGATTTTGTGCACGGTCCTACAAAACCACTCACTAAATGAGGGAACCGTTCAGCTGAGGTAAGGCGCGCCACCAGCCGTCAGGTTGGTCCCGCGGAGGGGGCCCCGAGGGACAGCCGGGGGAGCCCATCCTTGTCACCAGAGGGCAGGGCCGCGAGGAAGGAAAAAGGTACCTGCAGAAATGGGACGTCGACTACACCACATCCGAAGTGGAGGGTCCGATCAGAGCACTTCTCAGGCGCAACGGGACGCCATGGGAACCGACCCGGTTACCTTACTAGCCCGCGCTCAATCAAATGCAGGAGAGCACACGCCTGGTGGATGCGATTCCACGAGGCAAACGAAGGAGCTCGCTGGGAAACTGCACGGAGGGCGTTTCTGGATACCTTCTGGGAGGAAAAGAGTGAAGAGGAGGTGATCCACAAACTAATGAGCTTGAAACAGAAAGCGGGAGAGTCGGTCAACGAATACACGGTCCGTATGTTGGGTACATCGCCCGCTAAGAGACGCCGCAATCGACTTAACCAAGAAAATGTGGTACCGAAAGGACTGCGGCCGAAGATCCACAAGTGGATCGGCTAGATGACGACCGGACATTCGACAACTACTCCGGTACGCCAAAAAGGCGGAGAAGTGGGAAGCTGAAAGACACCAGGAGAGGAAGATGCAGGACAAATCAGATGCCAAGGGGGCAAATGACACCCCTCGGACAAGAAAACCTCTCCGATGTTCCAAAGCTTGCAAGAAAGGAAAGACAATTAGGAGCTAGGGGGCACGTGCAGCTGCAACATGGGAAGGCCCAACGAGGGGGCACACGAAAGGAAGACTTAACCACAACACTAGCTCAAATGGGATACACTACACGCGGGGACAAGTATGTAGGGAGTAACCTCCGCAGGTCCCATAACACGGACGATTGCTATCGGCTGGCCGAACTCCTGAGCAATAGGCTACCACAGCAGGCATATTGATGGTAGAACGAAAAGCCAAAGGGGATGCAGATAATCGGAGGAATTACGGTCGCAGGACGAAGGGAGTTAATCAACCTCGTAGGAGACCCTGGTCGGAGACCGGAATTGTAGGTCTCGTGGCAATCATACCAACCCAGGTATGGTGATGAGAGAGGTGGCCAACGCAAGGAGATGATGTGCGCGCTTTTGCGAAGGCCCACACCTGCTCTACCGATGTTCATGGGTACTCATTAATCAAACCAATGCTAGAGGTGCAAGCATCCAGCATCGCCAGGGCGAGTAACGGGTAGGTCCCGCTAACCCAATGCCAACCCCCGCACCGCAAGGAAACCAAGTAACGGTCGTACTACCAAAACAGGACGACGAACAAACATTAGGACGCAGTCTCCCTTAGCGGATGAAACAAGGGAACCACAAGGACGGAGAACCAGAGCAACGCGAAGGCGCGAAAAGAGGAAACAAGCAACAAAACCGCAAGTGTTAAAGCAGTGGGTAAGGAAGCAAACTAAAGGACTGACCGTCTCAGGACCCGTGGAGCCCAGCCAAAGCCAAGAATTGCTAAAAAGGTAAGGAGACGGCGAAACCGCGCTTTCAGAAGGAGAGAGGCCCAAACGTTGTCAGAACAAGAAACGCCATTGATTCCAGCCGACAAGGGTAGAATCGGGCACAAGCAACAGTAAGGCCCCCACCGAAAGGACAGTGGACTTCGTTAACGACGTACCAACCATTCTAGTTTGCATGGCATGCCGCACAATCAGCAAAGTAATTATAGATGGAGGGTTGATAGTCAACGTCATGTCAGTAGAGCTCCACAAGGAGTTACATATGCCAACTCTGGAGCCTACTCCCTTCCAGGTGTGCATGGCTAACCAGGCCGAGGCGGCACCTAAAGGCATTTTGAGGGTAGTAGAAGTCAAGGTCCAAACGGTCAAATTCTAGATAAACGTTGTGGTCCTCAATATGCACGCCAGAGGGGGAT
The DNA here is from genome assembly GCA_003024785.1 of Selaginella tamariscina. Taxonomy (NCBI): domain Eukaryota; kingdom Viridiplantae; phylum Streptophyta; class Lycopodiopsida; order Selaginellales; family Selaginellaceae; genus Selaginella; species Selaginella tamariscina. The sequence continues at coordinate 157,793 of PUQB01000199.1, forward strand.
TCGGCCTACTCCTTCGACGACCCTGGCTCAGGGGTGTGAAGGTGCAGCATGACTGGGAGCACCAACAAATACGATTCTGAACCAGGCAGGGAATAAGGTCCGTCCCACGAGTCAAATTTAGGCCCCTGCAAAAAATTTTAGGGCGCTGGAATACTAGGAAGCAAGCAGGCGCAAAAGATGGAACGAGGGCGCAACGGCGACCCTGACGGCCGGCCTTCAGCCTCGGGCTGCACTAGGCAGAGGGCCTGTCATCAGAGGCAGTTCAGTGCGAACGAACCAAGGATCACATGGGGAGCGGGCGAAGCTCGAAACTATCCAGACATAGTGTGGGGACGCAAAACTAGTTCATCGACCACCACAATGGACCCATTTGGACACACCCCAGCCGAACGATCGCACCAACCAAGCAGGGCCAACCCCAATCCTATATCACCCTCGGTCTCAACGGCGAGTACCCACGGCCACGAATGATCAGAGATCAGCCTTGGAAGTGAGGGGCAGGACGCGAAGTCCCAGGCGTGGGATGTGCAGGACAATAATGGGAAGGAGCGGTAGGAAGGGACCAACAAGTAAGGCTCGACAGTTAGAACTAGGATGGGCCCCACCAGACATCATCAAAACCACAACAGGCGACGATAACGGACAAGTACTACAGCAAACAGCCAACAGAAGCTGCTTTGGCCACCCAAACGAAGCACAATCCAAGGGATTCTAGACCATGGCAATCAGACCCGAGGAAAACAACATGGGAAGCAGCGCGGTCAAAAGCAGGAGCTCCAAACACACATGTGGCCAGCTCACAGAATCACATGGTTCACGGGAGTGGACGCCAGGCACCTTGGAGGATGCCACAAGGACGGCCACGTCACCTACACTTGGGGAAGGAGGCGTATAGTGCCACACTTCCATTACCATGACCACAGGGTGGATAGAGAGGATCGGCCAGTAGTAATCGAAGAGATTTGTGTGTCAATCGAGGGCCAGGAACGAACCGCAGAGCTGATATCACCCAAGCACTCTGTCACGACCCAATACAGGATACAGGATTCTGGATACAGGATATGGGTTGCAGAACTTTCCTACAGGATATTCCTACAGGATATGCCACAGGATATGCCTAGAGGATAAGGGACATATGGACTCATCTTAGCCTCTGCATGCATGCAGTCACTTTGCATGCATGCAACCACTTTTAGCACTCATGCCTAGATTAGCTCTTGGAGTTGTGAGTAAAAAGCTCCGACCTAATTGTTGTACAATCAGTTACTATCAACACCAGTCTTACTACGATCAATCTCGTCTTGTCTTGTTTCATGTCCTGTCCTGTCTCGCTCCTGTTTCCTGTCCTGTTCCTGTCCTCTCTTGTCTTGTTCCGGATCTTATCATGTTTCTGTCTTGTTCCTGGATCCTATCATGTTTCTGTCTTGTTCCTGGATCCTATCATGTTTCTGTCTTGTTCCTGGATCCTGTCCTGCGCCTTCCTGACTCGCTCCGGATCCTATCCTGATCTTCTCTTGCTCCTGAATCCGTCATGTTCCTGTTCCTGTTCTTGTTCCTAGTTCCTGTCCTGCGCTCAGTCCTGCTCTTGAGTCAAGCCTTCCTGTTCTGGGAATCCTGTTCTCTTCCTGGTTCTTGGATCATGGCTTGACACACTCCAGGTTCAAAGAGTTAATCGGCGAACTCGACGTTCGATGAGTCAGGAGACAGCTACGGCTAGACAAATTTTTCGACCTTCTGTGGGGAGAAGTAAAGCCCCGAGATTCGCCAAAAAGGCCAGACAATTCCTCCAGTCAGTGGAACTAGTAGCTAGTCAAACCGAGCACAGAGGGATACAGTTTTGCACGGAAGGAAGCACAATCTTCCGCATCATGTTCGATGAACTAGCGATAGTCTTCCGACTGCCAGGGACGGCCTCACCTTAGGGGGATTTTCGGACATAGAGATTCAACAGCCCACCACCACGGGGACCATGGGCTAAGAGGCATACAAACAAAAGAGGTAGCAGCCAAGTTCATAGCGCTAGTGGCCTTCATGCTTATGGGAAGAACAGGGAGACAAATCACTAGGCGGTTGGCAAACGGTCTCTGTAGGGCCTGGGAAGGAGCCACGGTAAATTGGGTTTGATTGCCTCAAGTAGTACTTAGTTCTTACTCTAACCAGCGAAATTCAAGGAGTTAGGACCGAGACAGAGCAAAGACTTTCCACAACTGGCCACATCGCTATTACGACCATAGGCTCGTTTGGCCGGACGACATATAGAGCACCACCACCACTCCAACCAAGGGATGAAGAACAGAGGAGGGACAGCCAGAGGAGCAGTCAGGACCCCGGGGTCGACAAAGGAACAAGTGCAAGGTAGCCCTCCTCCTGACCAGGAGCCACCAGAACATGGGACATCGAAACCCTCGTCAGAAAACCCGAGCAATCAATCGGACCAGGCCTAGGAGAGGAAGGAACAAGTCCGAGGATGAGCTAGAGGCTAACTACCACCATTTCCAGGCCAACGGCTGATGGGCCTCCACGGTCTACCCAAGCTAGCGGAGACCTTCGACCAGCTAAGGAGGCAATGGCGGTGTTTAACAACCTCGATCTTCCAACTATGGCGAAAGAACACGATGCCATAGTGGCGGAGCTCACGGAACGACGGCAGGAAGCACAGGAGGATACCCAAAAATCGAAGGAGCTGTTGTGCGAGGGGGTATGATGACATTAAAAAGGATGAAGGACGCTTGGGAACTTTGGAGTAAGAAGACAACGGAATTCTGGAGGGTATACATTGAGTGTGAGACCCTCCTAGGACTATTAAATGATGACCAGCACACCCACAGCTAGGCCATAGCATAGAAGGAACAGCAGATACACGAACTTAGATCCCGGGTAGAGAGGAGAAGTGGGGAGCTTGCGGAAGTCCAAACAGAACTGATGGCGGTCAGGGAGGAGTTGCGAAAAAGGGCTCAACCCACAAGGAACAGTACCACACCCATGGCTAGCCAGCAGGGACCTCCACCCAGGGAGCTGGAGGCGAGCGAGGCATTACCATCAAGTACAATGCAGGAGCACGGCCCAACTAGGGAACATGGCCCACCACAAATCACCGCCACAGGGTTGAGGGAGCACGCCTGACAACACGCCCGACAACAAGCCCAACTGTTCAACTTGATGGTGTGTTGAACACCCGGCATCCCGGTGGGTAACTCCTTGGGGAACACATACTCAAACCTCCGCAGTAGATTGGTAATCTTGTCCTTGATTGTTGAAGAAGAATTGGAGGCGGTGGTCCCAGTGCCTCGCACCACGACCAAGGCCACAAACTTGTTGAGCTTTGTCTTGCGGAGAAGTTGCTTGACCTACGTGTGACTTGCCAAAAGTAGTGCATGCTGAGGCAAGGGCGTCATCACCAACTTCACTGTTGCAACACCTAAGTTAGTTTTTAATGCTATCTTAGGCTCACCACTAGACTTAATGCCCACGACAAATTTGTGCCAGAACCAAGTATGGTTTCTATTTCATAATTAAGTTCAAGTACAAGAAAATCCAAGTGAGCGGTAAAGTCCCCAGCCCTGACTGGAACATTCTTAACCAACTTAGTTGCCGTCCCCTCACCTTCCGAGTATTGCACCTCCACTCCCTTGCAGTCCTCTACCGAAAGACCCCACTTCTCTGCTATCCCTGAAGACACGAAGTTGTGAGTTGCACCAGTATCGATCAAGAACTCAAGAGATTGATTTGGCGTGATAGCCTTTAGGAAGTAGTAGTTCCTATTGGGGTCACTTACCTTAGTCTTGCGACGCTTGGAAGACTTGCTGCCACCAGAGCCGCCCCCAGTTGCATGGTGCGCGCCCGCAGCCTGCTTGTCTTTCTTCTTCGGGCAATCACGTTTGAAATGCCACAAGAGTAGCACGCTATGTCCGATTTCTTGAACTTAGACTCTCGGGATTTGCACTTCTGGGACTTCTGGGAGAATTTGCCTCCCGAACGCCCTTCCGCCTCATTCTGGTGTGCTCCCTCCTTGCGGTCTTCTCGGTGACTCCCAGACACCCCTCGGGAGTGGCCCTTGCGGTCCTTTTCACCATGGTCATGCTCCTCTCGCCGAACAACCTTCAGCCAGTGCTCCACTAGAAGCGCCGCCTACTGGGTCTCTTCGAGGGTCATCGGGGTGTCCTTGACCTCCAGGAACATGCCAAGGTAAATCTTTCGCGAGAGCCCATCTTCGTAGATGCGCTATGCCTCATAGTTAGAGACCGTTCGTGTCATAGTTTTTACTATGACTCCTCTTTTACTTTGGACGTAGACTGTTGTTACCTACTGGATTATGTGACGAACCCTAGATGTAGAAGAAACAGGCCCGCATAGTGCACTTGGGTATCTAGTGATGGTCCGGCCGGGTGTCGTTAGGTATTTGCAAGAAACTCTAGGCGAAGCTAGCACTTCCATTTAGAAAACTCTCCCCCATTTTGACGTTCCAGGTTAGGGGTTTTTGCAAAGTATAGCTTGTCAAAATAAGGGTTAGGGACACCCCTAGGGTTGACCTAACCCTAGGGTTGCCCTAACCCCCGTCCTAAACCCCCCCCCTAGGGGTTAGGTTTAGGATTAGGATTGGACAACTCATTTTCTCTAAGGGCTAGCATTTCAGTGCCAGCTCACTTACTCATATAGGAAAACAGGGGGGGGGGGCTCCGTCACATAAATAAGGTAGAGTATACGTAGGAGAGCTCCTGGGTTCATGAATGAGTTCGTTGCTCTTCTGCCGGTGCAAGCTTCAGCTTGTGTCGTTAAGGTACAACCCTCTGTTGTGCCGCCCTAACTTCCAGATGCCAGGGGTACGTCCCACCTTCGGGGTAGCTTACCCTTAACGTTGGCGAATCCATGCCTGGGAGGTCTTGTCGGGATGCACATTCCAAGAGGCAGAGGTTGAGGCTTATCTCCAACCTCCTCCTCCACGTCAAGCTAGGTGTAGCACTCACGGCCAAGCAAGGCACATCTGTGTCCTTGTCCAACTGTGGGCGTGGGATCTTGTTTGACAGGTTCACGTTACCTGGTTCCTGAGGGTTCATTGAGGGGTTCTAGAGTTGGCATTTAGGAACCACGTTTGTGGTACTTGGTGCAACTCTTGAATCTAAGGGCTATGGCATGATAGCCCACATCTTGGAAGGCAGTGTCACATGGGGATGTGACACTGGGCTAAACGTCACATGGTACAACGCCCGAGGCACGCCCTTTGGGGTTATGTCATGGGCTTGTCGCTAAGGGGTTGGATACTCTAGCAAACAGGCATGCTTGTGCTTGCACTAGGGTGCTAAGCCTTGGGCATCCGCTCGAGGGAGGTTAGGTCTCGTAACTAGGTGTGCTTTGGCACACTTGGCTAGGGGAGTGTTCTCCTTGGAATCCAGGGGTTGAACAACCTAAGCTCATTAGCCAGAAGCCCTTTCGTAAGGCACTCGCAAGGTCATGTGCTTAGGGTTATCCCAAACCTAGCCTTAGGGAGTTTGCTTAGCAGAACACTCGTGTCCGCCTACGGCGCACACTCGTGTCCTCACTAAGTACTAGCCCTAGGTCTAGGGTATAACTTGGCCACTCAAACCCTTAGGGGTTAGTCGTGGTTCAGGGTACCCCTTGTCGCCCTAAAGGGGTTGTACTCCCGGATGAGGGTGATTCCTTAAGGGGTAAGTGATGATGCCTTATTCTGTCTAGGGGTATGTGTGGAACACACGTCTCCTTGATGGGGGTTAGGGCATGAGCCTGTCTAGGTCTTCTAGGGCAAGACCCTAAGTCAACTAGGGTTATCCCTCAAGGGTTTTGGGGGTAGACACTCTAGGGAGACTTAGGCTAAACCCTAAGTCAACTAGGGTTATCCCTCAAGGGTTCTGGGGGCAGACATTCTAGGGAGACTTAGGCTAAACCCTAAGTCTCCTGTCCACTTGGGCATTAGAGTCTAACCCTAGGGGTCGTTGGGGTTGTTCTGGGAAACTTAGCGTTGCTCACACAGGGTGATGACGCCAAATGGCCACCTGGCGGCCACGTGTTGCCACGTGTTGGCCCTTTGGGTTAAAACTCTGACAATTGGTATCGGAGCCTATTCTCTACGGTCAGTAGGACTACCTAAAGTGTAGTGTATTTTAGGGTTTAGTTAGTTCTAAATTTTTGAAATACTCTATCACTTTCGGCTAATGTCTGAATTCTGCGTGGAGAGTTGGTCCTGAGATCTATAACTCTTCAGAGTACACCTACTTCATAAGTGGGTGTGGGTTATGGACTTAGAAGGTAGCACTTGGAAGTCAGCTTCCAAGTTGTATGCCAGGTTATTTTACCTTAAGGTTGTCCAGGTTACTTTACCATGTTTCCACAAGACGTGGCGTGTTAGTTTGTTCTGGCTTACAAACTAAGTCTTGGAAGTGGATCATGTGATATGCTAAGCTTACCCATTATTGAAAATTTTTCTTTTTCTTTAAGGTGTTTGAATTTGGGATAACACATGATTTGGAAACAGATAGTGTCCTTTGAGTTTGGCTCATGTCAAGATTCAATATCGATCCAACTGTAGTGTTCAAACGGGGAAAGACTTATGTTCAGAATGCATCTTTGACTTCGGGAGAAGGGGCATATTAAACATAAGAATGAACACTACATTTTGACATAGAAGTGTTAATAAGCTCTCATTATAGTACACGTTTTCCAGAGTGTAACTCCAGAAGCAGACTATGGTGATGAACTTATGATACAATGGAATGTCGGATATTGACATATGATAAATATGTTAAGCAATGGGTTTGAAGATCCAATGTAGTCAAAGTATTGTCTGATGTTCGCAATATTTTGATGATGCTAGCTGCAAGTAACATTAGGTGGAATAGTTTACTAAGTTCAAGTCACCTAATTTGACAAGTATAACTTGAAACCTTAGTTAGTTGTAAGTGCGCACTCTGTATTCAAGTTAGCTAGCTCGACTAACTTGATTATGAAGTTATCTCATATGGGATCATGAGAGAGACTTCGGATAATAGCTTGAGGATTTTGGTTTCTTATCGATATAGTTTTGGGATAGATGGCATGATCTATCAGAAAGAGTAATGTTGGAAACATACGTTTACATTTTCAGTTTACTGAGTAATGAAGGACTTGCATAGTGAAGGCGTTCGGCGCACACTTGTGCATTTTTCATTGTTAACTCTTTAATCTTGAAATCTGTAACATTGTTTGCAATGTGGGATAAGCTCTTGAACAAGGGTGATTCCTTGGTTAATAAGAGCATGATTTGGGATTCTTCACTTTGTTTATCGCTAAGTAAGGAAACTTGCTAAGTTTGATAACTTATGTTGAGAATTACCAATGAGCTAGTAATAGTCGAATTTCCATTGGAGGTTTAAGTGCATGTACCTCCTCATAGAGTCGGTGTTCGATGAGAATTGAAAGTTGATATTGATTTTCAATATCAATTTCATTTTAGAGTCGAATACGATTATTCAAAAGACGGTTTCTTGACTGCATCATGGTCCAAATGTGGGCACTTAAAGAACAAATAAAGTATGTATCTTCAATCTTTCAGAATATTGAAAAATAGAACTATTCTTGACTCAAGGTTTGATTGTATTCCTTGGGTTAGTTTTAGTTCTATCTCAAGGTTTGATGGTGTTCCTTGAGTTGGTTCAATATTCTTGTAAGTATGATATTGTGTAGCGGGATTAGCTCAAGAAGATGGTGTCCCTTCTTGATGATGTAGTTCAAGGTTTAACGTTGTCCAATATCCGGTTCGAAATATGAGGTTTCCTATCACCTCATCTTGAGATATTATCTTAAACTTTGAAAGAATTTTGACAATCTTTTAAGATTGGTTATAAATGACTTGTCAAAGTAATATATATCTCTTTAATATTGAGTTTGGAGCGCTCAATATCAAACTTGGTTATGATCACATGAGGTGGCCGTAATCATATAATAAAGACTCAAGTGGATTTGAGTCTGACACTTTGGTAAGGCACTACCTTAGTGTTATAACTTGAAACGTGTTTTCAAGTTAGTTGAGAAATGAGACATTTCTCAATACATTGCTTGAGGGGCAATGTACACTTTCTGGATTGCTAGGTGTCTAGAGTGAATAATGTATCTTAGTTCAATGTACTGAACTAGATATTTTATTCATGTTTGGGGAGATCTATTGAATATAAGGTATGACTAAAACATGAAGTTGATCTAACACTTCAGTGTTATGATAACATTTATGTGGAGGTTTATATCTTACTAAATCAATTAGATGAACCAGACACTAGTTCATGATTCCTCTTAGTCTCTGAACAAAGTTCCTCGAAATACTGTCGTAACATTATATTTCCGTCTCAAAATTGAAGTTCGGTTCATGTAAACTAAGACCATATCTATAATGTAGTTGTAGCATTTCGATAAATTGATATGATTGTAAGTTTATATCCACTAGTATAACAACTAGTTGATAAGCTTAGGATTTGAACGTTAAAACGATCATTATCCATTCGAGAGTATCAATATCGAAATTGCGACTATTTATAGAATAAGGATTAGTTTTAAAAGATGTTTATCAAAAACACTAGTTGCTTCAATTAGTGAAATGCTATACTTCGGTATAGTGTTGAAAACATTTACGAAATAAGTTTAAGAGTTGGAAATAAATATAATGTTACGGAGGCGTACAGTATTACGAGTTCAGGGAGACTCTTATCGTGGAAAACTAAGTTTAAAATTCCGTATTTTGAACTTAGTACGATAAGGAGTTAGGAATTATTGAATGGCACCTAGTATGTTGTGCTCTTTGGGAATGAGTACAATGAGGGTACTAATTAAGACAAAGATTGTTGATTGAGGCATTAGAGATGGGTTGAATTTCCTGGTTTCCACATTGATTTATAAGAAAGGTATGTTAGCTTATCTGGTCCCTGAACTGGTCGGTGTTATGAAAGAGTACAAAGTTATTGTGAAAGATGAATGGTAGTGCTATCACACTTGGTTGCAAATTTGACTGAATTTGATTCCTATCGGGAATAAATTTATGTTAATAACACACCAAGTGGATGGCATTTGGTAGTTGGCAAGACCTTGTTGTATACATGTGTACAGCCATGCGCCTCTGTGATCGCCTCTGGCCAGATTGACATGTTTACAAAGAACAGGGTTTTACAACTTGTACTCTTGTATCGGAAAAGAGCTTGATTCCGATAAAAGTCTCATACTTAGTCTGGCGTAACTATATACTAACGAGAGATAGGTATAGTAGCAGACCCTTATGAAAAGGGGTAATGAGAAACACCGAGGGATGCAGAGATGTAAGCTATAATATCGTAACATGTGGGACCATTGGAAAATCAAAGAAATGCGAAGGTGTTTGGTCAAGCATTTGAGAAGTGCTTGTTGTGTATTAGATGACAGAGGTCGTCAACAGCATTTAATTAAAGGAATAAAGCAAGTCTTTATTTCTTATTAACCAAGGGGCCGGCAACAACACTAACTAGAGGCCTCCAATATAAATTCTAGTTAAGTAAAGAAATTAACCAGTGTTGTGTGCGTCGGGTGACAGACTTTGCAGACGTGCAAAAGGTCTCCAAGTGACTTCATGTCGCAGGTGGTGCCTCCGGCAGCTGGGTTTACGACTCAGTGAACGACGGTTCTGAAGTACTTGGTTTCGCGTAATGCAAGGGGGGTAATAAAAATTATGTGAACTTTTGGCTGACTCCGCATAGAGTGATATGTTAGTTTTGGTTAGTTTTCTCTAACATTATCTAGTCTTGGAGTTGGACGTCAACGAGGACGTTGACATTTTCAAAGGCGGGGAGTGTGTCATAGTTTTTACTATGACTCCTCTTTTACTTTGGACGTAGACTGTTGTTACCTACTGGATTATGTGACGAACCCTAGATGTAGAAGAAACAGGCCCGCATAGTGCACTTGGGTATCTAGTGATGGTCCGGCCGGGTGTCGTTAGGTATTTGCAAGAAACTCTAGCGAAGCTAGCACTTCCATTTAGAAAACTCTCCCCCGTTTTGACGTTCCAGGTTAGGGGTTTTGCAAAGTATAGCTTGTCAAAATAAGGGTTAGGGACACCCCTAGGGTTGACCTAACCCTAGGGTTGCCCTAACCCACGTCCTAAACCCCCCCCCTAGGGTTAGGTTTAGGATTAGGATTGGACAACTCATTTTCTCTAAGGGCTAGCATTTCAGTGCCAGCCCACTTACTCATATAGGAAAACAGGGGGGGGGGGCTCCGTCACATAAATAAGGTAGAGTATACGTAGGAGAGCTCCTGGGTTCATGAATGAGTTCGTTGCTCTTCTGCCGGTGCAAGCTTCAGCTTGTGTCGTTAAGGTACAACCCTCTGTTGTGCCGCCCTAACTTCCAGATGCCAGGGGTACGTCCCACCTTCGGGGTAGCTTACCCTTAACGTTGGCGAATCCATGCCTGGGAGGTCTTGTCGGGATGCACGTTCCAAGAGGCAGAGGTTGAGGCTTGTCTCCAGCCTCCTCCTCCACGTCAAGCTAGGTGTAGCACTCACGGCCAAGCAAGGCACATCCGTGTCCTTGTCCAACTGTGGGCGTGGGATCTTGTTTGACAGGTTCACGTTACCTGGTTCCTGAGGGTTCATTGAGGGGTTCTAGAGTTGGCATTTAGGAACCACGTTTGTGGTACTTGGTGCAACTCTTGAATCTAAGGGCTATGGCATGATAGCCCACATCTTGGAAGGCAGTGTCACATGGATGTGACACTGGGCTAAACGTCACATGGTACAACGCCCGAGGCACGCCCTTTGGGGTTATGTCATGGGCTTGTCGCTAAGGGGTTGGATACTCTAGCAAACAGGCATGCTTGTGCTTGCACTAGGGTGCTAAGCCTTGGGCATCCGCTCAAGGGAGGTTAGGTCTCGTAACTAGGTGTGCTTTGGCACACTTGGCTAGGGGAGTGTTCTCCTTGGAATCCAGGGGTTGAACAACCTAAGCTCATTAGCAGAAGCCCTTTCGTAAGGCACTCGCAAGGTCATGTGCTTAGGGTTATCCCAAACCTAGCCTTAGGGAGTTTGCTTAGCAGAACACTCGTGTCCGCCTACGGCGCACACTCGTGTCCTCACTAAGTACTAGCCCTAGGTCTAGGGTATAACTTGGCCACTCAAACCCTTAGGGGTTAGTCGTGGTTCAGGGTACCCCTTGTCGCCCTAAAGGGGTTGTACTCCCGGATGAGGGTGATTCCTTAAGGGGTAAGTGATGATGCCTTAGTTCTGTCTAGGGGTATGTGTGGAACACACGTCTCCTTGATGGGGGTTAGGGCATGAGCCTGTCTAGGTCTTCTAGGGCAAGACCCTAAGTCAACTAGGGTTATCCCTCAAGGGTTTTGGGGGTAGACACTCTAGGGAGACTTAGGCTAAACCCTAAGTCAACTAGGGTTATCCCTCAAGGGTTCTGGGGGCAGACATTCTAGGGAGACTTAGGCTAAACCCTAAGTCTCCTGTCCACTTGGGCATTAGAGTCTAACCCTAGGGGTCGTTGGGGTTGTTCTGGGAAACTTAGCGTTGCTCACACAGGGTGATGACGCCAAATGGCCACCTGGCGGCCACGTGTTGCCACGTGTTGGCCCTTTGGGTTAAAACTCTGACAGTTCGGCATCCAAGGAGCTTGTTGGTGAACACTGAGTTGTACTCAGCCACCGTCTTCCCCTTTTGCCTTGACGCCTTTAACTCATCTACCGCATGGCGCTCGTCAGTTATACCCCACTTAGCAAGGAAGGTCTATTCAAAATTGGCCCAAGTGTTAAACTTAGCCGCCTCTTGTTCAAACTACACCCGGGGCATCACATCCATGTGAGCCCGGGCCACCAACAAATGACTCGACACATCATCCTTTGCAAATCCTTGGCACTCCGCAGCTAGAAGGATATCCTTCAGCCACTGCTTTGTCGAGGCCAAACCGAGTTCCCCCCTTGAACTTAGTAGGCTTGTACTTAATGGTGGGGGGTCGGCAGCTTAATCCACCCGGGTATTCCACCGCAGTGGGTTGAACCGCCCAACCCTCAACCTCCTTAATACAAGCCATAAGTTCTTCGATCTTCGCTATCATCTTCCCGAACAGCTCGTCTTGTGCTCGACGGCGTCTAGGGCCACATCCAAGGGAGGAGATTCCTTTGAGGATGAACTCCCCCAACTTGTTGCTAGAAAAGAGACTGGTGTCACAACGGGCTCGCCTTGTTCCACCTCCTTTCCCTCCGGTCTGAGACTTAGTTTCCTTAAGGGAACTTCCATCTCGTCCGTACCTCCAGTGTTGGTCCCCTGCGTCGGTTCCATTGGCTTCTTCCCTTTGCCTACGGGGCAGGCGGAGGCTGTAGAGCCTTGACCTCACTATCCAGCTCTAGAGCCAACACAGCAGGCAAAGTTTCCTTCGCCTTCCCCTTTTGCGACTTTCGGGACTTAGCCAATTTTCTTCTTTGGCAGGGGGACCTCATGCTACGACTCTGGCGTGGCCTCCGGGGCTGGCCCTTGTAGACTAACCCAGTTTGCCCCTACCCTCGTCACCATTGGAGAAATCGGGTCGGGCACCGAATCGCCCCTTGTTTGTCTCCAAACTAGACTGCCTTCGGCCCTTTGGTGGCTGTTGGTGCCATCTTCCTTGTTGCAGTGAGTTGAACCTAGTGATCACTCCTTATCTCCCTAGCCTAGCTTTGTCCTCCTTGCTCCTAGTTTGCTGAACCTACGCTACCTGCATCAAAGATGCAAGTTGGTTAGTTCAACTCTCCAAGGCCAAAGGAAGATGCAACTAGCATGTGGGAGGGGGAAGGGAATGCATCACAAGCACCAACGGCAAACGTGTTAAGTTAGTATCGAAAGCAAAACTTAACCGTTACACTCACCGTGAGACTTACCTCTCCTCGCTGAGCGTTGGTGGACTTCCACATGCGCCCCGAGACCCACCACATGCCTACCGAACACCCTTGCTGAGCCGAAGGTCCGGCAAAAGACAAGTGCCCCGGACACAAGGCTCCCTCGGTTCCCTGACCGGCCACCCTTGTGCCTCCCTCCCGCTACCCACCCGACCGGGCACAACTCGCAGGCATGAGTTGCCTCGGTCTGACAAACTTGAGGAATCACCCTCCAAGTCTTATCGGCTCCACCGACAACTCCCCTTACCTAAGTGTCTTCTCACGAGCAACCCCTTAGGTTTTCATATGCTAGATCCCCGGACAAGGGTCCACTGTCATACATACCTGGTGCAACTCCATGCCTCCCTCCCGAGACCCGCTCGACCGGGCATAGCTCTTGGGCCTTGAACCATCCCAGCCCGACCTGGCGAAGGAATCACCCTCTCGCCGCGTTGACCTTGACTATGGCTCCCCAAATCCTCATGATCGACGTCTCTGTCGACCCATGAGTTGGATGCGACCAAGGCCCCGCAGTTGCCCTTAGTCCACCATCCACATCCTCGTGTGTTCCACCCTTGACTTGCCTTCTTACATCGATGCCTTTGAGCCTTGACGCTTAGAAGGCTCACCAAGTAAGAGCATGACTCAATCCCACGACAACTCTTGGGCCAAGCCAAGGCTTGACTTAGAGATGTCTCTAACAGTCCACCCTCGATCGAGTTGTGGAGTCGAGCGTTCCCCAAGTCAAGGACTCGGGCCACCGCCTTGTCCATCCATTCGGTCCAAGTGCTAACCAAGTCCCCGGGCCATCACCCTGGGTGGTTTCGTTGAGTCGGGAGTCCACTCCGCCGGCGGTCTCCTGCTTGAGCTAAGCTTCCTCCCAACTTCTGTCAAGTTCAACAGATTCACAAATGCTACATTTGAAGGGACTTAACCCTACGGTCGTAACATTAACCTTCAAACGATAATCGTATTAAAAACCGAGAAAACAAATATACAAGAATTTCTGTATGCTAAACTATATACTGTCTCCGAGATACCCAAGAATATTCAAAGAATATCCCATATACCTTGGAGTCTTGGACTTGAAAGTTCGAGCTCGCAGATACCCAGTTTTGTCATGCTTCAGACCTTTACCGATCTCTGTCGTGATACTGTTGCATGCCGGTCCACGAACCAGTCCACATCAGAAACAACCCAGATGAAACAAACCAAAGAACTTGCCCCATGTATATACCTTTTGGAGACCTGTATATACTGTAAAAACATACTACATAAAGCAGCATCCATCAGCATTCCCAAGAATATTCCTCAAGAATATTCATCCCACTCCAAAGAATCTTCAAGATGGTGAGCCAAGTAAAAGATATCACCAAGGAGGATGAGACCCACTCACACATCACACCAAGAAAGTACTGGCAAATGCCTAACCCACACCCACCAGCACTGTACACAACCCCAAGAAGCCCACAAGTCCTTCCTCCATAGAGCATTGAGAGGTGCCTAACCCACACCAACCAACACCCCTTCAAAACTTGTCACCACCTGTACTACCTTGAAAACAACCCACAGGAGCCAAGCCAATGGACGAATCATCTGGCACACCACACCACACCCAAACGAGCCACAGTAGCACCAGCAAGTGTCTAACCCACACAAACCAGCACCAACAGCAGCAAAAAACCAAAACCAAGAAAAAAACTGCCACGCAACCTCGATCATCATGTGCAAACTAGCAAACTAGCAAGCACAACCGCTTATCCCAACCTACAGAACCCACCTTATCTTTCGGTAAGTTCGTCCACCCATGTTGAATGATACACTCACTTCAGAACCCACATCACATCTGATAAACAAGTCAGAATGAGTCAATACTGGGTTTCCAGTGGTTCCTTCATCGAGGAACTCACGGAAGAGTGCATCCCCCCATTAGAAGGACCTATCCATGGTGCACAACTAGTAGAGGATTAAGACAACAGGAGGAAGATTCAGCAGGTGAGAAAGCGGAACAGAAAGAGCCCACGTAGCAGAAAAACCGAAAAGACAGGTCTTAACCACCGAAAAGACCTGTCAAGCTACTGTTTCAGAACGTAAACATATTCAAAGTCACCACACGTCCAGCCTAGGCAACAACCATACATCTTTACACCCTCAATCCCAAACCGAACTTCTGAAACAGCATCATTCACGGGAGGCCAAACTCCCCCGCAAATGCCCAAAGGGGGGAAATGCGTAACATTAACCTTCGACAACAAGCTCTTATGCTGCCCAGGACTGATGGAATCCAAAAACCTAGCACATGCCTTGTCGGAGTTGTAGCGAGATGGCATATCTAACCCATTCGCGTTCTGCAGCTTAATAAGAGAACTGAACTTGGTCATCGGCAAACCCTCTTTACCAATATAGTATGCCATCCTCATAAGCTTGGCCAGCCCATCGACATCTTTTTCAGTGCTATGCTGGACACACTGTGGAAGAGAGTGTCTACCCTTAGTCAAAGCCCAAACTAATTTCTTATGAGCCTCACTACCTCCATGGAACTTCAAAGCACTAGTTTTCAAGTTCCCACTCCCTTTTCTGGCAAAAGGACTCTTGTTCTTCTTATCCCCTTTGTAAATCTTGCACCACATTCTTCTTGTCTTAGGACACCATTCCAGCCATGGCCAGTCCACAAGCCAGGATTCTTGAAACTTTTCCCTGTTTGATTCATCATCCTCATCCTCAGTTTGCTCACCTTCATCCCTTGATGTTATTACTTTCTGTTCAGCTGGTGCTAGTGTTTTGCCCCTGAGCATATGATCTAGAGTGCTTTGTTTTCTAAGAGGAGTCTTCATTTTCCTTAGCTGGGCTCTTTTGAGCTTTGTCTCACCTCACAACATCATGTGGCTAAAAATTGTAAATCGTATTGCAAAGTTTTAGTGGGTGGCCCAATGTGTAATTAATTCAGTTAGCAGCACGTTCGTATAACAAAAGTTAATATTAATAATATATACTTTCAATTTATAAAAAAATAGATACAAGTATATACAAGTCTATTAATATATATTAATAATATTTAACGTATATTCTTCCTGCTAGGGTTTTTTCAACAGGAAGTTTTCCAGTTACTTGATTTTAGTAAACGGAGAACTTCAGGCTATTAAAATTTCAAATGGAGAATCCAAATGTGTAACAGGCACATTAACAAAGATCCCAGGGGATTGTCGAACACTGATGTTTGTTCTTCTTGTGAATGGTTTCTGTGTTGCGGAGACTCTGCTGTGACTTTTGGCTCGATGTGAATGCCTGCTACGAGCTGCTGAGGCGCTGCGGGTTTCAAAGAGATTTGAGGCAGGGAGGTTGGCCCATGATCGGATCATCAGAAGCAGGCTTGGGGACGATGTGTTCCTCGCAAAATCGCTCGTCACCATGTATAGCAAGTGCGGTGGAGTCGAAGATGCATTTGGGTGTTCCAATTGATTCGATTCCCCAATCTTGTCTCCTGCCATGATCTCCGCTAATGATCACCTTGAGCAGGTTGATGATTCTGGCCGGGCGGAGACCCGATGAGGTGACAATGATCGCCATGTTTGATGCTTGCGACGATTGTGAGGGGGCCAACCGGATTCATTCCTCGATTCTCCACCACATCAATCTCATCTCCAACATCAAAGTCCTCAACTCCATGATCCAAGTAAAGTGGAGGCAAAACCATAATATACTTTTTTGACTGATTCTGTTACAAAATAAAAACCTAAATTTAAATATAAAAATGCTATTTATATAATACTGATTAAATAGACACACTTTTTTTATTATTAAATTATGCTCTTTCTTTCTTTAAAGTACTTTCTTACATTCAAATGTAAGATCCAATTAAAATTAAAGTTTTAATTATTATAAATATTATATAAAAACTTATGGTCATAAAGTGAAGGTGTGCATACATTTCATAAGTTTAGTTTCAATCGATTGAGATAAGAACCTCATATCAATGTAAATCTTCTGTTGTATATTGTAAAATCAGTTTTATTATTTCATGCTAAAAAGTGTGGGTGTATATTAATATTTTTTTAAAATAGTAAGAATATACTACGATATATTAAAATCGTTTAAACTAGCTAATCTAAGTAATTAGAAAAAAATGATTTTCTAAAATTAATATAAGTAAAAATTTAAATAAATGACTAAGATTACAAAGAAAATAAAAAACAAATATTAACTAACCAGAATTTTATAAAAAAATATATAGATTTACTATTTCATAATTGTAAGTAATCAAAATTATAAAAATTAGAATGAGACTTGTAAGAGTACTTACTGCATTAGTGCATGCATACACATCTAAAGACTAAATACAAAGGAGTGAAAATATTTTCTTATACATATACATAAGCAAAGTCATCTCATTATATGTTTTTCTCATATATTAATATAACCTACTAAGCTATATGCAATATCTATATTTTAACCTTATAAATGTGAAATAGACGAATTGGAGTCAAGTTTGTCTACTAACTATTTAGTCTTTAAATTATTCATTTAGTTAATACTGTTCTACTGCTTATATGAGAAAGGGCAAAGAAACAGAAGAAAAGGAAAATAAAATACATTAAAAAGAAACTAATTTGTGGAATATAGGTGTGTTACACGTGGAGCCATAAAATGAGGAGAATTGCCCCAACCCTAAGTAAATTATACACTTGGATACTTGCTCATTACCCGTGGTTATTATAAAAGATATTCACATGGAAAAAAAAAATTTAATTTATAGAATGTTTGCAAATTTTCTTCCCTTTTTATTTTCCTTTACTTCTCTACATATAACTATATTTATATATTAACTTAGTTGTTGTTTAATCATTTTAAATATAATTCTCATTTAGCTTTCCTGTTTCTTTACGAATGACAATAAATGACGAGCATGGTGATAAAATATATTAATTAAAACTTATTAAACAATACCATCATCATAATTTATATAGAGAATTATCGTTAGGTTAACCGATAGTAAAACCTAGCGTGTCTGCCAAGGATCACTTGAGTTACTCCCAACAGAATTTACATAGATTATATATCATTATATGAAAGAAATGTACCCTCCTCGAAGTGTTGCTCAAGCAATCCGCATTCTTGGACTGGAAGACTAAGCTTCATATTGCAGTCTCTGCAGCAGAGGGTCTGCTCCCATTGTTACAGGAGAGTGGTGAATATGTCTCAAGTGGTTAAAGATCGAAATCATGTTCAGGCGGTGGACAGGAAAAATAATTCTCAAGGCAGAGCTCACAGTGCCTTGAGAGACAAAGAGGCCAATATAAGAGCATACGGCAACACTCTGTTAGAGATTGTAACTGGCAAATGCGACGTTGAAGCTGTGGTATCAACTGACAGGAGTCATTTGTGAGATGGGCAGACGCATGCTCAGTGACAGTGTGAAGCTCAGTAGCCTTCTTAGGCGCAAAGTTGCTGTTACACTGCCCATTGCCAGCTGCAAGAAACATCCTGAATTTGGCACTCAATTGCCTGGATGACTTGGGCCTTCTCCCTACAATACAGCAGGTCATTAGAGTACTACACGAGGCGATGTCGATGAAGAAGTAGAGGTTCTTGGCAAAAGTGCTACATTTGGCTATAGTTCCGGGAGTAACATGGGAGCCGGGATTCAACGCCACCGCCAAGGTCTCCAATTCAGCAGCTGGACGGACTGGCAACTCTCTCGGCAAGAGCGTCTCCGGCCTAGAAGATTATATAATTATTGAGAAGTCGTGATGGATTGTCGATTCCAATTCATACATACATACATACATATACATACATATATATATATATATAGGGCCGCGCTAGGGACACACCCCCGTTACTGCGCACACACCCCCCTATTAGTTGGAGCTTAGTGGCATGCTTACATGGAATGCTGATTAGATATGGTGGCTTGACAAATATTTACCAATGGCTCAGCAAATGCCCATTACATTTGAAGAGGCTATACGGCAAGTTGAGAATCGTCATGATCACCTGCCTCCACATCAACAAAGGATTTTGCAGAATGAAATCATCATGCTTTCACAATCCCATGCTTCAACACCATTGCAGAATCCACATTTGGCTCAAACTCGTGGTCGTCAACAGCTGCACAAAACACTAGAAGAGACCCTTCTGCATTTGAAAGGGTTGAGGAGAATCAAACTGCAGCAGTAAGACGGTGTGAGAATGTGGCGTTCAGGGTCATAACAGAAGGACATGCCCAAGGCTTAGATAAAAATTATTTTCTAGCAATATATTTGTGAAACTCGATTCAATCTAGAAAATAATCCACTGAGTTCCATGTAAGCATGCCACCTAATCGCCAGCTAATAGGGGTGTGTGCCACCTAATCGCCAGCTAATAGGGGGTGTGTGCGCAGTAAGGGGGGGTGTGTCCCTAGCGCGGCCCTATATATATATATGTATATATGTATGTATGTATGTTGTTCTACTCGATGCCTGAGAGAGGTTGGACTTTGATGCTATCTTTTGAAGACATGCCGCTGGCATCTTGAAGATGCGAAAGGGATATTCACCGCAGCATGACATGGTCACCGCATTTAGTTTAAACGGCCACGTGGAGGAAGCTAAGCGTCTCTTTGACGAAGTGCCGGCCACCGCTTTGTTTCGGAAACATAAACAGTTCTCAAAGACTATAAGCAGTAGGAATAATTGTGACAGCTGGAGATTGGCAAAACCCAGCTGGTGGAGCTGCACGAAGAGTCTCAATACGAGATTGAGGGTTCAGCTATCATAGAGCTATTAATAATAATGAACATTAAAAATGTGTTTAAGCTATATAATTATTTATATTATTTTAGGTGTTTAAATAATTGATAAATAAATTCACTTGGAAACTCTATTTAAATTAAATTATTTAATATAAACTTAATCTTAGAAACTACAGAGTATTATTGTACTTGATTTAATTCACTACTTTGTAATTTAAAAATAAGTACTATATAACTTTTATTTTATACTGCTAAATCATTCATTTTTAAGTTAGAAAGTAGCCGTTTTGAATTAACTGTCAAATTAAGTTAACGCGGTGATTAATAAGTTTCTGATGTCAAACTAGTGTAAGTTGTATAATTATTTTATACAACTTACACTAGTTTGACATCAGAAACTTATTATATCTGTTGACGTGTTTAAATAAATAAGATTAAATTTTACAGCTACAAAACAAAAATCAAATAGCATTTGGAAATTTTATTTAAATTAAATTATATAATCATAAATTAAATATAACTATTGACAACAAGTTTAAATTGCGAAGTAGTGAATGAAATCAATAATATTATATAGTTTCAGAATTTTATGTAATTTATTTTACACTGAAGTTAGAAAGTAACGGTTTTATTGATCATATTCACAAAAAATGTGGTTTAAGAATACAATGACTTGTGTTAGGTCTGCTTGATGAGCCCGCTGAGCTTCTGGACTTGCTCAGCATTAAGCTGGAAAGCCTTCTCAATCACGGCGCTAGCGATGGGAGGATTTGAGACGAAGACAGCCTTTGCAACCTGAGAAGTACCAGGGTTCTGTCCGTTGAATCCAACAACAGCAACTGCAGGGGTCTTTCCGAGGTTGATTTGGAAGTGAACGAGTCCGCGTGGGAAGACGAAGAGTTCCCCTGGATACACAGTCTGAGCAAACAGAGTGTTGTTGGTTGTGCTCACGAATCCAACATAAAGAGTCCCTTGCAGCAGGAGAAGCTCAGTAGCTCTGGGATGGACGTGGGGTGGGTTAACACCGCCTGCAGCATAATCAATGCGGGCAAACGACACTCCCAATGTGTTAAGGCCGGGGAACTGAACAACGCTTGCAGGGTGACTACTGAGCCAAGCTTGGTGTTGGTGTTGCCTGCATTTCTGAGACCAGAGAACTTGAAGTCTTCAGGAACTACTCGATCGGCTGGCTTGCACGTGAAGCCATTCACAACGACATTGCTGTTCACATCTCGAACACAGAAGTCTTGGAGCATATCTGGATCCGATGCCTGAACATATACGAATGCGAGAGCCGAAACTGCAATGTAGACGAGAAAGAAGCTTGTGCGAGCCATGGTGTAAACTATTGAGAAATAGAGCTACTTTGAATCGGAGCTTGTTAAGATTGCTGTTTGATTGAGATTGTAGAGAAATTCAATGCTATTTATTTAGCGGATTTGATTTGACTTGGTCACAATAACGTTGCTTGCTTGCTTTGAACATGAACTTTGACAACGCGTTTATGTGTGGTAATGACTTAATCAAGCGAATAAGGAGACATCATGTATGACATAACCATGACATATGTAATTTAAAATCAAGAATTTACTACATCACTGAGTTACCTTTCACTGTGTATATTTGCGATTATAACTATACATGACTAGAGCTTACGCGTTTTGAATCTTGCGAATGCAGTCAAATGAGGAGTCGTCACTATGCTAGAGCTAGAAAGACGACGACAAAATATGGCGTCGACATCGGTCAATATTTGCATTTTCCCTATTATATATCAGTAACGTTAACACGTACACTCCAACAAGCCTTCCCAACCTTGGCAATCACAGTGTCTTACAATTAAACTTGCTATTGACAAAAATCCGTTATCTCTTCGTAATTTCTCCATAGATTAAGTGTGGTCTCCAAGACACTGTTATCGATACCCACCTTCTTGCACGCATTGGATGACGGTCGGATTGTCCATGCCTCTCAGCCAGCATTTCTTTGGGAGAGTGTTTATTATAAAATGCGTGGTTTCAAACATCTACCTTACGAACTGCGCGGGCTCAAAGTGGTCGTCGTCGCGTTTTGCTTGAGCAACTTTTCCATACATTGTTTTTACACTTGCTACGCATATCCGTAGAATATATCCGCACGGATACATTGTTTTACATTTCAAGTCGCTCATACATGTATGTATTATATATAATTAGTTAACAATGTATCCGTAGATATATTCTAACTAATCATATATAATATAAGCAAATGTAAATGCTATGTATATATTATAAGCAACTAGTATTTGCATTGTACTATATAAGATTACATTATATATAATTACAATACTTATATGTGCTCGTGAACACATAGAACTAATTGTAAGCTATAGATACAATCAATTGTAATAGTGTAGAATTATAATATTTGAATGTCTATATAAACACAATGTTTAATTATGACAAATATATCAACTTAACATTTTCTTAAGAACCCTTAAGAACTTTGGACATACATATATAAGCATAACTATATTTATACATACATATGTAATTTATTTGCTTACATATTTCATTTCTCATAAATAATATTTTTCTATTTTAATATATAATTTTATAATATACATACATCTTAAACTTATATTGATATGTATAAAATATGAAAAATTTCTAACACACACACACACACACACACACACACACACATATATATATATATATATATATATATATAATATATATATAATATAATGAATTAGGACAGACAAACACATATAAATAAAAAATGAATGTATCAGCTAGCTAGTCAAAAATATATGTCCATTTAACTAGCAGCACAAAAGTTTTTATATTGTATCAGGTGATAGATTAATGAATTTAATCATTTCTACATTAAAAAAGAAAAGGACATAAAGGCAAATATATGGTATTATTTTATTAATGTCATAATTAATGATAAGTTCTGCATGTAATAGGTGAAGGATTAAAAATTAACTATGTTCCATATACAATGGTTACTGTATTGTGCTAAATCTTTAGGTAGGTACCTTTTATCTGACCTTTGATATTATGTTAATTATATATTTTCTTTTAAAAATTATTACATTGGTATATTTTCTTCATTTTTTATAAGATAAAATATCACCATTTATACCTTTTCGTTAATTTATTTGTAATCTAACAAATTGCAGTATAGCTATATTTATTTCATAATTAACTCATTAGTCAAACAATTAAGATTGATTAAATAAATAAGTAAATGTACAAATTTTGATTTTGTTAACGGTTAATATAATCTAATATATATTATTTGTATTTGTATTAAGTATATTATTTATTTAATATTTTATAATTATTAAAATGATATTCAACAATTAAAGATGAATATTCAATTGCAAATCCTATATTTTTGGATCACGTTTAGTTGTAATTTAAAATGCAATTAGAACTTCTAAACATTAATTAAAAAATGGTGATAATGGTGATATATATACAGTCAGTTACATTGTACAGTTAGTATATATGGTTTTTAAATCATGTACCCTGCTTCTTACATACATGACCATGTTCTGTATATGGATGTGTATGTAGAGTCGCATGTAGGTATATATGGATGTATTTGTGAATTTATAACTTGTGTTTATTCTTACACTTTTTTCAGTGGAAAAGGCCCAAGAGGAGGAACTAAATGCCAAATTGATGCATTTTAATTATATATATATATAGAGAGAGAGAAAGAGAGAGAGAGAGAGAGAGAGATTTTACTGTTCTTATGTATAGATGTTTTTATGCACTCCATTTCAAACTAGTCATGTGATATAAGTTATCATAAATAGTTATCATAAATATATATAAATATAATATATAATATATAATAAATGATTTAAGAATAATATACACACAAACGTAAATATGCACCAAGTGCACCTAAAAAGCCTTCGTGTCTCAAAAACATAGCTTGTGCTTCTTCTTTAGACCTTAACAATATTAAGAATAAAAGAATAGGCAGTACAATACAGATTACAAAAATATCTTTAAATATATACCTAAATCCTATAGGCAGATAGATTAATGTATATAATTGTGGTTGTGTGTGTGTGTGTGTGTGTCTAAACATATGCAAAAGTTTACCAGAAAGAGATTGCGAATGACATTTGTGTCCATTGTGTAGGGATGTCCACGTATAAAAAGCCTCCAAAGAGTATCCGTTTTATTGCATTCAAATATTTAACTTTACATATATCCACTCAATTCATTGTCCATATTCACGTGCAATCCATTTATGAAGTTATTCTTGTGTGTGTACAAATAAAACATAAAAATGAACTTTATTTATCTGTTGTTCATACATACATACGTACATACATATATATATATATTTTTATTACTAACCTGACCAATATTGTAATATATCATTCGAAGCAATGAAAGCGCAATGTCTTCTCGACGACTCTTGGATTCTGATATCACCTTTCCAAAGCTAGAAGCGATTGTTGATACAGATAACCCAATCTAGAATATATTAATAGGTTATAACAAAAGTATATAATATAATAATTGATATGTAAAAGAATGTCAGAATAATATATTAGTAGGGCAAGAGAACGTTCCAATATTAATATCCAGTATTCTAGGCAACATATTTATGCATCGCAATAAATGCCCTGATGAAAGTAAAAGAATACGGATACATACACTAGTCAGTAAATCCTTGTACTAAAATACATCTACTAATATTGTAGTATGTTGTATATCAGTACCTTGGAATAGTCTATGCCTTCTACAATTTGGCTCAGCTCCAGTATTTGATCAAACCTGGAAAATAAAAAGTGCAAAGATATCATTATATGTGTGTGTGTGCACATACACAAGCATATGTGTACGTTTGTGTGTTTTCATGCCTTGATGAGTGTGTGTATATGGTATAGAAAGTAATGCAACTTACAGCTGGCTCGACTAATCGAATGCCATACATGCATATGATATTATAAAGTGTGCGAGACAAAAAAAAATGAAGTTTCTAATAATAAATGACATGATATTGTAATTTTTGTAATGGAAAAAAGATAAGCTGCATGCATTTTTCAGGATCTGTAGGATTCTAAAAAGATTATAGTGAGATTTATGAAGGAATTAATGCAATGTGAGAGATTAGTGGGATTCTTACCTTTAATGTCGATTGCAAAATGGCTAGCATCGTCACTTTGATTCGCCCTCTCATGGTGCCTCTTGGTATTGTGAAAAGGTATAGTGCTCACAACAAACTTAAGCACGTCACAATCCATACCTTTTCATCCTCTCTAATATCAAATTCCTTGCCATTGTATAGTCTCAATTGATTACATGAGCAACAGCGACAATAAAATTCATCACATGTGTAGCCTTGTCAAGTTTCCACGTACTTATCTTTCTTTTCGGAAGACACGATGACGGTAATTCTTTTTCCTTCAAGCTTACGATGTCCCGACCTAAGTAACATGGTGATGATAATAAGGAGTACGTGAATCGCTAGCAAAAATATGTATACGTGAATTATCAGTAAAAGTATATATACTTTTCACCTTAAAGTTGATGTTCTTAATGTAACATTCTACTATAAACATATGTTCTTCTTCTTTAAATTACTTTAATGGAACATATTGTAGAGATCTTGATATGTAAACTTTATGATCCCATCGATAGCATTTGACTCATCAATTACTTCTAAAAGAATATCTTAAACAACTCGTTTAGTACATGTAAATAACAACTCTTTTAACGATTTTTAAAATTTTGAATACTTAGTTGTACATATAACAATAATCATTTGACTTGCACCAACTTTTGCTCCCCCTTATATATTTAAAGAAGAAGTACTATTTTTTCCAGACTTGTAACAGAGCGTAACAGTTTTGGAATTAACCATTATTGCATTTCTTAAAACAAGTGCATTCTTAATTACCATATTCAACTGTTAAGTTGTCTTTGAAGTAGCGTGCATATGTATTTTTCTTCAACGAATAGTGTTTGAAATCGAGTATAAACAACGACTGTGGCAGTGACTCTGTTGGCATTCCTTGATTGTGAGAAAGTGTACTCAATGTAGGGAGCAATCAATGTTATAACCTTAACTTGACATTATCGAGTGGTTTTGGAAATACTCTTAATTTCAATTTTTGAGTATCATTTTTTTTATTTTGGCAAGCCAACATTCTGCCTTATGCTTTGCCGCTACCCAAAGGCTTTTCCGAGCTGCCATCGCCCTCATCGTCTTCCTTTACTTTCCCTAGATCTTCCTCCTCATTCCCTTCCTTGTCCCTGTCCCCATTTGTACATGTGGAAGCAGAGCCATGCGTATAAGTACTTCACTTCTATATGTGATTCTCCGTGTTTCTCTTCGTTTACGCAGTCGTACAAACAGATTTTTTTTCCTCGGAAAGTAGAAATGAATGTAAAAATGCTAGCTTTACATAATTTTTGCAGTCATACGAGAGAAAATCGTTGTAAAATTTAACTTCGTAGCACATTGTAAAGTAACTTTTACATCTTTTCTCATTATATCCATTAACTAAGAAAATTAATTAAATTATACATTTAAATTAAATTATTTAACTGACTTAAATTTCCATATCACACCTCGGTTTTTTGTTTGTAAAAATGTAAGCTTTACATAATTTTTTTGCACTATAGAGCCATATATACACCATGCGGACTCATATAAATACACAATATTTACAAAACTTGCTTTTATATTTTTTGGAGAAATGTATAAGCTGTACATTGCTTAACATTCATTGTATCCACCATACACGTCGTACACAGTATTTTAATAAGCTTAGTTTCGTAGTATCGGAAAGTAGAAATGCATGTTAGAGTCTAAGCTTAGATCTGTTTGCATTTTATTGGCGTATAGAACCGTATACAGTTATACAGTTGCACATTATATGTAAATGTACGTTTTACATCATAAGCATATATACAGATCGGTAAGCAGCATGTATGGTAGAACAATAACATAGTTATATGTGCTGCAAGACGTAAAAAAATACATATGTATATTGTCTTAAATCGTGCAAACGGTGAGCTTTACATCATGTTATATATGTGTGTGTGTGTGTAATGCGCTTCTCTCTTTATCACACAAACACTTTTGCAAAAGATTGAGATTCTTCGTAATATCAAAGGTATAAGATTTATGTTGTGTTTAAATCGCAAAAACATATACATTTGTCTTTTGTCTTTTGTGTGTCTAGAGTCCTATGTATAATTATAAATACACACATAATATAATATTACACACAGAACTATTGTGTATGTGATAAAATTACAATATGCACGCATGAAACATCACCTGTTATTTATAAGGGGCTTGTCAAACGGACACTCAACACCTCTTTGTATTAATTTAATTAATCTTACTTAATTGATTAATAAAACATTAAAAACAAAGTGAAAACATGTATTCAAAGAAGTTTATTTATAATAAATCATATGTAAAATAAAGTATATTAACCCCAAAGGGTTTTTTTATTTAAATATTTTAAAATATATATAAAATAAGATCCAAATAACAAAGGGGTAAGTGTCCGTTTAACACTGCTGAATAACTGAATAACGTATGTATATTTTAAATAAATTTAATTGATTTTTCTCTTTCATACCATCTTGTATTATCAAAAAGGTCCCAAGATAATGAACTTAAGCACATAGTATCATTGTTCTTGCTTTATTAAATTAATTATTATCATATAAATTTAATTAATTACTTGAACAACAGATAATAAAACTCATTATTATATACTTTTTCTAAGTTTTCATGTTTATTTTATAAAAACATAAGAAAGTTTCTTCTTCTTTTTACACTGAATCTCTTGTTCTTTTATATTATAAAATGTTCTAACCTAAAATAATATAATAACGATAATGAAAGGTATCTAAATCATTAAGAGGTAGATGATAATGAAGAATATTAAATTGTCAATGTTGAGATATATTTTGTTTATCCCATAATGATATAATAATTGATACTTAAATTGTCACGATGAGATATGTTTATGTAAATGTAATAGAAAACTAATTCACATTTGAATTAAATTATTATATCTTCAACTTGATTTTACCATGTTATTAAAGTGCAATACATTTTTATTCTTATTATTAAATTTGCAAAAACAATTTGGAAAATGTGAATAAGACTTATAAAAAGTGACAATGTCTACTTTTCAAATAGATTTTAAACATTTAAAGAAATTTAATAAAATAAATATTCAGATATTACAAAGTGTTATGGAATATATGAATATATGGAATGTGATTTTGATAAGGTTGCAAAATTAATACATTAAGACAAGCTTATAAACTAATAAATAATAAAAATAAGTGAACTTGTTAAGTTGAGATGAAAGAAGGAATTGTTAATTTAAAAAAAAAATGTTTTGAAATATATATATATGATAAACTAATGTTATTATATATAGAAAAGTTAGCTCATATTTAAGTTAAATTGTTTTTTTTAAATTCATTTTTTAGATATTTTTACCATAATACTAGTTATAAATATATTTTCGAAATATTTTTGATTTAACACACTATAAAGTTCTTGAATTAATTCATACCCATAGATTACATTTGATTCATTAATCATTTTTAAAATAATTCTAAACAATTAATTTAATACATATAAATATTAATTCTTTAAGGATTTCCACGATTTTATATGTGACAATAATACTTATTTTTATAAACCTTTGCTCCATTTTGTACACCCAAAGATGAAAATTAATTTTTCATAATTTGTAAAAAATATGTTGCTTTAAGTCACATATCTTAAAATTAGTAAAACTTTATTATATTCAACTAATAAAATTTTTGAAGTAATTTTATTTATATATTTTTGAATAATGCTAGTTCAAATTGGGTTCTGATTGTGAAAATGTGTATGTATATAAGGACAATCATCAATTATATTATTTAAAAAAAAAAAGTAATTTGAATTCATTTAACGTCATCAATCGATTTTAAAAAATCTTTAACTTTAATTCTTAAATGCCATTTTTCCTATTTGATAAAAATATTTTACCCTGTACATGTGTTATTATCGAGGATTATTTTAATTTTACCATTTTTATTATCTTTTATGGATTTCTTAAGGATTTTTTTTAATATACCATTTTATTACTTTTATGAATTCTACTCTTCATTTTATTTATTTTTATTTATATATTTATAAATGTGAAAGTAATGTCACATGACCTCTTTATAAGCACTTTCAAAGGAGGATAGCAAAAACCGGCTTCGTACAACGGGTTTCGCATATTCCCGAATATCTAGGAATATTCTGTCAAATAAACGGGAATATTCTAGAATATTCTGCCAAGTAGATTATCTTTAACTTTCAATATAAAATGCCGACCAACAAGTGAAAAAACGCTAATTATTTGCCGACTAGACTTTACTATACCGACTGAACTTAAAAGGTCGCAGGTTCGACATTGCGCTTGCAATCAACCAATAACCGATGCACTTTGCTGAGTAAGGGTCCGCCTCTGTAAGAAGTAAGTAATCGTTAGGTCAATCCAAGAACATGAGTGTACACAAAATACATGTGTTGGCAGGGGCTCCAGTTCTTGGCTTTCTGAAAAGTTGCACAAGTGCATACGGAACAGTAGAAATTGTTACCTTAGCAGATTGCATGCCTGCAGAGACAATGAAGGCCTCAGTCTTCCCTCTTTGAACCACCTCCACGTTGTTGATCCGACCTTGAAGAATCTTTGCCTGGTTGTAATGTTTCTCATGTTCCTTGGACATTCTTGTTGGTGTTCGCACACTCCGTCCATGGTATGTTGGTACTCTATGTGCTCCTCTCCTCTTGGTGTGATGGTGTTCGATCCATTCGGCTACTACTGTCGTCTACCATTTCTTCAAATCCCTCCAACTTGAATCCTGCTTTCAGAAGAGCTTCAACCTCATTTGCATTCAAGTTTGTTCCTTTTTGAACTGGCCAAACCTCTGGAACTTCTGGAATACTCTCAGGAGGAATCCCTGCATATGGTCTGAAGCAACAAGAATCGCGTGGGCAGAACCATAGCATCTGATGAGTGAACTCAATGTTCCCAAATGCATTTGTATATTGCCGTCTACCGTGAAATCCTGGTGCCGGTACACGATGTGGATATCCTATGGGTCTGCCACACTTGCTTTACCGTCCTGAGTGAGACCTAGACATTTCACCTGACTTGCCTCCCCAATGCGTCTGATGGCCCACTGAGTCATCAACGTCTCTCTTTCAGTGACATTGACATCTTGAAACTTGAGTTTTTTCCTGCGTGCATTTGGGATGACTTGTTCTGCATATTGTGTGTCATGTCTATGTGTACGCGCATCAATCCCATGGTCCCCAGTTGACGGTTGACGAACGGTTCGAACACGAACATTTGTTGTAGAGGCAAACTCTGGACTTGCAAGATGCTCTTCATCACTAACAAGATTTGCAAAAGTTGTTGGAGACACTGATTTTCCCGCTGAAAGTTTCTGCTGTGCACGTTTCAGAAGAGTTTCCATGGAAGGACCTGTGCCTGAATATCTCCCTTCAAATGATGCCTTGACCTTTGCACTTTGGAAAACAGCATCTGTTAAATCTAACATTGTTGCCTCCAACCTTCGCTTGCTTTCGTGCTCTTGCATGAACAACTTCGGAGTGGTAGGCACATTCGCAACACCATCTTCTGTCAAGTCAATTATCTCTGTCATGGAAATATGATCTTCATGTCTTGCCCACCATGACAGCCATGTTTGCAAAGCGCTAACGTTACTGGACCTGCCTTCCCAAAATGACTCCAACATTACTCGTCGTTCCAACTTATCTTGGTTGGTTAGTGCTGCAGGCCATGAGCGTGCAAGGTTCATGTGCTCCTCCCTGTGTTCCTCAAGTATCCACTTCTTTGTAACTTGACGCACTGACTGCATGTAATGGAACAAACAACTCCTTTCTCTTCCTTCATCTTTGACCCATTGTTGAAAACTTGACGCAATGCTAACCAAATTGCACCTGACTCATCTGACATGAACCCCGCAAAGTTCACATTATGAAGTCCTTGCTTGCTGCACACTTGAAGCATAGTGTTCAAAAATTTGATCACCGCCACACTATCCTCCCTGATCATGTCACCATAAGCAAGTGTCACCATCGACCTTAAACTACACAAACATAAGTGCATTATATTAGTAAGTATTTTAAAACATAGATATGTTAATACTTACAATGGATCATAGAGATGTATTCCCAGTGTACACCAATCATCAATACGATATGTGTGGTCTAGCACCACCCACTGCTGTTCGAGATCACCTCCAGATTGACACCTTCTAATGTAGTCTATTCCGGATCCTGGGCCGGCAACCGTCATTTTGAAGATTAAAGGCTGCTCTTCAGCTCCGTTGAGGTCCATTCCGGGTATGTGGATAACATGTATGAATGGGATTGATAGCTTCTTCTTTAACTGCAGAAGTCCTTCGTAACCTTCTTTGAAACGAGTGTCTCTTGTTCTAGCCTGAGATATCCATTCTCTTGTTCTACAGTGGAAAGGTTAAGCATCTCCAAAAGGAAATAATAATTTTTTTGCTTACCGGCGGTGATTTGTGAGTGGTAGTAGATCTGACAGAACCTTGTCGTATGATACATCTCCAGAATCTGTTACCAGTTTTTCCAAAATTATATTGCGTGCTGCTTGAAACTCTATGACACGTTGATTAGTTCTTGGGGTTGCAGCGACTGCTTTGTTGATTGTCTCCTTAGCTCTGTCTTTAGAGACCATGGATTCGGGTGGTCTACGTGGATGTTGATGTTCTCCAAGATGGATGAAAAGCCTCGTGCATGTGATATCATCTGGAATTATGTAATATGCAACAACGGAGCATGTCTGCACTAGAAGGGGCTCATTGTTGCAATGCACACACTTCATTCCAAGCACTCTACCATCTGAAGATAACTGGACTTTATCAATGGTGCCCTTAAATTGGCAGTCATTTGCTTTCTTACTTAAGCTGATGAACGGACATGTTTCCTTTACGCATTTCATGTGGCCAATACATGAACTGCGACTAACACGAGCTGGAACATTCCAATGTGTTGTGCAGCGTTGAGTCCAGTAATCACACCCATCCTTCCTATTCATCCCTTTGTACTTGTCCTTCATTGTTTCGTGTGCTGGCAACTCGTAAATCACATTTCCGTTGCAATCTTCTGGGACCTCAGCAACTTGCTGAATCGATGACGAGACCACCAGTTGCTTCCCAATCCTACATCTCTGACTATTGCGAAGTATTGTTACCATAGAATTGTCCCGATCTGTTGTCTCCAACCGGAATAGTGGTCCTTTGGAAGGAAGAAGTGTGTAATACACAAAACTGCTAGCTCTTGCCCCTTCTGGTTCTACCTCAACATTCGCAGCATCTCCACCAACAACAGACATCAAATGCAGCACTTTAAAAGATTGCCAAGGTGGAATGTCAAATGCAGACCTGAGATCTGTTTCAAAGACAAATGCAATACCATCTTCATCTGCAGGGAAGTCCTTGTCAACACCATTGTAGCTGATTCTTGCCATGTAGCAAAAATGGAACAAACAAAAGTTAAAATTCAAAGACAATGAACATATTACATGTGTGTTGTTAGTCGTGAGGCAATCATTTCATTGACAAATATTAAAAATAATATTAATTGCGTGCGTCTGGGTAGAAGAGTGAAATTAATTTACTGCGTCTGGGTAGGTTTTTTGTAAATTAAAAAGTTTTACTATGTACAAGTGGCGATCATGCATGCAATATGTTTACAGAAATTAGGTTGGTTTTTAATTGATTTAGGGCGGCTAGGGTTTTGCAATTAGGGCGGCTAGGGCAGCTAGGGCGGCTAGGTTTTCGTGGAGCAGGGGCTCATTTGGGGGCATAGCGTGGAGCAAGTGTGGCTCCAGGGATTAATCACAATAGGCTTCCATTGAGGGGGTGAGTATTTTCTGATTTCTTCATGATCTGCTCATGATCTCTTCATGATCTGTTCATCTTTTTACATCTCTTCACAGTTGCAAGAAATCCGAGTCGGCCTGCCGACTCGGACTGACTTCGTTGTCCGTCCCAGTCGGCAGGCCGACTGGGGTGGACTGTTCCAGATCCAGTCAACATTTTGACCGGGTTGACTTGTTTCAGCCCCAGTCAGCATTTTGACTAGGGTTGACTGTTCTAGTCCCACCTAGCATTTTGACTGGGTCGCTTCGTTCCCAGTCCAGTCGGCATGCCGACTGGGCCTCCCTTTGTTGCCAGTCCCAGTCGGCATGCCGACTGGGCTCCCTTTGATGCCAGGCCCAGTCGGCATGCCGACTGGGACTTACAGCAACTGCTCTCTCAGTCGGCATGCCTAGTATGTTTTTTTATTTTTTATTAAACATCTTTGAACATTTATTACAGTTTTTTGTTAAACCTTATTGCTTTTGTAGATGCGCTCTTCACAACGTTTACAAGAAAAGAAGAGAGGAGCCTGAGAGAGAGAAGCAGCTAGATGCAATTCAGAGAGGGCGTCGGGTCGTGGGAGAGGAAGTAGGAAGCTGGCTGTGGTTCAGGAACAAGGACCTTCAAGTGATGCTCCAGTTGAACAGGCAAGCCAGCAGGACTGGTCAGGAGAGCAAGAGGATGTAGTTCAACCCCAACAAGAACAATCAGACTTTGTTGAAGAAGTTGAGGATGATGTCTTACCACAGGAGACACAGGAGCAGACAGAAGGCACACAAGCCTCATGCGCAGTGACTTTGTCGAGTGACGAAGAGGATGAACCCAAGAACAAGAAGAGACGACGCAAAGCTGCTGGAGATTCAGAGGCTGCTAAGAAGAAGAAGAAGGGTAAAGCAGAAGTGCCAGATAATGAGGAAGTTTACAACATTGCAGCCAGCATGCATTCGGAGAGTGCAGTGCGTCTTCTCGCGAAGATCACAATCCAGAATATGGAGAGGCACCGGATGTCCCTATTTGCCGAATTCTGGGAAATGAACAGGTGCGGAGAGTCAATCCAGCGGATCTGGAATCTTTGACTAGGAGTTTCAAGAAGGCAGTTGGTTATTTGCGCAACACCACTCAGTTCATCCTTCAAGTTGGGGACCCCATGACAGATGCAGATCTGGCAGCATTGAGCGATGAAGCGATGTATGCTCAGCATTTGGCTTTTGAGGAGGAGCTTCAGTCTGACATGTTCCGGCAATGGGCACCAATGCTTTCGATGAAGAAGTTCATCTGTTGGGATGGTAATCACAGGCTAAAGGTGCTTCAGAAGCTGTACATAGAAGACACGGAAGATAAGAATTAGTGGGCAGTGAGAGTGCGTTCAGGCTTCATCCGTGCTGGGGTCATGGATAATCTTCAGCTTGTGACAATGTTTCAGCAAATTAATAGGTAAACATAGTGACCTCTAGATCATAGGATTAACTAACTTCGAGATTTTCAAATATGCAGTTCCTCCGCAACGGCAGTGCAAACCACACTGCCACATCTTCTGCTATCTGTGAAGACATGTTGCACCAGTGAGGAGGGCACAGCGAAGATCTTGGCCAGGCTCAGTGACAAGGAACGAGATGACATAAGAAAGTGGAAGGAAAGCGCAATGGACAACAAGCTTGGCATCCACTTCCGAATTTGATCTGTGCAAAGATTTTTTTTGAGGTACCACGTCTCACACTTATATTACTTAGTTGATTACGTCTGTGAATTACAGAGTGAGATTGAGGATGATCTTGAGAAGGCTGCAAGGGCATCCAAAGGCAACAAATACCAGGAGCAACAACAGGTCTACATTAAGCATGACAAGCGCATGATGAAGATCTTAGCCATCATCGATCCTGCATTGGGTGAAGAGTGGTTCGACAAGGTGACCCAAATCACATGGAAACAATGCAGATGGGGGGTTGGAAAAGCTGTACGCGCTTTCAAGGGCGAGAATTCCAAACGAGACGAGAATCATGTACTTCAATAAACTGGTACGTCTCGAACTGAAGAGAGAGCAAGAGACACTTGGATTGCCGGTGTTCAGGATAAGGAGTGGATAAGGTGGTTTATTATCGATTTGTATTGGCGAGCGATCAGAGAGGAGGCAGTCCAGATTCTCACGGGACTCATCGAGGATGGCGAGTGGACCAGGCCGGTTACAGATTTCACGACTTGGTACGATGAAGTGCGGGTAAAATGCAAGAACATGTTCCAGCCATTCCATGAGTGTGTGAAGTTCACTTACTCCATAGAGCTAAAGAGTTCCTCGAACACGAAGAGACAGCAAGAAGGATGATTTGGAGGTAAGGATGATCTTCTTGACAATGTTACATTCTGACACTACTATATGTTCATTACAGGTATGTCGCAGCGAGAAAGGTGCCTCACACACAGACTATGGTATTCTGGTCAGATTACATGGAAGCACCACACATGTGGTCGAAGACAAGATCTGGCCTGACAGAGTTCGAACGTGTAAACGTACCGTTCTGGCTTGATTATCCACCTGGGCAACCACCAACATGGGAGAAGGATCTCTACAATGAACACTCAAAAGATCTCCCATGCATCTCATGGGATCCGGCAGAGGTCGACTTCATTAAGAAGACAAAGGCCAAGGCAAAGCGGCGTCAGCCTGTGCAGCAGTCAAAGAAGAACTCAGATACAGTAGCTGGCACCTCCACTACTCGCGACCAGCTGCCTTATTCAATTTATCTGAAGTGCTACCATCGCAGGGAACCATGGACATCAAGGATGACTTGGTCACATTCGTCCCTTCACTTGCTACAACTCGAGGTGATAATTTCTTGGCGATTGATGACATCGAGGAGATGCAACAGGCCGTGCTCACGGATGAGAAGGAAGAGGAGGTTCCTGCCGCTAGACTGGTTCCTTATAGAAAAGTTCAGACACAGGTGGCCAGGTACCATACAGCTGACAGCCAGACTCGCTACCAGCATATTGCGGGAGAATATGGTTTCAACTTGGTGATCTTCGACCTTCCAAATGGGACCTTGCCAGGAAATACAACGAGTGATACGCCATACCTCTACCTTGATCCAGTGAAGTTCGATGAAGCACTCCAGTTTGCAGGTATGCATATGGCTGCAAATGGTTGGTTGGTTGTGTTTGCTGCAGCAAACACCTGGGATCAAGTTGTCCGAGCTGCAAGTGTGGTGGACCTTCAACTTGCTGCAACGTACTACATCTACAGAGGGCGTGGTTGGGGCTACCGCAACAAGATGAAGGTACTTTTTTCTTTATTCATGAAGTTCATTAATGATTTTTGATGTTTTAACAGGAGAGCATCCTGCTCCTTCTTGTCTTCCAAGATGCATCTAGAGGATTGCGCGATAATCCGTGCGTTTGTCATCAACAATTCTTGTTGATAATCCTGAGCGGTTCCAAGAACCATGGTAGGCATTTCATTTCAACAATTTAAGTATTTACCATTATCTTCACATGCAGGATGGACTACCAACCGAAGAGCACTCGATTGATGCAGCTCGTGATAGAACGACTCACCCGGCCAGGTGATCTTATCTGGGATATAGGCAGTGGTACGGGGTCCTCAATGCTTGCAGCTATCGAGCTGGGGAGAAACATTGTTGGGACTGAGAAGAACCCTGAGCTCGGGAGAATTGCTATGAACAGGATTAAAGAGAACATCCAGCCAGAGGAAATCCCAACCCAAGCAATAGCGACGTCAAGTAGGACTGGTGGTTCACGAATTGCAGCATTGCTCAATCGTAAGAAGAAGTGTACTCTTTGGTGTTGAAATAAAACTTTAATAATACAGTATAAACATGGCTATGATTTAAATATTTTTTGTTGTTAATTGCCACTGAGCCAAAATCCTAAATTCTAAGAATATTTAGGAATATTCTAAGAATATTTAGGAATATTCTAAGAATATTCTGGTAGATTCTTTAGAATATTCCAGGTCCAAGCTCGGAAGCCCGGAAGCCCGGAAGCCCTCTTTTTGTCGGGACTCCTTTCAAAGCCACAAACAAGTATATACAAATTTGTAATGTAAATTTTCACATTCTTTAATACATTAACAAATTCTACATTTAAGAATTTTCAAATTTATATAAATTTGATCTTAATAACAATCACAATTCATAACACTTACAAAAAAAATATTTAACTAATAGATGCTCCAGACATATTAGCCATGCTAGAAGAATCACCCTGGGTAGCACTGGCACTACTAGGTATCACTCAAAAGATGTAAAACATTCGTACCGCTAGTATGTAAAATAGTTTCGTCATTATAAAAAATAACATAATTGAACATGAAATTATTTTTTTACTATATAACTTCTTATAAGTATAAAAGTTTAAAATAATGGTTTTGTCATTTATTAATTATAAATAATAAATTATAATTAAAACATATAACATTATATAAAATAATATTCAAATGTACATGTAATTTCCTTAAGTATTTAGCATGGTGTGATACCTTTTATGAATTTTAAAGAATTTATTCACAAAAGTAAATTTAAGTAGTACTAAGTGAAAGAAATTCATATTGTTTTCATTTATGATAAGCTTGGTAAAAAGCACAACCATATATTAAAATTAAAATATAAAATTATATCAATGGCACTATCAAAAAAGAATATTAGACCAACGCACTTATTAAAAAACTTTGTATGTACTTAAGAAATATATAAGCTTTTGTATTGTTATAGAAAATAAACCTAACTTGTTATTAACCATAAATTCATATAATTTCTTATAATTATAAAATATTTAAATAATAATTCTATTATCTTATTAAATATACATAAGAAATTATAATTGAAGTATAAAATGTTATTATGAAAAAATGTTATTATGAAGTAGTATTAAATAATTAAATTATTTCAATTAATATGATTTGTTTAAAGTAATATTTTAATAATATGATATATTTATATAATGAGGCTTGAAGAATGAAATATCTTAAAATATATATTCTTGAATAGTTCAATAATGAAATATATCTTAAAAATGTATCTTAATTGAATAGTTTAAGTTTGATTTAATATGTATGTGATTGAATATGTTTATTTAAAGTACATGTCAAAGTTACCTTATTTTATCGTATCATGAATGTTATTTTAAAATATAAGCTATTAGATGGCTTTGATAAAGTATATTTTAAAACTAAATATGTGTTTAGTGCTGTTTAAATTTAATTCAACATACATGTTTATGTCTATAATATCTATTAAGATTGATTAGTTAAATTCTTAATATAAATATAAATATAGTTATTATATATATATATATAATATATAAGAAGACAATATGTGTGTCCAACATGTTATCAATATATAATAATAATCACATGGGATTAATAATAAGAATCTAATTTCAAATAAAATATATAACATATGTACTTATAAGTATATAATATATATTTATCCTATTCAAACTTCGTTTGAAACATGAATAATTTAATGAGTTATTTTACTTTGGATTTAAGATAAGTTATTAATTTATAAATTTAGTACGTTCTATTCAATATAAGATAAATAATTTAATGAATTTAAATTATTTTCTCTTTATTATTATATAAAATATTAAATAGATTTTGCCATGCCTTTTGTTATTACTTTAACCAAACCACCACTGTTATCTTTTATTAATATATCGATTTACAAACTATCTGTCCTTATTAATTCTCATTAATTTATCGAATTATGAACTATATATAAAGTTTTTAAAAATAATAATATGTAATTAATATGTAGAGTTTCTTAAAGATAATAATGTTATCCATGTTTAAGTATTGATAAGTATGAAATTATCAAAATTTTAACGATGGTGATTACACTTAAAAATGTCAAAATTGATTTAATTTTAACCATTCTTAAATATTAAATACACTAGAAGGTAATATATTAATATATTTATATATATTTATGTCTTTTTACAAATCAAAATACATTATGTAAATTTTAAAATAATTATTGAAGTACATACACAGCGTTGTGATATATCAAAAGTTTATATTAAAGAAAACATATGTAATATATCACCATTTTTAAAATGTCTACAATTAATGTTTAGATGTTCTAATTGCATTTTAAATTACAATTAAACGTGATCCAAAATATAGGATTTGCAATTGAATATTCACTTTAATTGTTGAATATCATTTTAAATTATAAAGATATTAAATAAATAATATACTTAATACAAATACAAATAATATATATTAGATTATATTCAATATGGTCTTAATAGCTATGGTATATCTATGTGTATAACCATAAATTATTTTATGTGTAATAGACTCAACATTTATATAATTATTTGTTGACAGTTTACTTTTTGAGTTAAGTTCTCCATTTGAGTTAACTCACTAATATGATATACCTATGTAACCGTTAACAAGATCAAAATTTGTACATTTACTTATTTATTGACTAATGAATTAATTATGAAATAAATATAGCTATACTGCAATTTATTAGATTACAAATAAATTAACGGAGAGTATAAATGATGATTTTATCTTATAAAAAATGAAGAAAATATACCAATGTAATATTTTTTAAAGAAATATATAATTTAATAGCTTGTAGGTAAGATTAACTGCTTGGCGATGATGATTTATTATGATAGGATGAGGTAGGAAAGAGTGAGAAATGGAAGAAATCCAAGCAGTAATGAAATGGTGGACCCAAGAAAAAGCGGCTAAAAAGCATTTTATGAATAAAGAAAATAATTTTAAGTTACTTATTCTAAGTATGAATAAGATATAATAAAGCATTTCAAATACTAGTTAAGTATATAATCAAGAAAAAGAGTTACAGCTCTCCCTAACTAATACTTACACTTACCCCAATGTGAATGGCAAAAAGGAAATTCACAAACCAGTCCTCAGAACTTCACCAACTAATAATTAAACATATCAACACACACATACATTCATTTGGACAAACATATTTCAACACGATAATTTAAGTCTCGATCGTTATCATTTTCATGGGATAAATAAAAAAGAAGTAATTTAATACCTTTCATTACCATCTACTCAATAAAACCATATCTTAACACCATCGTATAATAATTTAAATACTTCTCATTATCATTATTATGCTCTTTAGTTTTGTAATGTCAAAAGAACAAAGAGAAACTTCATAAAATAAAGAAAATTTAAAAAGGATATATAAGTAATGAGTTTTATTATCACTATTCCTCGTATATAATTAAGATTTATACGATAATATCAATTTAATAAAAGAGGGTGCAGACTCAAGTTTATTGTCTTTGTACCTTTCTATAATACAAAGGTGGTACGGCATCGCCAGAAAAACTAAATTAAAAAAAAAAAAAAACCTTTAGGGTCAATATACTTTATTTTACATATGATTTATTATAAATAACTCCTTTGAATACATGCTTTCATTTTATTTTTAGTGTTTTATTAATTAATTAAGTAAAATTAATTAAATTAATACAAAGAGGTGCTCAACTAGCAATGATGTTTTCACACTTTTATCTAGGAGCATATTAAGTTTATTACATACACAACAGTTCTGTGTGTAATATTATATACGTGTATTTTATTATACATAATAATACATAGGACTCTAGAACACACAGCATATATAGACACACAAAAGACGAAAGACAGAAAGTATATGATTTGTGATTTTCTAATAAACACAACATAAATGTTACACCTTTGATATTACGACGAATCTCAATCTTTTGCAAAAGTGTTTGTGTGATAAAGAGAGAAGCACACTGCATATTATATATATATATATATATATATATATATATAACACGATGTAAAGCTCACCGTTGTACGATTTAAGGCTG
The DNA here is from genome assembly GCA_003024785.1 of Selaginella tamariscina. Taxonomy (NCBI): domain Eukaryota; kingdom Viridiplantae; phylum Streptophyta; class Lycopodiopsida; order Selaginellales; family Selaginellaceae; genus Selaginella; species Selaginella tamariscina. The sequence continues at coordinate 198,196 of PUQB01000199.1, forward strand.
TGTGATCTGTATATGCTTATGATGTAAAACGTACATTTTTTAATTCTTTATATAAGCATTTTTTAAATACTATGCAATTGTATAACTGTATACGGTTTCTATACGCCGATAAAATGCGACCACATCTAAGCTTAGACTCTAACATACATTTCTACATTCCGATAATACGAAACTAAGCTTTTAAAATATGACCGTGTATATGAATGCTAAGCAATGTACAGCTTACATGGTGACATATAAAAGCAAGTTTTGTAAATACTGTGTATTTATATGAATCTGCATGGTGTGTAGGGATTTCAAGGCTGCCGCTTACTTAAGAACAACAAAAATAGCGCCTTACACACGTGATCTTGGCCGTTCGATCCCGACGGCTGGGTTGAAAGATAATGCGGCTCGCAATCAGAGCCGTTCAAGTGTTTAACTGCTGGGGTGATCATGATGAGGTAGGAAAAGAGAATGGTGGACCGAAGAAAAAGCGGCTAAAAAGCAACCCTTTTATTGACAATGTTTTTCTTTGTGTTTATTATTTTATGAAAAAGAAAAGAATTTTAAAGTTTATCAGTTAATTATAAATTTATGAATACAGATCAAACAAAATGTTAGTTAAGTTTTCATAATTATTTAGTATGTCTTGATTAGTATGAATATAGAATATAAAGAGATCAAAAAAGAGTTACAGTCTCAAATTTTCGTTGGGCTGTAACAAAAGAATGTACAGAAAATAATTCTCTCTCCTAACTAATACTTACACTTACCCAATGTGAGTGCCAAAAATGAAATTCACAAACCAGTCCTCAGAATCTGCACCAACCAATAATTAAACATATCAACACACACATACATACGTATTGTGCACAGCCATTTATATATGCACACACTAAACTAAAGCACAGACAGGTATATATGACAGCTAAATACACATGACTTTATAATGTGATTGCCCCCACGCCTCATTAATAAAAATAAAAACACTGTATAGCTAAAGCTGTGGTATATTCCAGAAACACAGACGAATGAGGATACACATCTAACAACACGTTTTGTGGGAGCATCTGAGAAATGGTTTTATTTTCAATGTCAGATTGAGCCCAGCTTTGCTGCTACTGCGACTGCGAGGCAAGCCGATGAGAAAATGAATGGAACATGGTTTCACTTTGGATGTGGAGATACATGTCCTCGATTTTTCTGCCATCACCAAGGAAAACCACGCTTCTCTCACCTACAGTTTCCAGGTGCTGTGACAGAGAATACCGGTTCCACACCCACGTTTTTATCAAACGTCACAAACAGCTCGTTCGTTCCTCTCTGGTGAACTTATCGAACTTCCAGGTCGTCATTCCAGATCTGCCTCTACCTTGGCCTGAACCACACTCTACAGGAATGGTTGTTGAGAATTTCCAGGTATAACACACACACACACGCACGTATAGGTATAGGTATAGGTATTGAAAAGCTTTTTTGTGCAGGTGTTTTATGACCCTTGGGATGCCAATTTACTTTGCTATAGAAATTTCCGACATGTAGGGATTACTGTAATCCATAGCCTCACCACAACTTGCAACCTCATGCGGATACTCTCTGGATACTTTTGTGTTACAGCTGATCATACCTTGTGTACGAGTGCCGCCATTTTGGAGGCTTGGGCTCAGGAGGCCTGGGCTCAAATATTCTAGAATATTCTAGAATATTTTAGAATATTCTTTCTGGTCGGCAGTATTGGCCTCAGTCGGCAAAAAAGAATTCTAGTAAAATTGTTGTATTTCTATGTTATTCTTTTTATATAGCTTAATTTATTACTCATATACATTAGCTAAAGTTCTTCTTCATTTAAGTAAAGCTGCAGTTCTCGAACCACCAACTAGGCTTGGACGTGGAGGTGTTTGAGTAGGTAATTCCTCTAGTCAATGTTCTTGCGAGCTTGTTTTTGCCAACCTAGAGAGTTCGAAACTCTTCTCGCCTATAATATTCCTTCCGAGTTCGACGGCAGCTAACAAATGATCCGGTTTCGGAACCAATATCCCACTAAGTCGCCAGGTCTGCTGAGATGCTCGATCAAAAGCTGCATGAGCCGAACACTCTTCGGAATCATCATCCTGCACAAACTTCCATTAGGATAACAAAGCAAAGTAGTTCCTTACCAAGCCTCCCTGAAAATGGTCGGCAGTGTCGATGAGGATCGTGTTCGTCAATGCCAGAGGGTTGGCCTCTTCGACTTCTTCTCAGAGCTTTGCAGCATCAAGAGAACTAACAAGTTATCCTGCCACATAGACTAAGTTAAACTTGAAACTTGAATAGCTAGCTCACCTTAATTTTGTCACGATATCCCAACCTCGTGCACGGTAGACGTTGTAAGTCCCTGCAACCTCCAAGTTGATTACCACAGCCGCCTGAATCACCGCCAATACAGAAGGAGAACTCGCGAAGACGACCATGAAACCACTCGCTGCCAAGTGCATTCCACTGAACTGCAAGGCCTCCTCAAACTTCACCGGATCTAGCTGCACAATGTCCTTGTTGATGCTAGCACCTCCATATACAAGCTCATTAGGCAAGTCGAGGATGATGAGGTTGAAGCCATATTCACCTACCACTTCCTGGAACACCGTTTGTGACTCAGCCGTATGTTGTCTGTCAACCTGTTGTCGGAGCTTGGTGTACACCTTTGTCTGGGAAGCACCCGGCTCGAAGAAAGACCTGCTCATCTCCTCCATATCGCACACAGCCAGGTCGTAGGATCCACGGGATGCAACTAGGGTCTGGATGAAGGTCATTAGGTCGTCCTTGATGTCCAAACTAGCTACAAGTGGCTGACCTCATTGATTGTAAAGTCGATTGCTAGTGGAGGTGCTGTAGAAGAGCTTGGTCCCGCTCCCGATCCCTTTGCAGGTGTAGTTGTCTTCCGCACCGTCTTCTTCATCTTGCTCTTCTTGATAGCCTCTACTTCGTCCGGCTCCCAAACAATCGCTGGTAGATCATTGCCGTGCACGTCGAATAGTGAGCTCTCCAAGCTAGTGGTTGTTGCGATGGACAGTCGAGCCAAAATGGAACATGCTCCCATTTGAATGGTGTTAGAGCTCCTCTGCTCTTCGACCACATGTGAGGCTCGCTTGTATGATCTGTCCACAGCTTCATCGTCTAAGACGATGCCATTTTCTTCGCCAGTATGAACCTGTAACACAAAGTCAGACAGTAGCAATGCATGGAATGAAAGCTTACCTCCATATCATATGATGCGCAGACTCCTCACGCTCCAGAAACTCATTCGGCTCCATCGAATAAGTGAACCGTATGCAGTCATGGAAGGGCTGAAAGACCAGGCACTTGCTCCGAGTTTGCATCTCGTCAAACCAGCTCATGAAGTCGACATCCGTTCCAACTTCTTCACCATCCTCACAACCCTTAAGGATCTAAATGGCTTCCTCGCGCACAGCCTTCCAATATAAGTCCAAGGTGAACCACTTGATCCACTCTTTGTCCTGCATGCCTGGTAACCCAAGTGTCTGTTATTCTGCCTTGGATTCGAGATGGGTGAGCTTGTTCAAGTATTGGAGTCGCAGCATGTTTTGGAATCTTCGCCTTTGACATCGCGTATAGCTTTTCAATGTCCATCCAGCGACACTACTTATGAGAGATGTTTGTCACCTTCTGGAACCACTCCTCCCCCAAGTCTAGGTCTATGATGGAGAGGAACTTGTGCATACGCTTGTCATGCTTCTTGTACACTAGCTGCTTCAGGTTCAGCTCAACTTGTGGATTACCTTAGCACTGGTGACTGCTCTGTCGAGATCATCGTCGATCTCGTTCTGCACATAGAATAAGTTAAAAACTTCTTTCCTATCAATCAAATTGGAGGTTACCTTGAAAAGGATCTTTGCACAGATCAGGTTTGGAAGAGGATGCCAAGCCGTCTTTCCTGTTGAACTGTCCTTCCACTTCCGCACCTCAAGACGATCAACCTCCGTGAGTGACTCAAGGATTTTCTGAGTTCTTTTCGGTACTAGTGCAGACCGCCTTTTACAGCGAGGAGAATATGTGGTAGCGTTGTTTCCACAGATGTTGTTGAAGATCTGTTCAATGAAACTATAAGTCTAGACTTTTAACAAAAAGAAAAGAAAATACTCACATGTTAATCGATTGGAACATCAAAACTAGTTGAAGATTGTCGAGGTTCTCCGTGGAGATGAAACTCGATCAAACACGAATAGCCCATCGCTGGTTGTCCTCTGCATCCTCCTGGTACAGCTTCTGCAAAGCCTGTAGCCTATGGTTCCCGTCCCAGCAACTGAACTTTCGGTTTGAGAGCCTTGAAGCCCACTATTTGTACTCAGGCTAAGTAAGAGCTTGCTCGAAAGACCAATGCTGCTCGTACTGAACTGTGTCCTTCGACAACTCGATAGCTCCTCAGCAGTGAGTCGATCTCCGATGGACAGAATGAACAAGGCCGTGTTGCGTAGATAACCAGCCTTCTTCAACGATGACACCAGCATGTCCAAGTCCCCTGGGTTCACTCGTCGAACCACCTCGTTCGAATGCATTTTATAGATGGGCACATCAGGAGGATCACCAAGTCCCTTGAGAGTAATTTTGTCGAGCAGGTTCGCTAAGCTCTCCAAATGCAAGCTAGCCGGTATGCTGTATAACTCCTTCGGCTCCTTATCGCTCTTCGCCTTCTTGCCTTTTGGATCAGCTTTTCTGCGGCTCTCTTTTTGCTGACTGCCTCCTCCAAGTCATCCTCGCTAGCTTCAACTACCTCCTCCAAGTCGTCCTCACTAGCTTCAACTGCCTCCTCCAAGTCATCCTCGCTAGCTTCAACTGCCTCCTCCAAGTCGTCCTTGCTAGCTTCAACTGCCTCTGTCATCTGCACTTGCTCGTTCAGGACTGCAACCTCAGCAGATGAAGGAGGCAACTGTAACGAGCTCTCCAAGAAATCTGTGATGGTTGATGGAGCTGCTCCTGCTCAATTGGTACTACTCCAGACTGAGTAACTGGAGGATCCTTCTTTGCTACATTAGATGGTTCTCTCTCTCTTGCCTTGCTTCTGCTTCGATATCCTCTTCTCTTTCCGTGGCTCTTCATCAGGCGCAGTCTCTAGTAGACGTTTTGAAGCTCTCACCATTTTGTAAACTCTGGAAAGCAAACACACAAGTCAATTGCTTAAGAGACAAAATAAAAAAAAAAACAAAGATGACTAACCTTGTGGCTGCCAACTCAAGCTAGCTGGTGCCGACCCTCTCAGTCGGCACAGAGATGTAGAAGAGCATATCTTCCGACTGAGACAGGTTGGTGCTGACCCTCTGAGATGTAGAAGAGATATCTTGCCGACTGAGACAGGTTGGTGCCGACCCTCTCAGACGGCGAGCTAGGATCTCCTAAAATAAAAAAAAAACAAAGATGACTAACCTTGTGGCTGCCAACTCAAGCTAGCTGGTGCCGACCCTCTCAGTCGGCACAGAGATGTAGAAGAGCATATCTTACCGACTGAGACAGGTTGGTGCTGACCCTCTGAGATGTAGAAGAGCATATCCTGCCGACTGAGACAGGTTGGTGCCGACCCTCTCAGACGGCGAGCTAGGATCTCTTAAAATAAAAAATAAAAATCAAAGATGACTAACCTTGTGGCTGCCGACTCAAGCTAGCTGGTGCCGACCCTCTCAGTCGGCACAGATGTAGAAGAGCATATCCTGCCAACTGAGACAGTTGGTGCCGACCCTCTCAGATGGCGAGCTAGGATCTCCTAAAATAAAAAAATAAAAATCAAAGATGACTAACCTTGTGGCTGCCGACTCAAGCTAGCTGGTGCCGACCTCTCAGTCGGCACAGAGATGTAGAAGAGCATATCCTGCCGACTGAGCATGGTGCCGACCCTCTCAGACGGCGAGCTAGGATTCCTAAAATAAAAATAAAAATAAAAAATGATTATTAACCTTGTGGCTGCCGACTCAAGCTAGCTGGTGCCGACCCTCTCAGTCGGCGCAGAGATGTAGAAGAGCATATCCTGCCGACTGAGACAGGTTGGTGCAACCCTCTCAGATGGCGAGCTAGGATCTCTTTAAAATAAAAATAAAAATCAAAGATGACTAACCTTGTGGCTGCCGACTCAAGCTAGCTAGTGCCGACCCTCTCAGTCAGCACAGAGATGTAGAAGAGCATATCCTGCCGACTGAGACAGGTTGGTGCCGACCCTCTCAGACGGCGAGCTAGGATCTCCTAAAATAAAAAATAAAAATCAAAGATGACTAACCTTGTGGCTGCTGACTCAAACTAGATGGTGCCGACCCTCTCAGACGGCGAGCTAGGATGGTGCTGTCCCAGCTAATTGGTGCCGACCCTCTCAGACGGCGAGCTAGGATGGTGCCGTCCCTCTCAGACGGCGAGCTAGGATGGTGCCGTCCTAGCTAATTGGTGCCGACTCTCTTAGACGGCGAGCTAGGATGGTGCCGTGCTGTCCCCGGCGAGCTAGGATGGTGCCGTCCTAGCTAATTGGTGCCGACTCTCTCAGACGGCGAGCTAGGATGGTGCCGTGCTGTCCCCGGCGAGCTAGGACGGCGAGCTAGGATGGTGCCGTGCTGTCCCCGGCGAGCTAGGATGGTGCCGTGCCGTCCCAGCTTGGTGCCGTGCCGTCGCCGTCCCAGCTTGGTGCCGTGCCGTCCCAGCTAATCATGTTCCTAAACTCTTCCTGGGAAAAAAAGTAAATTAACAGGAATCAAACCCACAACCTCTACACTACAAATCGCAAGAGCTAACCAACTTGTCAATTCTATAAACATGAGAGCATATTGGCATGTGCTGCATATTGACCTTCGTTAGTAAAGTGTTAATCACGTCCTTAACCTGCTCCTGCCTAATCCGTCCCTAACCCCGTGCTTAACCAGGTAATGACGTTCCTAAACCCTTTGTGTGAAAAAATTAACTTAGCAGGACTCAAACATGCAACCTCTCCTAAACCCTTTGTGTGAAAAAATTAACTTAGCAGGACTCAAACATGCAACCTCTAGTACAAATTGCAAAGGCTAACCAACTTGTCAATTCTGTAAGCACAAGAGCATATTGGCATGTGGTGCATATTGACTTGGCTTAGTGAAGTGTTAATCACGTCCTGCCTAATCCGTCCCTACTCCCGTGCTTAACCAGGTAATCACGTTCCTAAACCCTTTTTCTAAAAAAAGGTATGTTAGCAAGCCTGTGTTATAAACCACAAGGGCTAACCAACTTGTTAATTCTATAAACACTTATATATTGGCATGCAGTATATATGTACTTTTTTGTAGCTAAATCCTTAATTTATTATGGTAGGTTTAGTTAACGATTTAGGATTTAGTGTTAATCATTTTCATAAATATTCTTAATCAAGTGTTAATCACGTTCTATTTTTGCCATTCCAAAAAAGGATTGTTGAATCCTTATTTGTTAAGGTTATATAAGGATAACTAACTATAAGGGTGGAATATATGCCACTATTGCCAGTAACACATGCGATTGGTGTATCACAAAGGTTAGTTCTTTTCTTTTCTTTCCATCATACAAAGTATAGAATTCATATTTGCCATTTTATTAAGTTAACATTATAACTCTGTAAAAAGAAATACTTGAGCCGCAAAGCAAAAAATAAACAAATTCAAAATACCTTGTGGTTGCCGATTGAACCAGGATGGTGCCGTCACTCTCAGTCGGCACAAATGGGAAGACACATTAACTTTGGAAAAAAAATATTGTGATACGAATACTTGAGCCGCAAAGAAAAAAATAAACAAATCGAAAATACCTTGTGGCTGCCGACTGAACTAGGATGGTGCCATCACTCTTAGTCGGCACAAATGGGAAGACCCTTTATCTCTGGGATTCCGACACAAATGGGAAGACACATTAACTCTGAAAAAAAAACATTGTGATACGGATAATTGAGCCGCAAAGAAAAAAATTGAAGTTAAACGAGTCTTTGAACTACCGCAGATATACAATGGAAATGTCATTTATGAACTTCCCCCAAAGAAAGAAAGCACAGAGAAGTACTTGGGGATGAATCGCAAGGATGGCTGCTATCATTGGACACTCCCGAGCACAACACATTGGCATGTTCCGGCGCAAGTCAGTCGAAGTTCATGTATCGGACATCTCAAATGCATCAATCCTACCTACCCCTACTTGGCTTTTGAGAAGAAAGCAAATGAATGTCACTTCAAGGGTGCTATGGAGAAGGCAAAGACAACTGAGATAGGCAAAGTAATAGGCATGAAATGTAAGCATTGTGGAGAGGAGCCATTGCTAGTGCACACTTGTCCGGCTTATGTGTACTACATTCTGCCAGACGACATTTCTTTTACAAGGTTGTTCATTCACAGAGGTGTTCATTAGCATCTAGTCAGCCCCTCAATGTCAGCTTCAAATGTTCAGCGTGCCAGATCTAGTGTCAGCAACATGGTAAAGAACAGTCCGCGAACCAATCAACGAGTGGTTGAGTTTCAAGCTGCGCGTGAGCTCATCTTTGAAGAACTTTTCAAGGAAGAAGGAGAAGTCTCGTACACTGGTTTACTCTCAAAACTTGAACCTCTAACAAACTATCGAAGGTATTTTTCTTTAGATCTCTACACACTGACGTGACCTTTTCTTTAGGACTCGGAACTGGATTACACAATCAAGACAGAAGGAGACACACTTTAGAGAGGGTTACGAGGGTCTTCTAGAGCTGAAGACAAAATTGCCAATACCTTTTATTCACGTCATACATGTTCCAGGGATGGAACTGCATGGTGCTGAGGAGCAGCCTCTGATCTACAAAATGATAGTTGAGGGACCGGGTTCAGGAGTTGACTACATCAGAAGGTGTCAAAGTGGAGGAGACCTTCATGATCAATGGGTTGTTCTAAACCAACACACTGTATACCAAACTGGGCGACAATTGGAATACACCTTTATGACCCATTGTAAGTTGTAGAACTCTTCATAACACTTTCTAATCTTAGTTATCTAATGCTCTCTTACAGTGTCAGATCCATGGTGACTATAGCTTACGCAGATATGTGCCGCGAAGATAATGTTGCAGTGCTGAAGTTCTTGAACACAATGCTAGAGGTTTGTAAGAAGCAGGGTTTGGAGAATGTCAACTTTGCTGGTTTCATGTCGGATGAGGCTGGAGCGATATGGATAGCCTTGCGCCAAGTATTCAACAATGGAGAAAAGATGAAAGAGAGGGAAAGAAGCTGTCTGTTTCACTTTATGCAATCCGTGCGTCAGGTGACAAAGAAATGGATCGCAGAAGAACATCGCGAAGAACACATAAAGCTTGCTCTTGCCTGGCCTACAGCACTGAATGAACAATCTAAGAAAGAACAACTAGCAATTCTCGAGTCTTTTTGGGAAGGATGAGCGTCAAACATTCGAGCTTTGAAGACATGGCTGTCTTGGTGGATTAGGCATGAGGACCACATCTCCATGGCGGAACTGAGAGACATGACAGAAGAAAGAACTCGTGAGCGTTCCAACTACAAACAATGCTGAAGTGATCCACGTGAGAGCAAGAAGAGCAAGATTGGTTAAAAGAGTACCACTGCTGGAGGCGACAATGTTAAACCTCACCGATGCAGTTATGCAGAGTGCGAAGGTGAAAGCGGCAATAAAAGGGAGGTATACAGGGTCAGGTCCTTCGAAGGAACTCTGTTGAAACAAGTGCAACGCAAACTCTCTGAGGGGAAAAGTGTATCTCCATCAACAATTATCAATCTAGTGGAAGGCAAGGAACACTTGACCAGCCCGGAGTTCACAAGTACCACTAACGTTCGAGTGCAAACTGTTAGAAGAACAGTCACAGGAACAGAATAGTCTGATGCTCGACGTTCACACAAACATGATGTAGAGTACACAGAGCGGGTGGTCCAAAACAACATGAGAAAGAGGTTAAGGTTCGAAGAGGTTTTGGAGAGAGAGATTGCTCAAACAGAGTGGGCCATCAGACGAATTGGAGCATCCAGTAAGGTTAAGTGTTTGGGGATGAATCAGGAAGGAACTGCTCTGTGTGGAAAACCAATCGGTTATCCAAGCAGAGTGCCAGCACCAGGATTCTATGGAAAACGAATGTACATTGATGCCTTGGGGAATGAGGAGTATGTACAATAGATGATGTGGTTCTGCCCAAAAGATTCAGGGTGTTTCACGCCGCCAAACAGCAAAATTCTTCAATCACGAATTCCAACACCACCAACGGTTTGGCCTGTGCTCAAGGAAACGAAGCTGACAAGTGAGGAGGTCAGAGAACTATAGGATGCAGGCTTTGTTCTGGAAGGTTTACATGGGATGGCAAGAAGAGTAGATGAGGGTCAAAAGGACAAAACACCATCGCCACCACGTGGAGCTGGATCTACAACAATTCCACCTTTCGAAGGACGTATGGTCCGGACTCCAACAAAAATGTCTAAGGAACAAGAGAAGAATTTCCACAAGGCCAAGACGTTTTTAGGTCGTGTGAGAAATGTTGAAGTGACAGTTAGAGGACGGAAGGAGGCTTTTGTTTTGTCAACATGAAATGACTCTGCAAAAGTGACTATTAGTACTTATCCTACATGCAGTTGTTCTACTTTTCAGAAGAGCAAAAGTTGGAGCCCATGTGTACACATGTACTTCGTCTACAGCCGTGTGCTTGGCTTGAACCCGGACGTCACATATTTTCTACAAAGGCGATCGCTCAGTGAGATGGAGGTCCACCGTTTGCTAGTGAATTACAGCAGAGTTCATGACCCACCGGTGCTACAAGGATAAATGGTTTAGGGTTTAGGATAATGCTTTATTAAGCCAGTCGGCATATTAAAAAAACTTATATATTCTAGAATTGAGAATATTCTAGAATATGTTAGAATATACCTGGAATATCCGCGAATATACTAGAATAATACGAAGCCTCCTGAGCCGGAGCCTCCTTTTCGCCGAGACCCCTTGTGTACTATGGATTTGACAGCGAATCAACTGCAGTGCACTTCCTACAAACAAGCAGTAAGACCTGAAGTCATGGCTTATACTCTTTCTTTCACTCTCTCTTAGCTCTGTGCAAAACTTGTCTTACCCTCTTTATATTACAGAGCGAACGGCCGCTGACTATAGGCGACGTGATCAGTGTGGAACATGTTGGGCGAACTCTTACTAAACTGCTATGCATTCTTGTGCCGGATGCAATTATAAACGAGCACCTTTGGGTAGGCTCCCTTACACTTACAGGTGACAAGTTCACTCCCAACTTGTTTTACAACCTGCCACTCACTCAGGTAAAACGCATGTGTAAAATCACATATATATGAATGTAGGTGTGCGTGTGTGTATACACGTATTCATGTGTGAGATGTGAACATGTAGAACTCAAGTTTGTACATTCCTGCTGGCCTTCCGAACGGATCATTTGGTGTAACACAACCCGACTTAGTGCGTGTGATGACGACTCATCAGGCTAGTTGTTTGTAAATATATACACACGTAGGTACTTATGGTAATTTATATTAATGAAGGTGGGGGGATTCATCATCCACAAAGATCGTTTATATCATTTGGAAATATCAAAAACAGATGCCATTAACAAAGAATGCATTAATCTTCCCCAACGTCATGTCATAGTCCATGATCTTGCAATGAGCTGCGACCCGAGGTTCCTGATTGTATCTATTACGGGCCACACATTAACTTTTGGCATACATCCTGATCCAGCTCCACACGTGGATGTAAACTGGGATTCAGGATACCGAGGTGGTAGAGTTGTCTATAAGATAAAGATTTAGGTAACTGTTAACAACTTATCAACTTGTAATGTTTGCTTTGTGTATATAAATCCGTACATGTTTTAATGTTTTTCCTGTGTGTGCGTGTGTGTGCGTGTGTACTTGTGTGTACCTTCAGTTCGGACTCCATCACTTAAGCACATTTACATACATACATGGATATAAATAATGTGTGTGTGTACATTTTGACTGTATTTTAGATCCAATGTACTTACGCGTGTGTATGTGAGTGGGGGTACTATAGATATGATATATTACATAGTTTGAGATAATACTCGGACAGTTCTCTCTCTGGCTACATGTGTGTACAGTATGTATAGAAACATATTACACACATTGTGTTTTTGTGTCTGTAGTTCGTAATACACAATAAATAATTTGTGTATGAGCATGTGTTCTTGAAAGCTATTATGAGTCTGTATATGTAATTCTCAATTATAAAATTTGATGGGTATGTACATGTATGTTGATGAAAGTGCAAGTGCATTTGAGAAGAGAAACACAAAACTGTGAGTGTGCCCACATGTGTTTGTGCGTGTTAATGAAAGTCCATGTGTGTGTAACAGAGGAGAGCATTCTCTTGGACATGTGTGTGTGTGTGTGTGGGGGGGGGGGGGTTGTAAGAGAGAGGAAGGCATAGGTGTTATATATGCATAGCTTTCAAGAGGGACTGTGTGTTTGACCTTGGTTGCTTAATCATGTTAATTGAATTGTTGATGAAAGCTCTAAAAATAAAAATATTAAATTCATTTAATTATATAAGTATGAAATATAAACGAAAGGACTTATTTTAAAATATATATCTTAAAGTAATGACATTTTTAATGTTTTTTCAATCTTTTGGATTCTTATGTATAAGCACATGTGTGTGATTTCATGGATTTAATAAAGCATTTAAAATAAAAGTATTCAATTGCAAGATTAATTGATAAAATCACCTGGATTATCATATATTAGCATATATATTTGCTAATATATATTTTCATAGAATACATGATTTGACAAACTTTAATCAATAAGGTAGCCAAGATGTTAAAATATGAAATACCTCAGTCATAAATGTAGGACCATTATTCGAGAGAATCTGTTAAGACAAAATACTAAACACAACTTAATTAAGGTGAAACTGGCTAATGGTAGAGGCAATCGCACTAGTAAGAGTCCAACTTTCACCTAATGAGTTAGATAATTAAATGCAATAATAACGTACTCGTTGCCAACAATCAACCGCAGAAAAGGTCCTATCAAATTAAATGCCACCAACTTAAACGGATGAGAAACTGAATTGACTATAATTGTCCTTCCGAAGTACAGGGATATTGTGAACTTAATAATATACACAACTACGCACATATTAAATCACATCTCTTTGCAACTCTGGCAAAAAAAAAACATTTGTGCAGCTTCTCAATCACACAATGATGTCCCATGTGCCATTGAGAATATGAAAGTCATAGTAAGCGTGGAGGAAGCGAAGGCACCACCAACCGCAAATGATCATCCAAATTAGTCCTCATAAAATAAAGAAGGTCATTCTGAAGGCATATTGCGAATGTAAGTGCCTGAAAGGCAAGTCATTAGTAAGTGATGCAAGATTCTCAAACACATCATAAAGCCTTTGAATCCACAGCTCAACCTTTTGAACTTCATGAACCTTATTCAAAGATGGCCAATCTAACTCTGCACTTTATGGACACTGAATATCAAACACAACAATTTCTGATGGTACCGAATCCCCATCTAGAAAATCCATTGATGCTGGAATAATTGGCTCCTCATGAACAAAAAAAATAGAGAAGATGGAAAAGGAGCTCAAGAAAAAGTGTCAGCATCAGCCATAAAACTCCCTAGGCGATGAACAACTTCGAAGTCATAATTTAAAGTTTCAAGGCCCATCGAGCAGTACAATCAACCAAGTTCTTCCGCTTCAATAATGAAGTGATTGCAACATGATCATTCCAACAACGTCCGAGAACCATGCAAGTATGCATAGAGCAACTGATGTACGCAATGGGATGTTGTTGACTAGGTACACTCATACTCTCTTTACATCATGCCTCCGAGACTGATGTTAGAAGCATCCACACATAAGATGAAGGGACGAATCTAATCAAAGTACTCCAAAACTGGAGGAGTCGTCAGCAACTTTTTAAAATCACAAACACAGCTTGCAGTCCTTAAACCAAGAAAACAATGTAGATATTATTTCAAACCTTTGGGCTTTGAGATTAGTTACGCTCACAAGTGAATGATAAATTTTTATTAAATGAATTTGTTGAGTTTCTCTCTCTTGATTTCTTTTATGAGTTTTTAAATTCAAATATTAAGATTTAACATTAAAAGGAGCAAGTTAATCACAAGATCTGGTCGTCAGGGACTCCGCAGGCCAGATGTGGTGCTTCTTAGGAAGCTTCAGTGGTTGCCAAGACGTTATGGAGAGCGTCCAACTCTGAAGGTCCGAACCGGCAAGCCGGTCTTACCTCGGAAGTGGTGGAAGGTGTTGGATGGCCTCTACCTGGACACCGCGAGGGTCCGTGTATAGGGTAGGGAAGTTCTACTATGGTGGTTTGGCAGAGAGCGTTGCCCAGCCCATGAGTGCGACAAGTGGGGAACACCCACTTGTAAGGTGAATAGAAGGAATATATATTGCCTGTCCGAGTACAAACTATCTCCGATAGAGGAGCAAGATATAAGACGTAGACTTGACTTCAAAAAAGACCCCGACCCACTACCTGCCTTCTTGCTTATATAGTGGGTTACCTAGCACTAGACCCTAGGTACTGGTGGCGCCTTCCTATTGGTCTACAACCTTGTGACAGAGTCTTGTCTATCACATTTATGCGCCTCCCTCACGCATGCTGTCCTATGTACCTTGGGTAGTTGGTCTGGACGATTGGATCTACGCCTGATTACGCCACCGCTTGACCTCGGTTGCTATCAGTTCGTACCTGAGGTACCTTCCTTATCCGGCGCTTCATCCCGTTGCTCGTCCGTGCCGGCTGGCCATTTGACGGTGTTTGACCACCATTAACCAGATGCCCGGACTTATTTGTTGGCACGTCCTCAGGCCATGTGCTTTAAACATCCACCCCTTGGAGCTCCCGGTACATGGCGATTTCGTTCTCTATTGCGGCTAGCGTGGTCTTTAGTGTGGTGATAGTTGCTTTCCGTAGCGCGATCACCCTCTGGAGCTTTGCCTCGGACCCTGCCTGTTGCTCCCGAGCTTGCTTAAGCTGATCCTCCAGATCCTGCGTCCATTCTCATGAGTATTGTAGCTCTTGTTCCCTTGCCGCGAGGAGTTGAGCTTGTTGGCGGCCATGCTCCCTTAGTTCGGAGGTGGTGATTCGTGGTGTGTCCGGTTCCCTGGTTGAGCCATGCTCCTGTCCTGGGCTTGATGGCCCTATATCGCTCACCTCTGGCTTCCTGAGTAGGAGTCCCGGTTGGCTGGCCGTAGGTGTGGTAATGGCCTTTGCAAGTTGAGTCCTTGTTAGCAACTCCCTTCTGACCGCCGTCATTTCTGCTTGTGCTTCCGTGAGCTCCCCACACCTTCGTTCTAACTGAAATTTACGTTCATGTATCTATTATTCCTTTCCTACTATGACCTAGTTGCGGGTGTGTTGATTGTCATTGAGTAGCCCTAGGAGGGTTTCGCACTCACTATATAGCCTCTGGAATTCCGCTCTCCTCTCGCTCCAGCGTTCCCAGGCGTCCTTCATTCTTTTTAGTGTTAACATACACAATCGGACCCCTTGACTCAGTAGTTCCTTAGCCTTTTGGGTAACCTCCCGGGCTTCCTGCCATTGTTCCGTGAGTTCCGTTACTATGTCATCGTGTTCTTTCGCCACCGCTGAGAGGTCGAGGTTGTCATATACCACCATGGCTTCTTTTAGCTGGTTGAAGGCCTCCGCGAGCTCGATATAGGCCGTGGAGGTCCATTGTCCTTTGGCTTGAAAATGTTAGTAGTTCTCTTGCACTCGTCCTCGGGCTTGTCTTTCTCTCCTCCCTGGCTAGGTCTGATGGATTGCTCATCCTACGGCTAGGGGAATCACGTGTATGGGTTTCGACATCCCATACCCTGGTGATTCCTGGTTTGGAAAGGGGCTACCTTCCGCTTGTTCCTCTGTTGACGCTTGTTCTTCTATTGATGCATGTTCCTCTATTGAGTCCTGTTTCTCTGTCAACGCCTGTTCCTTTGTTGACTCATGTTCCTCTGTTGACTCTGGGGGTTCTGGCTATTCCCTCATTTGGAGTGGTGGTGGTGCTCTAACTGTCATCCGGCCGAATGAGCCTGTGGTCATAATAGCAATATGGCTGGCCGTGGGGAGCCTTTTCTTAGTACCGGTGAACTCCGTGAATTCCACTAGTTAGAGTTGGAACCAGGTACTGCTTAAGACAGTCAGCCCAATTTACAGCGACTCCTTCCCAGGCCCTGCAAAGACCGTTCGCTAATTGCCTGGTGATTCGACTCCCTGTTCTTCCTATAAGCATGAAGGCCACTAGCGTTATGAACTTGGCTGCTTCCTCCTTTGCTTGTATGCCTCATAGGCCATGTGTTCCTGTGGTGGTGGGCTGTTGAACTTCCGTGTTCGAGCATTCCCCTAGGGCGAGGCCGTCCCCTAGTAGTCGGAAGACTATCGCTAGTTCATCGAACATAATGCGGAAGACTGTGGTCCCATCCGTGTAGAACTGTATTCTCCTATGCCTGGTTTGACTAGCTACTAGTTCCGCTGACTAGAGGAATTGTCTAGCCTTCTCAGTGAATCCTGGGTCCTCCACTTTTCCCCACGGAAGGTCGAAGAATTCGTCCAACCGCAACTGCCTCCTAACTTGCCGGACGTCGGGTTGCCCGATTAATTCCTTGAACTTGGAGTGCCTGGGCAACAGCAATTTTGCTGATCGTTCCTAGCCCTCGATGAACACACGAATCTCTTTAATTACCACCGACAATTCCTCTTCGTCCACCCCGTGGTCATGGTAGTGGAAGTGTGGCATTGTACACCTCCTTCCCGAGTATAGGTGTCGTGACAGTCCTTGTGGCATCCTCTGAGGTGACTGGCACGTCTATCCTTGCACCTAGATACACAATGATGGCACCGCCCGACCATCCTTGCCTTCGTAGTACATGCCTCACACATGCGGTCCAACCTCGTGGACCATGTGATCCTATGAGCTGGCCACACGTGCGTTTGGAGATCCTGCTTCCGACCGCTCCGCCTTCCCTGTTGCGTTACCTCATGGTTCGATTGCTCTACCCTGGGATTCCTCGACCTGTGCTCCATCTGGGTGACCAGAATGGCTACTATCAGTTGCCTGTCGTGGTACTTGTCTGTTATTGTCGACTGTGGTGGTTTTCATGATGCCTAGTGGGGCCCATCCTGGCTCTAACTGCACAACCTTACCTGTTGATCCCTTCCTGCCGCTTCTTCCCCATATTGGCCCCGCGCGTTCCCCGTCTGGGATTTTGCGTCCTACTTCTACCAGGGAGGGTCTATGCCGGAGCTTCTCCCCCCCACTTCCAGGGCTGATCTCCGATTGGCCGTGGTAGTGGGTACTTACCGTTGGGGCTAGGACCGATATAG
This sequence comes from Selaginella tamariscina, assembly GCA_003024785.1. Taxonomy (NCBI): domain Eukaryota; kingdom Viridiplantae; phylum Streptophyta; class Lycopodiopsida; order Selaginellales; family Selaginellaceae; genus Selaginella; species Selaginella tamariscina. The sequence continues at coordinate 215,528 of PUQB01000199.1, forward strand.
GGCTGTCGATCCATATCGATACCAACTTTGGGGTGGCTCTGCTTAATTGGTGCGACCGTCCAACTGGGGTGTGTCCAAATGGGCCCTCTGGAATCATCTTGGTGGTTGGTGAACCAGTGTTCAGGTGCTGGATCGAGCTTCGGTTGCTCCCCCTACGATCCTTGGTTTGTTCACGCTAAGCTGCCTCTGATGGTAGGCCTCCTGCCTAGCGCGACCCAATCCCGGGGGTCGGCCTGTGGGGGTCGTTGTTGTGCCCTTGTTCCATCCTCCGCGCTTGCTTAGCTCTTGATATTCCAACACCCTGAATCTCCATGCGGGGGCCTGGGTTTGGCCTATAGGTATGGACCTTATCGCCCGTCTGGTTCGGAATCGTATTTGTTGGTGCTCCCAATCGTGCTTACCTTTGCACCCTTGAGCCAGGGTCGACCGAGGAGTAGGTCGAATCCCCCTCTAGTGTGCATGTCTAGGATTCACAACATTGATCCAAAATTTGACCTGCCCTCAAGATGCCCTTAGGTGCCACCTCGGCCTGATTTGCCATGCGTACCTAAAAGGGAGTAGGCTCCAGAGTTGGCATACGCAACTCCCTGTGGAGCTCTGCTGACATGACATTGATTGCCGACCCCCATCTATAATCACCTCGTTGATTGTGTGACCCACCATGCGAATCGGAATGGTTGGTACGTCGTTTACGTAGTCCACTGTGGTTGCAGTGCCTCTTGGTGGGGGCCTTGTTGCTGGTCGTGCCCGATTCCTTCATCGTGTGGTGGGAACCAACGGCGTTTCTTACTTCATATGTGTCGATAATTTGACCCATCCAAATAGGCTGATTATATGACACATCTGGAGTAGTGAGAACCATGATTAGTTTTTGAAGATCCTTGCAGCAATCAAAGTATGCTTTAGGTTTTTGGTTTCTTTGTCCAACAAAGTGTGGGGTTTGCACTTCCACATCACTACTGGCTTCTATGTCATCTGTGCTTAGTGATGTCATTTCAATCTCCTCTCGCCACCTTGTTTTAGGCCAAAAAGGGTGTTGCAATTCTGTACTTGTGACAGTAGGTCCTTCCAACTCTCAAACAACAGTCTCCCAATAGTCGACCACATGCTTATATAGTTCTGAGTAACCAATTGCCTTATCAAATTCTTTGGCATCGATTTTTGAACCCATGCCACATATTTTTTGATGCCATCAATAATAACCTCTTGTTCTTGAGCTGGGCACTCAATGGAATAGGTGTGGTTGTCCTTTCGGGAGAAGTGGCTTTCCATTCTCTTCACTTTTGAAGAGCATTAACCCCTCTTTCAGTAACCACTTAGGCTCTGATGGCCATAACTTGTACTGCATAATAGGTATACCATCTTGTATGGAGAAAAAGAATTGTAGCAGCACAAGGTGACCAACTAAAGAATCATTCCCCTCTTTTATATACTCCTTGAGAAATTTTTTGAAGTCTGGCACCTCAGTCACAAGCAAAGCACAACTTTTTTTGAGATGCAATTTTCAAAAAGATTCATCATATGCGGTAAGGTAAGTGCATTGTCCTTTTTGTATAGTTGAGACCTTGCTGAAGAACGCATCAATATCTTCATGAGTGTGACCAACATAAGAAAACTGAGCTGATTGTCTCAAACACACCTTTGGCAACAAGCATTGAGAAGTATGCTAGCATATCTAGAAAATAAAAGTAAGTATGAGCTTGAGAAACCCTTAAGTAAAATGATTTACCTATTTTTGTTCTCACCTGCATAATTATCCATCTGTAAAAGAAATGACGAGGAAGCTTATTTGATGTTGAGGACACATGTACACTATTTAAGCTAGATCCCTCCACTGAACCTGAACTTTTAACAGGGCCATCTGTTTTTTGTGCAGGCTGCTACAATGCCTCTCATATTCCCAAGTAGCCTCAAGTGCAGATGTATTCATGAGAGCATTATGTAAAGGTTAAAAGTGTTTTTCTTCACTTTGAGATCACTAATAGGACTTGTCTATGAGTGGGCTTCAAGGTTTCTAAAACACATGGCTAACGACCCAATAGTGAAATTGGAGTCGCTAGACCAATGTGGAAGTGAAAAGTGTCCATATAACTCACAACCGTGTCCATGTGTTAGCACACCTGTGAATGAAATCGGAAGTTTCATGACATTTCCAAGGCACTTTGGTGTTGCAACGAGCTTTGGAATGCTGGTCTTTGAATGATCCATCTTGTCATGGATCAAGCACAGGTACTTTGATGGGCGTGACACAGAAAGCATGTGATGTGTAATACTGAGACCGGCAAGTTTGTTGTGCAATCATGTGGGCCTCCATCTTCTTTTGAATGGCAGTGATCTCCACCAAGGTTTTTGCACAAGCCTCTGCAGCCTTCAATGATGTACAAGTGTCACACTTGGAAAAGCTAGAGTGTTTTGCAATCTCCACATCCTTAAAATGAGTATTCCATATGTTATTGAAGGTACCAGTGCAGATTGCTTGGAGCCCCATCAAACTGAGGCACTTGTTCACATGTTCACACAGCTTCAATTGAGTGTAGATTGAAGGCAAAACCTTGAGATTTTCCCTGACCCCTGCATTTGTGGTGGGCATTTGTGAGGCATCCTGTCTGCATTTGCTTCCACAAAAGCCTTGAGTATCTCTATGGCTGCCATAATGTGAGAGCGGGTTTTGACCAAGCAAGTGTTCCATGTACTGAGGTTCGCGCTCCATCTAGCCACTCATCCCTCCGACGGTAGAACGTGGTCTTTGGGATCCCGTATATACTGTACCAAGCTTTGAAGCAGATGGCCACCTTATTAAATACCATAGATGTACTTTGATAACCTGTGTTCGAGGCCATTCCATCAATACACCTAATTAGTGCAGCATATACAAACTCATGCCTTTGCTTTTGGGTGACGAAAGACATGTCTACATTGGGTTGGTCTGCCATTGACAACACTTCTTCTTGTAGCAGTCAATCGTGGAAATGCTCGTAACACTTTCGAAAGATGTAGGATCCATCTTGATCCTCTTGCTAAAACTTGCAGGGGAAGATCTGCAACCCATGAATCGCCTTTTCCTTACAATAGACCAATGCAAGAACCTCTTCAAATATGAGTTGTTCTTCCGGGTTGTTATTATTGAAATCCAACCCAGAATATATTGAACCATTTGCCTGTCTTAATTCAGATGTTCGCCACCTCACAAGGGATCTAGGATGCAATGTGCCATTAGGTGAAACCTTTGTCACAACTACACTCACAAAGTCGGACCCTAGTTTCTCTTCTGACACTGCTTCCATTGGATTTATAACTGTGATGATGCCTCTCCCAACCTCAATCTCATGAAAAAGAGAATCACCTCATCCATCACAGCAGGCAAGCCATCATCTGGTAAATTCGTGCTACTATTTGTTTGTGACTCTGCATATTCTGTGTCAGCCTTGACTTCATCAAATTCCACAATACAGGAGAACCCTCCTCAAATTCCATTCCCGGAACCTCAACATGCTTGTAAATGGTGTTCACCCATACGTACACACAAGATCCTTGGGCAATATTATGACATGATGCATTATCATCTCGAACTTCCACAGTTCCAGTGCCAACTATCTCTTGTTCCAAAGAAGACATACTTTATTTCCAGTATTAAACATATTGTCTTGAATATAAATAATTGTGTTATGTATGATATCTATTTATGCAATATTTTTAAGAAATCTAAACTACGGTTACTTAATAATATGCATGTGCAATAATACATAATTATGTATAGAGATAGTATCTCATGCTTCATTAATACAATTGATGGGCGGGATTAATCCCGCCCACAACTCCCTCCAACAAGGAACGGTGGGCGGGATTAATCCCGCCGTTGACTCTACCCCTTTGAGGAAGAAGCGACGAGATTAATCCCGCCCCCGGATCTTCCTCGTCGGAGAGGCGGCGGGATTAATCCCGCAGCGAACTCCCTCCGACAAGGAAGTACCAGCGGGATTAATCCCATTGCAACTCCCTCCGTCGAGGAATAAGCAGCGGGATTAATCCTGCCCACAACTCTCTCCGAAGCTATGATTTCAAAGAGATCTCGAGATAAATCCTGCCCACAAATATTTAAAACAGGGAAGTGATGGTGAGATTAATTTCGCCACCCCTTCTCTGCCTCCTAAAATGGGTGGTGGGATTAATCCCGCCCACAACTCTCTCCGAAGCTATGATTTTAAAGAGATCTCGGGATAAATCCTGCCCATAAATATTTAAAACAGAAAAGTGGTGGCGAGATTAATCCCGCCACCCCTTCTCTACCTCCTAGAATAGTTGGGGGATTAATCTTGCAGCTCTTTTTCAGAGGTGGAGAAGCATTGTCCGGACTAATTCTGCCACGGCTATCAAAGAAATGATGGCGGGATTAATCCCGCCACCTCTTCTAAAAGGCGAAAAAGAAATGGCCGGATTAATCCCACCGCCCGGCTAACTGAGAATATTAAGTTAGAAGGATATTTAAACGGAATAAATCCCTAACAGAATATATTGTAATCCTAATGCATTTCTAAATCCTTAAATTGTAATTTTAAGAGGAATGTAAGAGAGTGAATCTTTATAACTATATTTAAATTTATTTATAATACTTACTTGTAAACAGCACTGAAGACGCCGTGTTTTCCTATAAACAATAACACACCCAATTTAATATCACTCCTGAGTTTATCACTATGAAGAAAAAAGAAAATCTGAAGAGAGAAAAATTAAAAAATGAAGAAACTCTTGTTAAAGAAAGAACTAGATCTGAATTTGAGTAGAAAATTAAATGCATTTTCAAATTTACATGTCAGATCGATAATACTTATGTCAGAAATTCAAAATTTTTGAAAAGAACAGAAAATAAAATTTAAGATGAGTTGACACAAATAACCAACACTCTGACATATATACTCTCCAATTTCAATGAATGTTTTAAAATTGCATTTAATGTCATTCAAGTAATTCAAGCTGTTTAATATTACGAAATTTTAGTAATTATTCTACATTCTTAATATTCAAGTATATTTATTAAGTTTATATTATATATATATATATATATATATGCACACTAATACAATAAACAAATTGATATATTATTATGTATCATTTAAAATATATTCATAGTTTATTTATTATTATTATTTTCTTAATTACTCGAATAATTAATTTACATTTCCTACTATTAATGGGATATTCTTTATTATTTTCTTAATATTCAAAGAATATTCTAATATTAAACCTGATTATCATAATTAAATTAGTATTATTCTTAATTATCTCAGTAATTATTCTACATTTGTATATATTAATGGGATTTTCTCAATTAATTTGTTATTATTTCAAGAATATTCCTATGTTAAACCTTATTATCAATATTAAATTAATATATATTATTAAAACTATATATAACTATATATTAGATAAAATGATGTATTATTATGTATAATTTAAAATATGTTTATAATGTGTATATTAATATCATTTTCTTAATTACTTGAGTAATTAATCTTCTTTATATTAATGGGATATTCTTTATTATTTCTTACTATTCCAAAAATATTCCAATATTAAACATGATTATCATAATTAATTTAGTTAATTCTTTTAGTACTTGATCTACATTTGTATATATTAATGGGATTTTTTTAATTAAATTCTTATTATTTCAAGAATATTCCAATGTTAAACCTTTTTATCAATATTAAATTAATATATATTATTAAAACTATATATGGCTATATATTAGATAAAATCATATATTATTATGTATAATTTAAAATATGTTCATAGTGTGTTTATTAATATTATTTTCTTAATTATTTGATGTTTGTTTTGCACACATATATAAACACAATCATAAATTTATATATACGCGTGTACACGCATTAAAAACACTTACAAAGACACATATGCACACACATGCACATTGCCCTAAACCAAACTTGAGAAATATGTTGCTTCTTTATTGAAAAACATCATGTTCAACGCATATATGATATATATGTACTCAGTCTGTGTGTATGTAACACATTAAATTTACACATGTAATATATGTATGTCTGTGTGTATACATGTGTGTATGTATATATGTGTACTAATATATGCAATGTGTACAATTTTAATTTGTTAACACTCTTTCTCTTCTCTCATCAGTGTCACCATGCATAATCCCTTCTTTCATACATACACACCATGCATGATTATGATCCATATTGATGTTACAATATTATGTACTATGTATGTATATCTATGTATAATATGTGTATGTATATATGTGTACTAATATATGCAATGCGTACAAAATTAATTTTTTAACACTCTCTCTTCTCTCATACATACACACCATCCATGATCCATTCTAAACCCTAAACATAAACCCTAAACCTTATGTAACACATTGAATTTACACATGTAATATGTATGTATGTCTATGTGTATATGCGTGTGTATGTATATATGTGTACTAATATATGCAATGTGTATGAATTTAATTTGTTAACACTCTCTCTCTTCTCTCATACATACACACCATGCATGATCCATTTTAATATGTATTGTCTCTCTTCTTTCAAACATACACACCATGCATGATCCATAATATGTACTGTCTCTCTTCTCTCATACATACACACCATGCATGATTCATAATATGTACTGTCTTTCTAATATTATGTACTAATATGTATGTATGTCTATGTGTATAATACTATGTGAGTATATATGTATTGCTACACGTGAAACTTTAACACTCTCATGGACACACACGTGTTAAACCCCTGCATAATTTTTATTCTTAAGGTGTATGTGATACACCCACACACACACATTGATAATATAATGAAAGAATATTCGTTTAGGGCAATCTATCTTTTATTTTTTTTAGAAGGAATATTCAATTAGGGTTAATATATATTTTTTTCTTTTAGGGTTTAAGTATATTCTTAGGGTTTCAAGAAGCAAGCGGCGGCCGCGGCTGTGAAATCTCCCTCTCCCTCTCTCTCACACACAGGTGAGATCTCTATTACGCACACGCCTGAGTTTATTTATTTATTTTTATTCTAAGATACATTTATATGTGTATGTATCTTAATAATATAATTTATTTATCTATCTCTCGCACAAACACACACACTCTTATACATATATACATATACATACACACACACACACACACACATATATATATATGTGTGTGTGTGTTTGTGTATCTGTATAATTTTATTAATTTATTAATTTTATCTCTTGCACACACACACACACTCCTGTTTATCTGTATGATTTTATTTGTTTTGCTCACACACGCATACACACGATATACATATATACATATATATATTATGTGTACCAGTATATATATATATGTGTGTGTGTGTGTATGTATAATTTTATTGATTTATTAATTTTATCTCTCGCACACACACGCACTCCTATATATACATATATATATATATATATATATATATATATATATATATTATATATATATATATCTGTGTGTGTGTGTGTGTGTGTGTGTGTGTGTATCTGTATAATTTAATTTATTTAGCACACACATACGATATACATATACATATACATATACATATGTGTGTGTATCACTATAATTTTATCTGATTTGTCTATCTCTAGCACACACACGCACTCTCCTACACACATATACATATACATATGCAAGTTGTAACTAAAATGGGCATGGCTATAGTCCCATTTCCTAATAATTAGCAATTTTAGCTATTTAATTAGCATTTTCTAATATTAAAGGAATATTCTTTAGAATATATGTTTGAAAAAGAATATTCTTTAGAATATTCTATTTTGTATTCTACCCTTTAATAAATTATAGCATTCATTGAACAAAAATTAATAACATTATAAAAGTAGAAGGTATTAAATTATATAATATATTGCCTAATATAACAATTAAGGAAGAGCATAAGAGGTACATTATATAAATATTGATGTTGTTATTAAAATATTAATATTTAAATATAACATTATTAATTAAAAATTTGTAGTAGTAATAATATATATATAAAATCCTATAATAATATAGTCAATCTTCCATATCATTTTTTAAATTTATATAGTTAAGTATACAATTTGGTACTATTATTAAAGAGTTTATAATAATTATGAATATTAAATATATGATATTTTATAATTTTGTAATTGCTTTAAGCTTCAGAAAACATACATTCCCTTGCAGTTTTGTTAATCGTGACTTTATCAACGCTTCTTGACATCCACCCATATCGAATGGATTTAACATTTATAAAACATGCTGGGTCTTTTTGATTGGGAGACCATGTTTTCTCTAGGCATCCATTATATCTTTCGCTCTCCTTCTCGTGTCGCCTTTTTTGTGGTTTGAACCATGCAACCTTAACAATACTATTTTTTGTGATTACTTCAGGTGTGTCGATAATTTGACCCATCCAAATAGGCTGATTATATGACGCATCTGGAGTAATGAGAACCATCATTAGTTTTTGAAGATCCTGGCAGCAATCAAAGTATGCTTTAGGTTTTTGGTTCCTTTGTCCAACAAAGTGTGGGGTTTGCACTTCCACATCACTACTGGCTTCTATGTCGTCTATGCTCAGTGATGTCATTTCAATCTCCTCTCGCCACCTTGTTTTAGGCCAGAAAGGGTGTTGCAATTCTGTACTTGTGACAGTAGGCCCTTCCAACTCTCGAACAACAGTCTCCCAATAGTCGACCACATGCTTATATAGTTCTGAGTAACCAGTTGCCTTATCAGAATTCTTTGGCATCGATTTTTGAACCCATGCCACATATTTTTTGATGCCATCAATAATAACCTCTTGTTCCTTGAGCTGGGCACTCAATGGAATAGGGTCTGGTTGTCCTTCTGGGAGAAGTGGCTTTCCATCCTCTCCACTTTTGAAGAGCATTAAGCCCTCTTTCGGTAACCACTCCTGCTCTGATGGCCGTAACTTGTACTGCATAATAGGTATACCATCTCGTATGGAGAAAAAGAATTGTAGCGGCACAAGGTGACCAACTAAAGAATCACTCCCTTCTTTTATATACTCCTTGAGAAATTTTTTGAAGTCTGGCACCTCAGTCACAAGCAAAGCACAACTTTTTTTGGAGATGCAATTTTCAAAAAGATTCATCATATGCGGTAAGGTAAGTGCACTTGTCCTTTTTGTAGAGTTGGAGACCTTGCTGAAGAACGCATCAATATCTTCATGAGTGTGACCAACCATAAGGAAACTGAGCGTGATTGTTTCAAACACACCTTTGGCAACAAGCATTGACAAGTATGCTAGCACATATCTAGAAAATAAAAGTAAGTATGAGCTTGAGAAACCCTTAAGTAAAATGATTTACCTATTTTTGTTCTCGCCTGCACAATTATCCATCTGTAAAAGCAAATGACGAGGAAGCTTATTTGATGTTGAGGACACATGTACACTATTTGAGCTAGATCCCTCCACTGAACCTGAACTCTCAACAGGGCCATCTGTTTTTTGTGCAGGTTGCTGACAATGCCTCTCATATTCCCAAGTAGCCTCAAGTGCAGACGTGTTCATGAGAGCATTATGTAAAGGTTGAAGGTGTTGTTTCTTCACTTTGAGATCACTGATAGGACTTGTCTGTGAGTGGGCTTCAAGGTTTCTGAAACACATGGCTAACGACCCAATAGTGAAATTGGAGTCGCTAGACCAATGTGGAAGTGAAAAGTGTCCATATGACTCACAACCGTGTCCATGTGTTAGCACACCTGTCAATGAAATCGGAAGTTTCATGACATTTCCAAGGCACTTTGGTGTTGCAAAGAGCTTTGGAATGCTGGTCTTTGAATGATCCATCTTGTCATGGATCAAGCACAGGTACTCTGATGGGCGTGACACAGAAAGCATGCGGTGTGCATAGTACTGAGACCGGCAAGTTTGTTGTGCAATCATGTGGGCCTCCATCTTCTTTTGAATGGTAGTGATCTCCACCAAGGTTTTTGCACAAGCCTCTGCAGCCTTCAATGATGTACAAGTGTCACACTTGAAAAGCTAGAGTGTTTTGCAATCTCCACATCCTTAAAATGAGTATTCCATATGTTGTTGAAGGTACCAGTGCAGATTGCTTGGAGCCCCATCAAACTGAGGCACTTGTTCACATGTTCACACAGTTCAATTGAGTGTAGATTGAAGGCAAAACCTTGAGATTTTCCCTGACCCCTGCATTTTCCCTGTGCCATTAGTGATTTTCCCTATGCCATTAGGTGAAACCTCTGTCACAACTACACCCACGAAGTCGGACCCTAGTTTCTCTTCTGACACTGCTTCCATTGGATTTATAACTATGATGATGCCTCTTCCGACTTCAATCTCACGAAGAAAGAGAATCACCTCATCCATCACAGCAGGCAAGCCATCATCTGGTTAAACTCGTGCTACTATTTGTTTGTGACTCTGCATATTCTGTGTCAGCCTTGACTTCATCCAAATTCCACAATACAGGAGAACCCTCCTCAAATTCCATTCCCGGAACCTCAACATGCTTGTAAATGGTGTTCACCCATACGTACACACAAGATCCTTGGGCAATATTGTGACATGATGCATTATATCTCGAACTTCCACAGTTCCAGTGCCAACTATCTCGTTGTTCCGAAGAAGACATACTTTATCTCCAGTATTAAACATATTGTTCTGCACATAAATAATTGTATTATTTATGATATCTGTTTATGCAATATTTCTAAGAAATCTGAATTACGATTACTTAATAATATGCATATGCAATAATACATAATTATGTTTAGAGATAATATCTCATGTTGATTAATACAACTGATGGGCGGGATTAATCCCGCCCACGAATCCCTCCGACGAGGAACGGTCGGCGGGATTAATCCCGCCGCCGACTCAACCCCTTCGGAAAGAGTCGGCGGGATTAATCCCGCCCACAATTCTTACGACGGGGAATGGGTGGCGGGATTAAACCCGCACATAACTCTCTCCAAAACTATGATTTCAAAGAGATCTCGGAATAAATCCTGTCCCCAAATCCTTAAAACAGGGATGTGGTGGCGAGATTAATCTCACCACCCCTTCCCTGCCTCCTAAAATGGTTGGCGGGATTAATCCCGCCGACAACTCTTTCTAATAAATTCTGGTAACTCTTCATCAGTTGAGAAGGTTATCGGCGGGATTAATCCCGCCACTTTTTTCAGTGGCGGAGAAGCATTGCCCGAGAGATGGTGGCGGGATTAATCCCGCCACCTCTTCGAAGAGGCGAAAAAGAAATGGCCGGATTAATCCCGCCGCCCCGGTTAACCTAGAATATTAAGTTAAAAGGATATTTAAACGGGATAAATCCCTAACGGAATATATTATAATCCTAATGCATTCCTAAACCCCTAAATTGTAATTTTAAGAGAGAATGTAAGAGAGTGAATCTTTATAAGTATTTTTAAATTTGTTTATAATACTTACTTGTAAACAGCACTGAAGGCGCTGTGCTTTCCTATAAAGAATAGCACCCAATTTAATCTCGCTCCTGAGATGATCACTATGAAGAAAAAGAAGATCTAAAGAGTGAAAAATACAGAAATGAAGAAACCCTTGCCGGAGAAAGAACCAGATCTGAATTTGAGTGGGAAATTAAATGTATTTTTAAATTTACATGTCAGACCGACAATACATATGTCAGAAATTCAAAATTTTTAAAAAGAACAGAAAATAAAATTTAAGATGAGTTGACACAAATATCCGACACTCTGACATATATACTTTCCAGTTCCAATGAATATTTTAAAATTGTATTTAATGTTATTCAAGTGATTCAAGCTGTTTAATATTACGAAATTTTAGACTATATTCTACATTCTTAGTATTCAAGTATATTTATATTATATATATATAAATATATACTTATACAATAAATAAATTGATATATTATTATGTATCGTTTAAAATATATTCATAGTCTGTTTATTATATTATTTTCTTAATTATAGTATTTATTTTCATTTCTAGTATCAATGGGATATTCTTTATTATTTTATTAATATTTGAAGAATATTCTAATATTAAACCTGATTATCATAATTAAATTAGTCTTGTTCTTAATTATTGCAGTAATTATTCTACATTTGTATATATTAATGGGATTTTCTCAATTAATTTGTTATTATTTCAAGAATATTCATGTGTTAAATTATTATCAATATTAAATTAATATATATTATTAAAACTATATATGACTATATATTAGATAAAATGATGTATTATTATGTATAATTTAAAATATGTTCATAGTGTGTATATTAATATCATTTCCTTAATTACTTGAGTAATTAATCTTCTTTATATTAATGGGATATTCTTTATTATTTTCTTATTATTCCAAGAATATTCCAATATTAAACATGATTATGATAATTAATTTAGTTAATTATTTGAGTACTTAATTTACATTTGTATATATTAATGGGATTTTCTCAATTAATTTCTTATTATTTCAAGAATATTTCAATGTTAAACCTTTTTATCAATATTAAATTAATATATATTATTAAAACTATATATGGCTATATATTAGATAAAATCATATATTATTATGTATAATTTAAAATATGTTCATAGTGTGTTTATTAATATTATTTTCTTAATTATTCGATGTTTGTTTTGCACACATATATAAACACAATCATAAATTTACACACGCATTACAAGAACTTACAAAAACACATATGCACACACATGCACAACCCTAAACCAAACTGAAGAAATATGTTGCTTCTTTATTGAAAACATCATGTTCAACGCATGTATGATATATGTACTCAATCTGTGTGTATGTAACACATTGAATTTACATGTGTAATATTTATATTAAGCTTGTTGGGAGCAAACCCTAAACCTAAACCCTAAACCCTGTGTATACATGTGTGTACAAAAATAATTTTTCAACACTCTCTCTTCACACCATGCATGATCCATCCTAAACCCTAAACCCTAAACCCTAATATGTAACACAATGAATTTACTCATGTAATATGTATGTATGTCTGTGTGTATACACGTGTGTATGTATATATGTGTACTCTGTATGTATATATGTGTACTTTCTGTCTTCTCTCATACATACACACCATGCATGATCCATGTTAATATGTACTGTCTCTCTTCTCTCAAACATACACACCATGCATGATCTATAATATATACTCGGTCTCTCTAATATTATGTACTAATATGTATGTATGTCTGTGTGTATAATACACACCATGCATGATCCATAATATGTACTGTCTCTCTTCTCTCATATACTATGTATGTATATCTGTGTATAATATGTGTAAGTATATATGTGTACTAATATATGCAATGTGTACAAAAATAATTTTTCAACACTCTCTCTTCTCTCATACATACACACCATGCATGATCCATCCTAAATCCAAAACCCTAAACCCTAAACCCTAAACCCATGTAATATGTATGTATGTCTGTGTGTATACACGTGTGTATGTATATATTATGTGTATTAATATATGCAATGTGTATGTATGTATTGATACACATGAAACTTTAACACTCTCATGGACACACACATGTTAAATCCCTGCATGATTTATATTTTTGGGGTGTATGTGATACACCCACGCACACGCACGCGCTAATAATATAATGAAAGAATATTCGTTTAGGGCGAATCTATATTTTATTCTTTTTAGGGTTTAAGTATATTCTCAGAAGGAATATTCTATTAGGGTTAATATATATATTTAATTCCTTTAGGGTTTAGGTATATTCTTAGGGTTTCAAGAGGCGGCGGCTGTGAAATCGGCGGCGGCGGCTGTGCACACAGGTGAGATCTGTGTGTGTGTGTGTGTGTGTATGTATATATGTATAGGATGTGCGTGTATAATTTTATGTGTACCAGTATCTATAAATTTTTTTTTATTGATCTATCTCTCCCACACACACGCACACTGCTTTACATATATATATATATATATATAATCAATGCATATTAACAAATAGTATACAACACTAGTTTATATATATGCTTATATATTCATATGGGTTATATATCTATATACACACATATATATATGTGTGTGTTTATCTGTATAATTTTATTTATTTATTAGTTTTATCTCTCGCACACACACGCACACTCCTGTGTATATATATGTGTGTGTGTGTGTTTGTTTATCTGTATGATTTTATTTGTTTCGCTCACACACGCATACACACAATATACATATACACATATATATACCTATATACATATATACATACATATATTATGTGTACCAGTATCTATATAATTTTTTTTATTGATCTATCTCTCCCACACACACGCACACTGCTTTACATATATATATATATATATATATATATATATATATATATATATAATCAATGCATATTAACAAATAGTATACAACACTAGTTTATATATATGCTTATATATTCACAGACTCTCTCTCTTTCTCTATGGGTTATATATCTATATACACACATATATAGTGTGTGTTTATCTGTATAATTTTATTTATTTATTAGTTTTATTTTTCGCACACACACGCACACTCCTGTGTATATATATGTGTGTGTGTGTGTTTGTTTATCTGTATGATTTTATTTGTTTCGCTCACACGCATACACACGATATACATATACACACATATATACCTATGTACACACATATATTGTACCAGTACTGTATAATTTTATTTATTTATCTATCTCTTGCACACACACGTACACTCCTATACATACATACATACATACATACATATATATATATATATATATATATATATACACACAATATATATGTGTGTGTTTTTATCTGTATAATTTTTTTATTTATTAATTTTTTCTCTCGCACACACGCTAAGCCCCTCGAGCGGCGGGATTAATCCCGCCGCTATAGGTTGGGCCTCGGCGGTGGGATTAATCCCGCTGCTCACCCATGCCCTGCACGGAATGCAGCGGGATTTATCTCGCCGGCAATGGCCTGTGTGAAGGCCCTAATGGGCGGGATTAATCCCGGCGGATTCCGCGCAGGGCATTTACAGGGGATGGGTGGCGGGATTAATCCCGCCGCTCATGAGGCTAACCGAAGAGCCTGCATGAAAGATCCTGCACGGAAGGCTAACCGAAGAGCCTGCATGACATGTCTTGCGCGTAAGGCGGTGGGATTAATCCCGCCGCCCAGGAAATTCACGCAGGACATGAACGGCGGGATTAATCCCGCCCCACGCTCATGCCCTTCGCGGAGGGCGGCGGGATTAATCCTGTCGCTCAGGCACTTCCGCAAGATATAAGCGGTGGGATTAATCCCGCCCCCACCCATCCCTGTTCAAAATGCCGCAGCCAATATATATGTGTGAGCGCATGATTTACGAGAGGGCGGCGGGATTAATCTCTCCGAACCTTCATTGCCCGGTGGCGGGATTAATCCCGCCACCCTTTTTTCCTCCATTGGTATGTTGAATCAATCCCGACTAACTCTGTCTGAGACGGAGAAGGTTTACAAAATACCAATGGAGGGAACTGAGAAGGGTGGTGAGATTAATTTCACCATCCCTTACATGGTGGGCCGGATTAATCCCGCCGCGTACGCATGCCCTGCGCGGAATCGGGCGGGATTTATCCCGCCGCCATTGGCCTGCCTGAAGAGCCTAGGCGGGATTAATCCCGCAAGATTTCGCACAGGGCATTGGCGTTCGGCGGATTAATCCCGCCGACTAAGGCCCGAGTGAAGGGCCTGGGAGGCGGGATTAATCCCGCCGCGTACGCATGCCCTGCGCGGAATCAGGCGGGATTTATCCCGCCGCCATTGGCCTGCCTGAAGTGCCTAGGCGGTGGGATTAATCTCGCCCGATTCCACGCAGGGAATTGGCGTCCAGCGGGATTAATCCCGCCGCATAGGGACCGAGTGAAGGCCCTGGGCGGCGGGATTAATCCCGCCGAGTCTTCAATGCCTGTTGGAGGAATGAATCCCGCCACCCTTCGCTTTTTTCTCCATTGGTGAGTCGGACCAATCCTAAACGTTTTTGTCTGAGACGTAGAAGGTTTACAACATACCAATGGAGAGAATTGGGAAGGGTGGGGAAATTCATTTAACCATCCCTTACATGGTGGGCGAGATTAATCCCGCCTCCTTTCTGGAGTCACTGAAGGGGTGTGAGAAATAAATCCTGCCCAGTTCTTCTGAGACCGAGAAGGGTGGCAAGATTAATTCCGCACTCCCGTTCAAGGCCTTAGAAAGGTGGCGAGATTAATCCCGCCCACTCTTTCAGGAGGCATTGAAGGGGTGGCGAGATTAATCCCGCCGCACCTTTCATGTGAATATATATGTGTATTAGTATATATAAGTTGCATATCTCATTTTATTTACTTTTATCATCTTAATCATAATATTTCGAGTAAAAGCTAGGAATCTATGTAAAACTGTCCAGAGCTCACATTTGTGGTGGTTCTAAAACGAAATGTTATCTTTCTTTTGCACTAGCACAAATGTGAGCTTCGGACAGTTAATTACGTCTACTTCTCTCTGTGTATTATTTTTGTATATTCGGGTTTATACAAGTGTGTGTGCGTTTTTATATGATTTGTATTCATAGTGTATTATTTTGCAGAAGGACGATTTGATCAAACAAGGAGATCGAGTCATTAGTATGGAGTCGTCGTCAAATTCTGGGTAAGAATTAAAATAAAATCTGTTATACTCGGATACTTGAACTAATCATTTTTGTATTCAGATGTGGAATTGAGGTGACATTAAAGACAAGAGCAGGAGAAGAGATGGGCAGGGGGATTCTGGAATCAACTTGGCCATATTTTAAGATAAATGGGAAGCGCATTGGAGCAACCATGGTTGCTGTCAAATTAACCTCTGTCACATCTCATGGACAAGCAAAACAATGGAAAGTAGATTCGCTAGTCAAGCACCCGAAAGCAGGCTGCGAACCCAGATTGGACGATTCTCGACAGATATGCCTTGTTCCATCCAATGTCACGTTCTCGGATCCAGAGGTCGTCAGTTACAACATTAATTTCGGGTGGTTTTGTCGACTTGTGGATAATGACGTTCACGTGTTCACTAATGATGTTGACCTTGGAGTTCTTCTTCAACTCAACGAAAGCCCATCTATGGAGGGGATCCATCTGGATGTCTACTTCGAAGATCTTCAGACTCATCGAGTAGGTGTATTGTCAGGAGATATTGCTTCACAATACAGAAAATCAGCAAGTGGAGCAATCTTCCCTCTTCACATTGAAGAAGAACACAGCGACATCATAATGGAGATTGAGAGGGTGGCTCGGTCTCAGGTTCTCTACAGATCACGTTCAATTTGCTTAGGAGCTTGGGAGCTGGAAGAGTGTGCCGAGAACACTAGAACAGCTGCAGTCGGGGATCACACATGTTGATTCGGATCGCAAAAGAAAATCATCAATCGTTTTGTCAGCTGCACCTGTGGCATCTCATGCTGCAATAAGTCACAAGGAAATGATGTTGGATGAAAGATTTATCCTTGTAGGGTTAAATATTGCAGCGTCAACCCAAACTTCAATTACAGGCCACTCAACCAGGAACGTGTAGCTGAGCTCATGGAGAAGATGAAGGACGACAATTCTTATACCGTTCCACATAATGCTGTTTTGTGTCCATACTATGAAAGAAGGAAGGGCGCTGACAAAGTCTGGATCACAACACCAGAACAACTCATGAAGATTCAGACGGAGAATAAAAATCTATCAAGTACTACATCATTAGTGGCCAGCACACAATAACGGCAGCCCAACGACTTCTCGAGGAACACAACAAAGGAACGATGGCAACAAAACTTTCCGAGCATACCCGTGAGAAGCTGACAAAAAGATCGGCGTTTTTAGCTAAGCCGAATCTCACAATCGAGCAGTACCATAAGTTATCGGCGGAATGGGACGCTGCCGACACCAACCACTACAACAGCAAAATATGGGAGAAGTTTAAACACACGCGAGCCGTGTGGGAATCTCTTCAGCGACCACAAAGAGCTACCGCAGGGAATACACAATCTGCGGAATACCGGGTAAGCAAATTGTTTGGGCGGGATTTATCTCGCCGGTATATTAATCTGTCTTTTTCCTCAGAGAGTTGAAGAAATTGCAGCAGTTGATTTTGCCCAGGTGGGCGGGAAGGAAACATCCTTTCTGATGATGTTGATTTCTTGCCCCGAAGATAGGATCTTTGCCAAATGGTTGGGGATTATGGAATCCTTTTCAAAAGGAACACTGAAGAAGAAGCAGACAAGTGAAGGGGAGCCCTCAGAAAAGTCTGCAAAGAAACCCAGTAAGACGCCGAAGGCTAAGTCTGTTCAATCTACAAAGGATGTAGACAACGATTTCAAGCTCACATGGTTGAAGCCTTTAAATGGAACAACGATGGAGGAGATGGAAGTCTTGGCTGATTTGGTGATCGATGGCAAACTACAAATTAATAACAGCAGCCCAACCTCTCCTTTTCATCTCAAGGCAATGGAGTTGAAGACGGTCAGGCATTTCAAGGAGTGGTTGGGAATACACTGCCACAAACTGGGTTGGACCTCGACTTCAACATATGAAGAGGTCAGCAAATATTTGCATGTGACGAACGATGATATGCTTGTCGAATGGGTGAACCAATCGGAAGATCTAGGCAAGAATCTATTGCACGCCAACGCCAAAAAGGAGAACATTGGGATGACGCCTTCTCTTATGGCAGTCCTTCAGCAGCGGAGAACCGAATTGAACCTTATAAAGGAGGATGCTACGAATCACGACAAGCCCTACAGATGTTTGTTGTTAGATTCGGAGACTTTATGGGGTAACATCACTGCTTGTAGGAAACCGTTTCAATTGTTCGTGATGGATCGGCGGGTGTCAAAAAATCTTTCGACAGATAGGGCACTAGAGGATCTGGTGGAGAAACTTAGCGTGCAAGCATATACATAGAAGGTATTTATTATTGAATTCATGCTTGCGCTCTTCACTGATACCTACTTTTTCAGGTATTTATTTCTTGATTCTTGCTCATGTCACCGATACTTTTGCCTTCGCCTTCGCCAAGAAGAATAGACATCGTTGGACAGGATTTTATATGAACGATGCTAATCCCAAGTGCATTGATACCGTTGTTCACTTGGTTGTTAGGAATGCGCCAAACAATTTCAAGCTTCCAAATGACTGGCCAGGCATCTGTTTGCACTCCAACGGCCCTGAACCTCCATCCGATACACCGATAGGTATGAGTGACGTATTCGGCAATGTACGTTATCCAAACATTACAAGTCAAGCGGCACGGAGCATCGTCAACTTGATTAGGGGTCCTGACAGTGATGCGTGGGTTTTTGACTACTGCACTAGGGGGTCCGTCTTGAAGGAGTGTTACCTTCGGCATACATGTGTGTTTGCCGTTGAAAAGGATAAGACCATGGTTGAGGACCTGAACAAGTGGATAGATTGGGTCTCAACTGAGTACCCCAACGAATCCATAAAGGCGTATTTGAGAAAGTTCCCTCCAGATAAGTGCGATAGCTCTGAAGGTGAATCTGGTTCAATCTCGGAGTCTGAGAACGAACTTCAATCAGATATTAGACCGGAAGTTATCTCGAGGAGTACAGAACATTCGCACACTCCAGGACCCATGGAAACATCAATAGAAGATGCAGAAGATCTTGAACCATCTCACAAGCGGCTTAGACCTTCTTCGCCTCACTCAGAAGGTAATAGCGAAGAAGAATTGATAATGAATTGATAGAGTGATGAATAGTTGTAAATGAGTGTAACATAAGGCATTTTTGTATATTTCTTTTATATTTGTACAGAAAATAAATTCTCAAGGATTAATGAAGCTTTTAGTTCAAACATGGGTCACACATTAACAAGGTAAATAATATACCTTGATAATTTTAAGGTCAGCTAATTATCATTTTGCAGATGTAATGAAATAATTGAGAACATGGATTTTCAGCATTGCATGAGGTAAGAGAGGGGTTTGGCGACAATTTCTTGTGCCACATGTCAGAATGACAGAGTTCATGCAGGAAATGGATAATAATGCAGCTCAAAACATCGTTACCATGGGGGCCACTTCATCATCATTTTTATTGGCTTCAATTCCGAAATCAATTTCTTCAGCGCATGCAATATCTGAATCTTGTAAGGATGATGTACAATTAAATGATGAAGGGATAGGCAACGAGATAGTGGCAACGGATAAATGTGAAAGGGAGCAAACAAGTGATTTGCAAAGTATTCAAGAGGCAACGCTATCTCATGTTACTCATGGCCATATTGTGTTGTTGGATGTCAATGGTGTTCTGCTTCATCGACAAAGGCCCCAGGATAGAAAAAAGAAATCAAACAAGGAGATTTCATTCCTTGTCATGGTAAATTTCGATATGATATTATTTTTCGTCCAGGGTTGGATCGTCTCTTTCAAAAGCTTAAGGAGATGGGTGCGCTTGTGGGGATTTGGTCATGCATGCAGATTCATAACTTAACACCGCTGTTGAATTTACTTAAGAAACATTGTAGTGTTGCAGAAGAGGTGATTCGTAAAGATTGGATTTTTGACCAGCGAATATGTTAATAAACCTCTCGAATTTCACAATATAAGAAAGGAAAGCAAGCCATACTTCTTCAAGAATGAAAGAATAATTGGGACTCATGGGGAGATCAGTCGCTTAAGGATAATGAAGAACGCACAGATGTTAGTAGTAGACGACTCTCCTCAGAAGGCTATGCTCAACCAAAACATTGCTTGTATTCATCCAATCACTTTCGATCCATATTCTGATACCGATATCATGGATGAGCTAGTGAACTACTTGGATACGTGCCTCAGAAAGAAGAATCTCGAAAATTTTTGTGAGCAGTATCCACCGTATCATACATTTCCTGAAGCTTTTCTTTCTCGTGATATTGAATTTTATAAAATGAAGGATAGCAACCGGGCGCTTTATAATATTATTCTTAAGGAACGTCAGTTTTTAGATGAGCCTTTATGCAGACCTTCTCTTATCACATCTTATGTATTAACAAGGATGGCAACTCCCAATTGCATTCGTGAGAGTGTTAAGTGGTGGCAACAACATCAAGATATTGACCAAAATGATTTGATTAATCCGGAGAGTGATGATTTAGACAAAATGAAAAGATTTCTTTGTATGATAGAAAGAAAGTATTTATAAAAAATTAACATGTTGATAAGAAAATGATTTCATTTGTAATTATGTTTGATAGTATTTCTTCATTATTGTAAACTATTTTTAGAATAATATGAATATTCTAAGATATTTTAGGAATATTCCTTACTAAGTAAGGTTATTGAAGGATTAATTAATTAATTAATTAATATTTAAGGCTTAATTACATATTAATTAAATGATTAATTAATAATTAAAACTTAAGTATTAATTAGTAATTTATTTTATATTCCCATTTTCACGTATCATGCCCACTTTAGTTACAACGTGCATACATATATATATACGTGTGTGTAGTGGCGGGATTAATCCCGCTGCTCTTTGGTTAGCCCGCGAGCGGCGGGATAATCTCACCGTATATAGTTAGCCTCGCGGCAGCGGGATTAATCCCACTGCTATATGTTAGAGCCTCAGCGGCGGGATTAATTCTGCCGCTGAGGCCCTTCATGTAGGTCATGAGCGGTGGGATTAATCTCGCCGCCCTTCAGGCAAGCTTATTTGGTTAGCCTCATGAGCGGCGGGATTAATCCTGCCACCCATGAGGCTAACTGAAGAATGGCGGGATTAATCCCGTCCCCATGAGGCTAACTGAAGAGCAGTGGGATTAATCCCGCCGCCCATGGCTCGCTGCTCACATGCCCTGCACGGAATCTGGCGAGATTTATCCCACCGCCAATGGCCTGGCTGAAGGCCTAGGCGCAGGATTAATCCCGCTGGATTTCGCGCATGGCATGGGCATGCGGCGAGATTAATCCCACCGCCCCTGGCCTGCGTGCAAGGCCTAGGAGGCGGGATTAATCCACCGCCTATGCATGCCTTGCCCGAATCCAAAGAGATTTATCCGCCGCCAATGGCCTGTCTAAGGGCCTAGGCGGCAGGATTAATCCCGCCAACCCTTCTATGCCTGATGGAGGGATGAATCCCGCCACCCTTTTTTTTCCTTTATTGGTGAGTCGAACTAATCCCAAATCTCTCTATTTAAGACGTAAAAAATTTACAACATACCAATGGGGACTCGAGAAGGTGGCGAGATTCATTTTACCATCCTTTACATGGTGGGCGAGATTAATTCTACCACCTTTCTGGAGCCACTGAAGGGTGTGCCAAATAAATCATGCTCAGTTCTCTCTTAGACCGAGAAGGGTGGCAGGATTAACTTACACACCCATTCAGGGGCTCCAGAAAGGTGGCGAGATTAATCCCGCCCACCATTTCAGGAGGCATAGAAGGGTTGGCGGGATAAATCCCGCCCCACTTAACATGTAAATATATGTGTATTAGTATATATAAGTTGCATAAGTTGCATTTTTTACTTTTATCATCTTATCATAATATTCAAGTAAAAGCCTATAAAACTGTCCAAAGTTCATATTTGTGGTGGTTCTAAAACCAAATGTTATATGTCTTTGCACTATCACAAACGTGAGCTTTGATAGTTAATTCCGTCCACTTCTCTATGAGACAAAGGAGGGTGTATGTGAATTTATCAGTGTATTATTTTGTATATTCGGGTTTATACAAGTGTGTGTGCGTTTTTATATGATTTGTATTCATAGTGTATTATTTTGCAGAAAAACAATTTGATCAAACAAGGAGATTCAGTCATTAATATGGAGTTGTTGTCAAATTCTGGGTAAGAATTAAAATAAAATCTGTTATTCAGATATGTGCTTGAAGAAGTAATCATTTTGTATTCAGATGTGGAATTGAGGTGACATTGAAGACGAGCAGGAGAAGAGATGGGCAGGGGGATTCTGGAATCAATG
The DNA here is from genome assembly GCA_003024785.1 of Selaginella tamariscina. Lineage (NCBI taxonomy): Eukaryota > Viridiplantae > Streptophyta > Lycopodiopsida > Selaginellales > Selaginellaceae > Selaginella > Selaginella tamariscina. The sequence continues at coordinate 238,520 of PUQB01000199.1, forward strand.
GCCATATTTCAAATTAACAGGAAGCGCATTGGAACAACCATGGTTGCTGTCAAACTAACCTCTGTCAAATCGCATGGCCAAGCAAAACAATAGAAAGTAGATGTGCTAGTGAAGCATCTGAAAGCATGCTGCGAACCCAGAGTGAATGATGCTCGACACATATGCCTTGTTCCATCCAATGTCACGTTCTCGGATCTAAAGGTCGCCAGTTACAACATGAATCTCAGGTGGTCTTGTCGACTTGTGGATAATGATGTTCACGTGTTCACTAATGATGTTGACTGTGGAGTTCTTCTTCAACTCAACGAAAACCCATCTATGAAGGGGATCCAATTAGATGTCTACTTCAGAGATCTTCAGACTCATCGAGTAAGTGTATTCTCAACAAAGGTTGCTTCACAATACAAAACATCCACAAGTGGAGCAATCGTCCCTCTTCACATTGAAGAAGAGCACAACGACATCATAAAGGAGATTGAGAGGGTGGCTCGGTTTCAGGTTCTTTATAGATCACGTTCAATTTGCTTAGAAATCTTCAGGAGCTAGAAGAGTGTGCCGAGAACATTAGAACAGCATCAATTGGGGATTACACATGTTGATTCAGATCGTAGAAGAAAATCATCAGTCGTTTTGTCAGCTGCACCTGTGGCATCCTATGCTGCAATAAGCCACAAGGAAATAATGTTGGATGATAGGATTTATGACTGTAGGGTTAAGTATTACAGCGTTAGCCCAACTTCAATTACATGCCACTTAACCAGGAATGTGTAGTTGAGCTCATGAAGAAGATGAAGGACGACAATTCTTACACCGTTCCACATAATGCTGTTTTGTGCCCATACTACAAAAGAAACAAAGGCGCTGAGAAAGTGTAGATTACAACACCAGAACAAATCATAAAGATTCAGATGGAGAATAGAAAATCAATCAAGTATTACATCATTAGTGGCCAGCACACAATAATGGCAGCCCAATGACTTCTCGATGAACACAACAAAGGAACGATGGCAACAAAACTTTCCGAGCATACCCATGAAAAGCTAACGAAAAGATTGACATTTTTAGTTAAGCCGAATCTCACAATCAATCAGTACCACAAGTTATCGGCAGAATGGGACATTGCCGACACCAACCACTACAACAGCAAAATTATGGAGAAGTTTTAAACACACACGAGCCGTGTGGGAATCTTCAGTGACCACAGAGCTATTGCAGGGAATACACAATGTGCGATGTACCGGGTAAGTAAATTGTCTAGGTGGGATTTATCTCGTCGGTATATTAATCTGTCTCTTTTTTTCAGAGAGTTGAAGAAATTGTAACAGTTGATTTTGCCCAGGTGGGCAGGAAGGAAACATCCTTTTTAATGATGTTGATTTCTTATCCCGAGGATAGGATCTTTGCCAAATGGTTGGGGATTATGGACTCCTTTTTAAAAGGAACACTAAAGAAGAAGCAGACAAGTGAAGGGGATCCCTTAGAGAAGTCTGCAAAGAAACCCAGTAAAACGTCGAAGGCTAAGTCTGTTCAATCTACAAAGGATGTAGACAACGATTTTAAACTCACATGGTTGAAGCCTTTAAATGGAACAACGATGGAGGAGATGGAAGTCTTGGTTAATTTGGCCAAATGGAGACTTGCTCAGTTGTATGAAGCTATATTCCAATAACTCCATCACATATTTCTTAACCTCTTACTCCTTAGCATGGCTCAGTTGGAATGGCTTATAGTAAATGGCTTTCGTACCCTATTCCAACACAATCTCTGCTCCACAACTCTTGCATGTGGTAAGTCATGAGGTAGCTCGGGGGAAGACGTCAGCAAACTCCTCACACAACAGCTTTGCTCAAGGTGACAGTAAAAGAATTTGTTTGGAGACTCAAGCTTTATTCCAAACCAAGTGTCTTTCACTTCACTATACTTAAGCTTCATGTGCTTGGTGCTCCACTAAATCTTAGGATCCACACGCACTAGCTCCGCAAGAAAGAAAGTCTCCACCAGCTGGGTTTTGCCAATCTCTAGCTGTAACTCCTCCACACAAGCAATTTAGCTCTATGTGACAACTGAGACCTCAATCTCGTATTGAGGCACAGTCTTCGTGCAACTCCACTAGCTGGGTTTTGCCAACCTACAGCTGTAACTCCTCCACACAAGCACTATAGCTCTGTGTGATAGCTGAGCCCTTAATCATGTATTGAGGCACTGTCACGACCCGATACAGAATACAGGACTCCGGATACAGGATATGGGTTGCAGGACTTTCCTACAGGATTCCGGATACAGGATATGGGTTGCAGGACTTTCCTACAGGATATTCCTACAGGATTCCGACACAGGATCGGTTGCAGGATATTCCTATAGGATATGCCACAGGATATGCCTAGAGGATAAGGGACATGTGGACTCATCTTAGCCTCTGCATGCATGCAGTCACTTTTGCATGCATGCAACCACTTTTGCACTCATGCCTAGATTAGCTCTTGGAGTTGTGAGCATAAAAGCTCCGACCTAATTGTTGTACAATTCAGTTACTATCAACCAGTCTTACTACGATCAATCTCGTCTTGTCTTGTTCTTGTCTTGTTTCCTGTCCTGTTCCTGTCTCGCTCTGTTTCCTGTCCTGCTCCTGATCTGTCTGCTCTGGGATCCTGTCCTGTTCCTGTCTTGTTCCTGGATCTGTCCTGCGCTTTCCTGTCTTGCTCCCGGATCCTGTCTTGCTCCTAGATCCGTCTGTTCCTATTCCTAGTTCCTGTCCTGCTCTCGGTCCTGTTCCTGAGTCAAGCCTTCCTGTCCTTGGAATCTGTTCTCTTCCTGGTTCCTGGATCGTGGCTTGACAGTTTGATAGTAACTGCTTCATAGTTCTCCGTTTTCCAGCTACCTTTTTCTTGATTCTTTTCCTTCATTTTCCTCTTTTTTCTTTCCTAGATCATGGCTGATTTTGAGCGCTTTCAACGCGAGCACCAAATGTTACTTCATGAGCTGGCCACTTTGCGCCAAGTGGTCACCGACCTGCAAGGTTCCACCACTGCGGCACATGCAGCTGCTGATGCATCCTCCAAGGCTGCTGCAGGCTCTCTCCCAGGCATCGGTGGTTCCCTCTTCATCAAACTTTTCTTCGGAGCCGAAGGTTAGCATGCCAGAGAAGTTCAGTGGCAATCGTGCCGATTTCCAAGGTTTCCTGAATCAGATCCGGCTCTTGATCCGTATGCAACCACGGCGCTACTCGACTGATGCTCAAAAGGTGGGTCTTTTGGCATCCTTACTAAGTGGATCTCCATGGGTTGCTGGAGCGTGACGACCCATTGATGGAAGACTTTGAAGGTTTCGTGGCTGCCTTTGAAGCCTGTTTTGGAGATCCTGATAAGTACCGTTCTGCATGCACGAAGTTACGGAAGCTCACTCAAGGATCCCGACCAGCTTCCGTCTATGCATCCGAATTTCAGCAACTTTGCACGAACATTCCATGGGACGAGACTGCATTGATCGAACATTTCCGTTTTGGGTTGAGGGATGACGTGAAGGACCTTCTCCTTACGTTACCGGATGCCCAAACATTAGCAGAGATCATGCAACAAGCTGTTCGTTGCGACAACCGTTTGTTCGAGCGTCGTCAAGAGAGATCCCGTCAGCAGTTCCTGCAAACCAATCCTGCAGCTGTGGTACATGTTCCTGCACCACCTTCTGGAGTAGTTCCTATGGAGGTTGAGAAATCCAAGCGTGGTCCTCTTTCCGCTGCTGAGAAGCAACGTCGTCGCAGTGAGAACCTGTGCTTGTATTGTGGTGGAGCAGGACACAAGGTGGCAGATTGTCCTATAAAGCCAGAACTTCAAGACGCGTGAAGTTGAAGCTGAAGTTCAGTCGGAAAACTCCAATGTCCACTTCGTCTAGGAGCCGCGAAGTTGGACGTAGGTGCAGGCTCCATTGGTGCTGCTCATACCATCCCATCACTTAAGTTTCCTGTACACATTCATCTTAATAATCGAGAGCTCATGGAGTTTGCCTTGTTAGACACTGGTGCAAATGCATGCTTCATGGATGACACGTTTGCAACTCAACATGGCATTTCGGTGGTGAAGTTGAAGCGTGCAGTTCCTGTAGAGGTGGCCGATGGGCGTCTGATTGCTTCTGGCAGTTACCCATGCTACCGAACCTCTCTCCTGCAGTTATGGCACATTCAACTGTTCAATTTCCTTCAACTTGATCAAGACTCGGTCGACTCCCATCATTTTGGGCATGCCATGGTTCGTTGTTGCAAATCCGCAGATCGACTGGAGGTCTAGGACGCTCACGTTTTCCTCTCGACAGCTAGGATCAATCCTGTACCTTCCTGTGTGCAGGATACATCCTTAGTATCTGAGGCAGTACAAGCACAGGGACCGTGCCTGTTCCTGTACCAGTGTTGAAGACTCCTCCTCGACAGGATTCACCTCATGTCAGTTCCTCAGCACATCCGCAGGCTCTCTCCACTCCTGTAAGTTTGCGGTGTCCTGTACAGGGTTCTTCCAATCCTGTATCATGTCGAAGGTTCCTCCTCAACAGGATCCACCTCCTGTTGATTCGTCAGCACATTCGCAGGCTTTCCACTCCTGCGCAACCACGGACTCCTGTACAGGATTCTTCCAATCCTGTACACTCATCAACACCCACACAGGTTTTTTCCAATCCTGCTCTTTCTGTTACCCTGCTTCTGTTCCACCCCCAAGATCCTTCCTCTTTTTCAGTCACAGCTCCCTCCTTCTCCTCTCCGAGTTCTTACCACTACCATGCATGAACTCGCCACTGATCCTGCTCCTTCCACCTTTTTGCCTTTCAAGTAACTCCTACGTCCTCTTTACCTTTCCTGTATCCGACTCTCCTATTTTTCAATCTCCTTCTCCTTCTCCTTCTCCTCCTTCTTCCCTACCATCCAAGTACCACGACTTTAAGGACGTTTTTGACAAACACAAGGCTGCAGTTCTTCCTGTTCACAGGTCCTACGACTGTCCTATTGATCTTGCGGAAGGAAAGACTCCACCATTCGGACGATTTATGCATTGTCACCACAGAGTTGGAGGTTCTTCGTCAGTACATCGAGGACAACTTGGCATCCGGCTTCATTCGTCACTCAAAGTCCCCTGCAGGAGCGCCTATCTTCTTTGTCAAGAAGAAGGATGGGAGTTTACGTTTGGTTGTGGACTACAGGGGTTTGAATAAGTCACCATTCGGAATCGGTACCCGTTGCCATTGATCCCGGAACTTCTCGATCGGCTGCGAGGAGCAAAGGTGTTCACGAAGATCGACTTACGGGAGCCTACAACCTTGTACGGATTCGTCCCGGCGATGAGTGGAAGACTGCCTTTCGTACAAGGTATGGACATTTTGAGTACACGGTAATGCCTTTCGGCCTTACCAATGCCCCAGCGTGTTCCAACACATGGTGAACGACATCTTTCGTGACTTCTTGGACCAGTTTGTGGTGATCTACCTCGACGACATCTTGATTTTCTCCAAGGACCAGGCGGCACATGACAAGCATGTACGACTAGTTCTAGAGCGGCTTCGCGAGCATGGCCTGTACGCGAAGTTGGAGAAGTGTTTTTCGATAGGGATTCGGTGGAGTTCTTGGGCTACATCGTCTCTCCTGCTGGCGTTTCCATGGACATGCACAAGGTGAAGACCATCGTGGAGTGGGAGAGGCCCAAGTCGGTACGAGATGTACAATGTTTCCTTGGCTTTGCAAACTTCTACAGGCGGTTCATACAGGACTTCTCCAAGCGTGTACTTCCACTCACAGAACTCACCAAGCGCACAGGACTTTTCTCTTGGTCCGACAAGGCGGAACACGCGTTCAACACTCAAGGACGTTTTCACGACAGCTCCGATTTTAGCACATCCTGACCCTTCTCATCCTTTCTTCATTGAAGCAGATGCCTCGGATTTTGCAGTAGGATCCGTCCTATCGCAAGTTGGAGAGGACAAGTTGCTTCATCCTGTAGCTTTTCACTCTCGTAAGTTCCTGTCGGCGGAGATCAATTACGAGATTCATGACAAGGAACTCAAGGCCATTGTGGATTCGTTTGAGGAGTGGCGGCATTTCCTGGAAGGTGCTGCACATCCTGTACAAGTTCTTACGGATCACAAGAACCTGGAGTACTTTCAAACGGCTCGAGTCTCAGTCGGCGACAGGCTAGGTGGGCGGAGTTCCTATCACGTTTTGACTTCGTCATCGTCTACAGGCCCGGTTTCGGAATGGCAAGGCGGACGCATTGTCTAGGCGCTCTTACCTTGCACCAAGCCCGGGCGATCCTGCATTTGACTGTCAAAGGCAAGTGTTGTTGGGTCCTGATCGTTTCCGGCTTGCGGCACTGCAGGTTCATCAGGCTCCAGCAAATTCAACACTCCTACAGGACGTCCGTTCGCAGTTGGCTACAGACGACTTGGCAAAGAATGTGTTCTCACACATTCATCCTGACGTTGCAAGTTCCTCTTCCTCCAGTTCCTCTTCCTCCAGTTCCCGTCCAGACTACAACCTGTTCACCATACAGGATGGACTCCTGTACCGGGAAGGTCTCTGTACGTTCCTGTTGGTATTTCAGGACTCGTGTGGTACAGGATTGTCATGATACCCCGGCTACAGGACATTTTGGTGTGGCCAAGACAGTGGAGTTGGTGACTCGCAACTATTGGTGGCCTGGGTTGCGAGGTTTTGTGGAGAGGTTTGTACGGAGTTGTGACACTTGTAGCAGGTCGAAGATGCCTCATCATGCACCCTCTGGTCTTCTTCGTCCTCTTCCTGTTCCTTCTGCTCCTTGGAGATCCATTTCTATGGATTTCCTCACAGATCTTCCTCCTTCTCGTGGATTCGATGCAGTTCTTGTGGTGGTTGACCGTTTCACCAAGCAGGCTCATTTCCTACCCTGCAACAAGACAGCTACAGGTCAGACAACTGCCGAGTTGGTGATCCGCGAGGTGTTCCGACATCATGGTCTTCCTGAGAGCATTGTTTCCGATCGAGGTCCACAATTCATGTCCAAGTTTTGGCGAGAGCTTCTTCGGAGTCTACAGGTAAAGCGGATCTTTCTTCAGGATATCACCCACAAACCGATGGGCAGTCCGAACACAATTCAGACCTTGGAACAGTATCTTCGTTGCTTCATCAGTTACCAGCAGGACAACTGGTTGGACCTCTTCCAATGGCGGAGTTTGCCTACAACAACTCCATCACGCATCTACAGGACACCTTTCTTTGCTCTTACAGGCCACCATCCACGTTTTGACTTTGCTCCTCCGCTTCTCCTTCTTCCGCTCCTGCAGTACAGGATCGTCTTCAGCATCTTCGGCAGGATGATCTCAGGTTCATCTTCAGCAGGCACAGGAACGATACAAGCATCATGCTGATGCTCACCGTCAGCCGGCACCTGCATACAAGATTGGTGATCTCGTGTGGCTTCTTCGTCGACACATTCGCACCAACAGGCCTTCTTCTAAGTTGGATTTTATTTTCAACGATTGGGCCCTTATAGGATCGTGGCGGAGGTAAATCCTGTAGCTTTCCGACTCGAGTTACCATCCACGGTGAAACTTCATCCTGTGTTTCACACCTCTTTGTTGGAGCCGTATCATCCTTCTTCTCTTCCCGGTCGTGTTTCTTCTCCTCCCCCTCCTGTGGTCATTGACACTGAACCTGAGTACGAAGTTGCAGCCATCCTTGATTCTTCGTCTTCATCGCCACCAACTCCAATACTTGGTGGATTGGAAAGGGTACCTGCCTACTGATCGCACTTGGGAACCTGCATCCAACTTACTCCATGCTTCTTCCAAGGTTGCTGCCTTCCATCGGCATTATCCTGCTAAACCAGGTCCCAAGACTCGTGGAACTCGTCTTTAGGGAGGAGGTGCTGTCACGACCCGATACAGAATACAGGATTCCGGATACAGGACATGGGTTGCAGGACTTTCCTACAGGATTCCGGATACAGGATATGGGTTGCAGGACTTTCCTACAGGATATTCCTACCAGGATTCCGGACACAGGATCGGTTGCAGGATATTCCTACAGGATATGCCACAGGATATGCCTAGAGGATAAGGGACATGTGGACTCATCTTAGCCTCTGCATGCATGCAAGTCACTTTTGCATGCATGCAACCACTTTTAGCATCATGCCTAGATTAGCTCTTGGAGTTGTGAGCATAAAAGCTCCGACCTAATTGTTGTACAATCAGTTACTATCAACACCAGTCTTACTACGATCAATCTCGTCTTGTCTTGTTCTTGTCTTGTTTCCTGTCCTGTTCCTGTCTGTCCTGTTTCCTGTCCTGCTCCTGATCCTTCCTGCTCCTGGATCCTGTCCTGTTCCTGATCTGTCTTTGGCTTTCCTGTCTTGCTCCCGGATCCTATCCTGATCCTGTCTTGCTCCTAGATCCGTCCTGTTCCTATTTCTGGTTCCTGTCCTGTCTCGTCCTGTTCCTGAGTCAAGCCTTCATGTCCTTGGAATCCTGTCTCTTCCTGGTTCCTGGATCGTGGCTTGACAGCACAGTTTCGTGCAGCTCCACCAGCTGGGTTTGTCAACCTCCAGTTGTAACTCCTCCACACAAGCAATTTAGCTCTATGTGACAACTGAGCCCTCAATCTCGTATTGAGGCACAGTCTTCGTGCAACTCCATCAGCTAGGTTTTGCCAACCTATAGCTATAACTCCTCCACACAAGCACTATAGCTCTGTGTGATAGCTGAGCCCTCAATCTCGTATTGAGGCTCTTCGTGTAGCTCCACCAGCTGGGTTTTGCCAACCTCCAACTGTAACTCCTCCACACAAGCACTGTAGCTCTATGTGATAGCTGAGCCTTCAATCTCGTATTGAGGCACTGTCTTTGTATAGCTCCACCAACTGGGTTTTGCCAACCTCCAACTGTAACTCCTCACACACAAGCACTGTAGCTTTATGTGATAAATGAGCCCTCAAATTCATATTCATATTGAGGCACAATCTTTGTGGGCAAGCTGCACTACTCCACTAACTTTGTTGACACAAAGTTATCGCTACTCATGCTATCCACAAGGACTCGCACTGGATGCTCACCAAGTCATCCCTCCACCACAATAGCACGTGTGTGTGGCTCCTCCCGTGCCATGCAGTTTACCTGTTGAGCAAGAACAAATAGAAATTTACCTTGTGGTTTAGAGAAGTCTCCTTTGTGCTCCTCTCCACGCTCCATATCCTAAAGCTTCTTAGGCATCTACTTATCCTTGCCACCAATGAAACCCTTCCTTGGACAATTTGCCTTTCAGTGTCCAACATCTCCACACATGTGGTATTATCCTCTCCTTCCCACCAGGCACTCATCTCGAACCTTCCTCCGATACCAATTGTTAGGCACCACTATGTAAAACTAGAGACCCTCACAAAACCACCCGACCTAATTGTTAGGCACCACTACGTATAAATTAGAGACCCTCACAAAACCACCCGACCCTCCCCCGAGCTGTCTCTAGTCTTCCACACGCTGCTCTCCAAAAGGCTTCCCATATTCGGGTGCCTTTAATTCTCTAGATCTAGGTATAGCTCTTTAGGAATATTCTAACTTATACCTTTTGGGGAATATTCTCTGATTTGTTATATGGGTCGTAACAGATGATGAACCTGAGTACGAAGTTGCAGCCATCCTTGATTCTCATCTTCATCGACGCCAACTTGGATTGGAAAGGTTATTTGCTTACCAATCGCACTTGGTAATCTAATCTAACTTACTCCATAGTTCTTTTAAAGTTGCTGCTTTCCATCGGCGTTATCCTGTTAAACCAGGTCTCAAAAACTCGTGGAACTCGTTCTTAGGGAGGAGGTGCTATCAGGACCTAATACAGGATGCAGGATAGAGGATACAGGTTACATGATATGCCTATAGGATATACCTACAGGATATGCCTGCAGGATATTCCTACAGGATATGCCTATACGATTATACTTACAAGATATACCTACAGGATATTCCTACATGATATACCTACAAGATATTCCTATAGAATATGCCTATAGGATATACTACAGGATATGCCTAGAGAATAAGGGTTATTATTTTTAGCTCATGACCAGATTAGCTTGGAGTTGTAAGCATAAAAGCTCCAACCTAATTGTTGTACAATCAGTTATTATCAACACCAGTCTTTTTACGATCAATCTTGTCTTATCTTGTCTTGTCTTGTTTTGCTCCTTGCCTCCTGCTCTTGTCTTGTTCCTAGTTCCTAATTCTTGTCCTGCTCCAGTTCTTATTATACTCCTTGTCCTACTCCTTGTCCAGCTTCTAAGTTAAGCTTCCTTGTTCTCGGAATCCTGCTCACTTTCTTGTTCTTGAATCGTGGCTTGACAGTTCTTAGTTCCTGTCCTGCTCCTTGTCCTCCTCTTGAGTCAAGCTTCTTTGTTCTCAAAATCCTGCTCTCTTCTTTGTTCTTGGATCATGGCTTAACAGTTTGAAAATAACTCCTTCATAGCTTTTTGATTTCCAACGACTTTTTTTCCTTGATCCTCCTTTTTTTTCCTCCTTTTTCTTTCATAGATCATTGGCCGATTTTGAGCAATTTCAACGCAAGCACCAAATGTTGCTTCATGAGCTAGCCACTTTGCGCCAAGTAGTCACAGATCTACAAGGTTCCACCAACGCGGTGCATGTAGTTGCTGATGCATCTCCAAGGCTGCTGTGCAGCTCTCTCTTAAGCATTCGTGGTTTCCTCTCCATTGAACGCTTCTTTAGAGCTGAAGATCAGCATGCCGAAAAAGTTCAGTGGCAGATTTTCGAGGGTTCCTGAATCAGATCAGGCTTTTGATCCCCATGCAACCATGCCGCTACTCGACTGATGCACAAAAGGTTGGCCTTTTGGGCGTCCTTACTAGTTGGATCCCACGGGCTTGGGTTGCCTCTTTGCTGGAGTGTGACGACCCATTGATGGAGAAACTTTGAAGGATTTGTGGCTGCCTTTGAAGCCTGCTTTGGAGATCTCAACAAGTACCATTCTCCATACACAAAGTTACACAAGCTCACACAAGGATCCCGATCAGCTTCTGTATATGCATCCGAATTTCAGCAACTTTGCACGAACATTCCATGGGACGAGACTGCATTGATTGAACATTTCTGTTTTGGGTTGAGGGATGACGTGAAGGACCTTCTCCTTACGTTACTAGATGCCCAAACATTAGCGGAGATCATGTAACAGGCCATTCGTTGCAACAACCATTTGTTCCGAGCGTCATTATGAAAAATCCTGTCAGCAGTTCTTGCAAACCAATCCTGCAGCTGTGGTACATGTTCCTACAACACCTTCTGGAGTAGTTCCTATGGAGGTTGAGAAATACAAGCGTGGTTCACTTTTCGCTGCTGAGAAGCAACGTCGCCGTAATAAGAATTTATGCTGTATTGTGGTGAAGCAGAACACAAGGTGGCGGAATGTCTTATTAAAGTCAGGAAATTCAAGATGCATGAAGTTAAAGCTGAAGTTCAGTCAGCAAACTTCAATGTTCACTTCATCTAGGAGCCGCGAAGTTGGACGTAGGTGCAGGCTCCATTGGTGCTGCTCATACCATTCCATCACTCAAGTTTCCTATACACATTCATCTCAATAATCGAGAGCTCAAAGAGTTTGCCCTGTTAGATACTGGTGCAAATGCATGCTTCATGGATGACACTTTTGTAACTCAACATGGCATTTCGGTGATGAAGTTGAAGCGTGCAGTTCCTGTAGAGGTGGCCGATGGTCGTTTGATTGCTTCTGGCGCAGTTACCATGCTACCAAACCTCTCTCTTGCAGTCATGGTGCATTCAACTGTTCAATTTCCTTCAACTTGATCACGACTCCCATCATTTTGGGCATGCTGTGGTTCGTTGTTGCAAATCCTCAGATCAACTGGAGGTCTAAGACGCTCATGTTTCCTCTCCGGCAACTAGGATTAATTCTGCACGCAGGATACATCCATAGTGTCTGAGGCAGTACAAGCTACAGGATTGACCATGCCTGTTCCTGTATTCAGTGTTGAAGACTCCTCCTCAACAAGATTCACCTCATGTCTGTCACAACCTGATACAGGATACAGGATTCCGGATACAGGATACAGGATGTAGGATTTCGGATACAGGATACGGGTTACAGGATATGCCTGCAGGATATTCCTACAGGATATACCTATAGGATATTCCTACAGGATATGCCTATAGGATATGCTACAAGATATGCCTAGAGGATAAGGGACACTATTCTTAGCTCATGACTAGATTAGACTCATGACTAGATTAGCTTGGAGTTGTGAGCATAAAAGCTCCGACCTAATTGTTGTACAATCAGTTACTATCAACACCAGTCTTTCTACGATCATTCTTGTCCTTGTTTCGTTCGTGTCTTGCTCTTTGCCTCCTGCTCTTGTCTTGCTCCTGGATCCTGTCTTGTTCCTATCTTGTTCCTGGATCCTGTCCTGCGCTTTCCTGTCTTGCTCCCGGATCCTATCCTGTTCCTGTCTTATTCCTGGATCCTGTCCTGCACTCTCCTATCTTGCTCTCGAATCCTATCCTGCTCCTGAATCTTGTCCTACTCCTGATTCCTGAGTTCCTAGTTCATGTCCTGCTCCCTGTTCTACTATCCTGCTCCAATTCCTATCCAGCTCCTGTTCAGCTATCTTGCTCCATTTCCTATCCTGCTCCATTTCCTATCCTGCTCCTTGTCCTGCTATCATGTTCCAGTTCCTATCCTATTCCTTGTCCTATTCCTGAGTTCCTAGTTCCTATCCCGCTCCGATTCCTATCCTGCTCCTTGTTCTACTCCTGAGTTCTAAGTTCTTGCCCTGCTCTCGGTCCTGTTCCTGAGTCAAGCCTTCCTGCTCTCGGAATCCTACTCACTTCCTGGTTCCTGGATCGTGGCTTGACAATGTCAGTTCCTCAGCACATTCGCATGCTCTCTCCACTCCTGTAAGTTTGCGGATTCCTGTACAGGGTTCTTCCAATCATATATCAATGTCAAAGGTTTCTCCTTAATAGGATCCACCTCCTATTGATTCATCAGCACACTCGTAAGCTCTCCTCACTCCTGTGCATCCACGGATTTCTGTATAGGATTCTTCCAATCCTGTACACTTGTCAACATCCGCACAGGTCTTTCCCAATCCTGCCTCTTTTCATTACCCTGTTTCTGTTCCAACCCCCAAGATCCTTCCTCTTTTTCAGTCATAGCTTCCTCTTTCTCCTCTCCAAGTTCGTACCATTACTATGCATGAACTTGCCACTGATCCCACTCCTTTTCACCTTTTTGCTTTCCAAGTAACTCCTACGTCCTCTTCTACCTTTCCTGTATTTGACTCTTCTTTTTTTCAATCTCCTTCTCCTGCTCCTTCTCCTTCTTTACTTCTTCCCTGCCATCCAAGTATCACTCCTTTCAGGATGTTTTTAACAAGCAAGGTTGCAATTCTTCCTATTCACAAGTCCTACGACTGTCTTATCGATCTTGCAGAAGAGAAGACTCCACCGTTTGGACCAATTTATGCACTATCACCTACAAAATTGGAGGTTCTTCATCAGTACATCGAGGACAACTTGGCATCTGGCTTCATTCATCACTCAAAATCCCCTACAGGAGCATCTATCTTCTTTGTCAAGAAGAAAAAATGGGAGTTTGCGCTTGGTTCTGGACTACAGGGGTTTGAATCAAGTCACCATCCGAAACCAGTACCCATTGCCATTGATCTTAGAACTTTTCAATCGACTATGAGGAGCAAAGGTGTTCACAAAGATCGACTTATGAGGGGCCTACAATCTTGTACGGATTCATCCAGGCAATGAGTGAAAAGACTGCCTTTCGTACAAGATGGACATTTCGAATACACGGTGATGCCTTTCGGACTTACCAATGCCCCAGCCATGTTCCAACACATGGTAAACGACATCTTTCGTGACTTCTTGAACCAGTTTATGGTGATCTACCTCGATGACATTTTGATTTTATCCAAGGACCAAGCGGCACATGACAAACATGTACGACTAGTTCTACAGACACTTTGCGAGCATGGCTTGTATGCAAAGTTGGAGAAGTGTTTTTTCGACAGGGATACCGTGGAGTTCTTGGGCTACATCGTCTCTCTTGCTGGCGTTTCCATGGACATGCACAAGGTGAAGACTATCGTGGAAAGGGAGAGGCCCAAGTCTGTACGAGACGTACAATGTTTCCTTGGCTTTGCAAACTTCTACAGGCGTTTCATACAGGACTTCTCCAAGCACATAATTCCACTCACAGAACTCACCAAGCGCACAGGAGATTTTCTCTTGGTTCGACAAGGCGGAACATGCATTCAAGGCACTCAAGGACACCTTCACGATAGCTCCAATTTTAGCACATCCTGATCCTTCTCGTCCCTTCTTCGTTAAAGTAGATGCCTCAGATTTTGCGGTAGGTTTTATCCTACCACAAGTTGGAGAAGACAAGTAACTCCATCCTGTAGCCTTTCACTCTCGTAAGTTCCTTTCGGTGGAGATCAATTACGAGATTCATGAAAAGGAACTCAAGGCCATTGTGGATTCATTCAAGGAGTGGCGGCACTTCTTGGAAGGTGCTGCATATCCTGTAAAAGTTCTTACGGATCACAAGAACTTGGAGTTTTTTCAAATGGCTCGAGTTCTTAGTTGGTGAGAGCTAGGTGGCAAAATTCCTATTATGTTTTGATTTTGTCATCGTTTACAGGCCCGGTTTTCAGAATGGCAAAGCAGACGCATTGTCTAGGCGCTCCTACCTTACATCGACCCCAGGCGATCCTGCATATGACTGTCAAAAGCAAGTGTTGTTGGGTCCTGATTGGTTTCGGCTTACGACACTGCAGGTTCATCAAGCTCTAGCAAATTCAACATTCCTATAGGACATCTGTTTGCAGTTGGCTACAGACGACTTGGCAAAGAATGGTTTTCACACATTAGTCCTCCTCGTGGATTCAATGTAGTTCTTGTGGTGGTTTGATCGTTTCACCAAACAGGCTCTTTTTTACCATGTAACAAGACGACTATAGGCCAGACAACTGCTGAGTTGGTGATTCGTGAAGTGTTCCGACATCATGGTCTTCCTGAGAGCATTGTTTCTGATTGAGGCCCACAATTCATGTCCAAGTTTTGGCAAGAGCTTTTCCGAAGTTTACAAATTAAAGCGGATCTTTCTTCAGGATATCATCCACAAACTAATGGGTAGTCAAAATGCACGATTCAGACCTTGGAGCAATATCTTTGCTACTTCATCAGTTACCAACAGGACAACTGGTTGGACCTTCTTCCAATGGCGGAGTTTGCCTACAACAACTTCGTTCACGCATCTACATGCCAAACACCTTTCTTTGCTCTTATAGGCTACCATCCATGTTTTGATTTTGCTCCTCCTACTTCTCCTTCTTCTGCTCCTACAGTACAGGATCGTCTTCAGCATCTTTGTCATGTACAAGATGATTTCTGGGTTCATCTTTAGTAGGCACAGGAATGGTATAAGCATCATGCTGATGCTCATCGTCAGCCGGCACCTGCATACAAGATTGGTGATCTTGTGTGGCTTCTTCGTCGACATATTCGCACCAATAGGCCTTCTTCTAAGTTGGATTTTCAATGATTGGGCCCTTACAAGATTGTAGCAGAGGTCAATCCTATAACTTTTCAACTTGAGTTACCATCTATGATGAAACTTTATCCTGTGTTTCACACCTCCTTGTTGGAGTCGTATCATCCTTCTTCTCTTCCTGGTCGTGCTTCTTCTCCTCCCCTTTTTGTGGTCATTAACGATGAACTTGAGTACGAAGTTGCAGCCATCCTTGATTCTCGTCTTCATTGCCGCCAACTTTAATACTTGGTGGATTGAAAATGTTATTTACCTACTGATCGCACTTGGGAACCTGCATCCAACTTACTCCATGCTTCTTCCAAGGTTGCTGCCTTCCATCAGCGTTATCCTGTTAATTCAGGTCCCAAGACTCGTAGAACTCATCCTTAGGGAGGAGGTGTTGTCACGACCCAATACATGATGCAGGATTCTGGATACAGGATACATGATATACATATAGGATATATCTATAGGATATTCTTACAAGATATACCTACAGGATATTCCTATGGGATATGCCTATAGGATATGCCACAGGATATGCCTAAAGGATAAGGGTCATCATTTTTAACTCATGACTAGATTAGGCTCATGACCAGATTAGCTCTTGGAGTTGTGAGCATAAAAGCTCTGACCTAATTGTTGTACAATCAGTTACTATCAACACCAGTTATTCTACAATCATTCTTGTTCCTTGTTCTTGTCTTGCTTCTTGCCTCCTGCTCTTGTCTTGTTCATGGTTCTCATCCTGCTCCTGTTTCTAGTTCTTGTCCTGTTCCAGTTCCTGTCCTACTCCCTGTTCCTGCTCCTTATTTTGCTCCTGAGTTAAGTTTCCTTGTTCTTGGAATCTTGCTCTTTTCCTTGTTCCTAGATTGTGGCTTGACAACTGTTACTTGTTGAATTTTTTCTTAATATCCCTTCCATTATATATGTATTCACATTTTGTTCAAGAAATAATATCACATGAGAAAATATACTAATAATAATAATAAATTTTAATTTTAAGATTTAATACATTACACATATTCATAAACATATATATATGAATATAAGTCAAATTTTTTAATTTTAATGTCATTAACAAAAAAAAAATTATAGAACAAGATAATGTTATGATGAAGCATATACTAAGAATATATTTTTATTAAATAAATGAATTTTTAAGCTTGAAATTATGTTTAAATATAATAATTTAATTGCATTTGGAGTTGTATATTGACAATATTAGAGTTAGATGACTTAAATATTATTTTAGCCTTAAATTTAAAACTAATTACTTAAAAATTAGAATGTTATATTAATATGTTATGTTTAAAGTGTATGGTTTAAATTTTATTTCAACTTTAAATTTATAAAAAATTATTCTTTAAAAGATTAAAATATGCTTAATACAATATATATTAAGGATATACTTTTATTGATATTTGATTTTAGTTTTAAATTTTATTTAATAATTTTAAAAATAATTTATTTAAGTCTTAATATTTTGAGACACGCATGTTTAATTATATTATGACTTTAGATTGATTTCACATTGAGAACACTATTTAGATTCTTAATATGTACTTTATTATATGTATATCAAAAACTTATTTTCTTTTTACATATTACTTGAATAAATATTAAATTTATATGCATGTGTATAAGGCCCACTTTCCACTAACGGGGTGTTATTTGGTCAGTGGTGTCAGAGTTTTTACCTGGTGCCACAAAGGCAGCTTGCCAGGTGCCAACTCTGGAATCCCCTCTTTGGAAACCCCACGGAATCTGGTAAAATAACCTGTATTAGGAACCCAAGCCTTAGGAACTCCAACCCCTAACTGACTAAGCCACGAACGAGACTCACCTTGTGGATCAGGATACACGGACTAGCCGAGCTTTAGGTGTCGTTCCTAGCTTGGCGTGGTTGAGGCGGCCGGAGCAAGGCCTCAACCACTAGTTCTGCGGAACGTGAACTCGGGCAATACCTTTGAGCTTGCGAGCAGGTTTTCGGACCAAGGAATCTGGCTAACTCCTTGGAAGTGACGTGCCCTTGTCTCAAAGGCAAGATCCTGCCAACGATAAGGATAGTCTAACCCTAGGGTGGGTTGTACCCCTGTCGTGTGGAAGTTTGGCGGCACAACAGAGGGTTGCACCTTGATGACACAAGCTTAGCTTGCACCGGTAGGAGGTTAACGAGCTCTCTTTTGAACCCAGGAAGCCTCACTACATATACTCTACCTTATTTATGTGACGGACCCCCCCCCCCCCTGTTTACCTAAATGAGTAAGTGGGCTGGCACGAAAATGCCAGCCCTTAGAGAAACTGGTTGTCCTAACCTAACCCTAAACCTAACCCCTAGGGGGGGTATTAGGGCGTGGGGTTAGGGCAACCCTAGGGTTAGGTCAACCCTAGGAGTGTCCCTAACCCTTATTTTGACAAGCTATACTTTATAACCTAGAACGTCAAACCGGGGGAGAGTTTCTAGAAGGTAAGTTCTAGCTTCACCTAGAGTTTCCTGCAAATACCTAATGACACCCGGCCGGACCATCACCAGATACCCAAGTGCACTAAGTGGGCCTGTTTCCTACTACATCTAGGGTTCGTCACACAACTCGGTAGGTAACAACAGTCAAACCCCAAAATAAAGGGTTGAGTCATAGTAAAAACTATGACACACTCCCCGCCTTTGAAAATGTCAACGTCCTCGTTGACGTCTAACTCCAAGACTAGATAATGTTAGAGAAAACTAACCAAAACTAACATATCACTCTATGCGGAGTCAACCAAAAGTTCACAAGTTTTATTACCCCCTTGCATTACGCGAAGCCAAGTACTTCAGAACCGTCGTTCACCGAGTCGTAGACCCAGCTGCCGGAGGCACCACCTGCGACATGAAGTCACCTGGAGACCTTTTGCACGTCTGCAAAGTCTGTCACCCGACGCACACAACACAGTGGTTAATTTCTTTACGTAACTAGAATTTATATTGGAGGCCTCTAGTTAGTGTTGTTGTCGGCCCCTTGGTTAATAAGAAATAAAGGTTCACTTTATTTCTGATCATCATTACCAACAGTTTGAGACCTCGCCTCAAACTCATTCACTACCTCCATCGCGTTCTGCAGATTCTCCAATGGTTCCCATGTCGACTCGCATGCCGGGTAACCTTTCCACTTAACAAGATATTCACGTTTACGTTTTCGTCGTCCATGAATGTTCCTCCCCTTTAATATCGCCTCAACTTCGAATTCTTTTTCCTCACCAACTAATTCTGGCGGCGGACGTAAACTACGATATCTATCCGGATGTTTCTCATCCTTGTGGAATGGCTCGAGTAAACTGACATGAAACACATTGTGTATTCCTTCCAACTCTGGAGGAAGATCTAACCCATAAGCCACTTTCCCTACTTGCTTCACCACCTTGTATGGACCTATGTAGTGCGATAGAAACTTCCTCGAAATATTCGTTGGAATCCTCAGGTTTTTGGTACTCAACAATACCATATCCCCAACCTGATACTCTACATCCCGTCGATGTTTATCGTACTGCTGACGATACCTTTCATGTGCTGCAGCCATCGCTTGACTAGCAGCTTCCCATGTCCGATACAACTGTCCAGTGAACTCTGCTACAGATGGAACTCGATTGACATCGTCTTTCGGTAACACACTCTGAGGAATACCACCCTTATTCCCCGTTAACACTTCCATCGGGCTACACCCGATCGCAGTGTGTGTCGAGTTATTGTAACATATCTCAGCCATATCCAAGTGTTCAGCCCAGTCAAGTTGATCACCTTGAACATAGCATCTGAGATAGTCCTCGACTTGTTGGTTTTACCCTCTCCGTCTGACCATCCGTTTGTGGATGATAAGCCGTACTAAACCTCAGCATCGTCCCAAATTGCTTGAACAACGTTCTTCCAAAACTTGCTAGTAAATCGGGATCCCGATCTGAGATCATCGTTTCCGGTAGCCCTCGCACTCTTACGACTTCGTGGAAGAACAACTTTGCTGCTTGTTTTGCATTCACTGTCTCTACAGTTGGAATGAAATGAGCAACCTTTGAAAATCGATCGACCACCACATAAGAGCATTGAAACCACAAGATTTTGGCAATCCCATGATAAAGTCCAAAGTAACACTTTGAAATGGCCGCTCTGGAATCGGTATACATTGTAACTTCCCAGCTCGTTTTTGCGAACGACTTTTCACTTGTTGACATGTGGGGCATGTCTTGACATACTTGGCAACATCGTCTATCATACCCGGCCAATAGAATCCCTGTTTCAACAAAGCCAACGTCTTGTGCCTTCCACCATGCCCTGCCAAAGGAACGTCGTGATGCTCTCTTAATAGCCTCTCCCTCCATGTCCCTTCTGGAACATAGAGTCTCTTTTCTTTATAATAAAGAACTCCATCTCGTACTGCAAAATGGGCCTGTTTGAGTGCATCCATTCGACTTTCTATTCCTGCTGGAATATTACCATCTCTTCGTAATTGATGAACTTGTTTCCTCTTTGCCACCAGGCTCAAAGCTTCCTTGGCAAACTTGTCCTGAGGATACGCCGTCACAAATTCATCCACCAAAGTTGACACGGGTGCTGACATAATACGAAGATGACCCTTTCTACTGAGTGCATCAGCTACCACATTGTCCTTTCCCGCCTTATGTCTGATTTCAGGCTGAAATCGTGCCAACTTCTGCTGCCATCTAGCATACTTTGGTGATAGCTTCGGCTGCGTTTCAAAATACCTTAGAGTTACACTATCTGTCCAAACCACAGTGCCATGACTTGGAAGATAATGACGCCAATACTCCAAGGAAGCAACAATAGCATACATCTCCTTTTCGTGAGTAGGCCATCGAGTTTGCGCGGCATCTAACTTTTCGAGAAAAAGGACACTGGATGTCCTTTCTGTTGCAACACCACCAATTGCAAAGTCGGAAGCGTCACATTCTACTTCAAAGGGATCTTCAAAGATGGGCAACTGCAAAACTGGCTCAGAAGAGATAGCCTCTTTGAGTTTGACGAATGCACGTTGGCACTCTGGAGTCCAATGCCATGGAATGTTTTTCGTAAGATCTGTCAATGGGGCCGCTATTTCCGAGTAACCCTTTATGAATCTTCGGTAATACCCTGTCAGACCAAGAAATGATCTAACTTCATGCACGTCTTTTAAAGTCATCCACTCAGTAATAGCTTGAATTTTCTTTGGGTCCATGGCAACCTCCCACCTGAGATCAAGTGTCCCAAGAAATCTATCTTGGTTTTGACCAAATGCGCACTTGCTTTCTTTAGCATACAACTGGTTCTCTCTCAACCTCTGAAACACTTTTTCTAAGTGTTCCACATGTTCTTCAATTGTCGAACTGAAAACTAGAATGTCATCAATATACACCACCACGAACTCGTCTAGATAGTCTCTAAACACATCATCCATCATTGTGCAAAAAGTTGCTGGAGCATTGCACAACCCGAATGGCAAGACTAGAAACTCAAATGATCCATAACGCGTTCGAAAAGCGGTCTTCTCAATGTCATTCTCTGCTACCCGAATCTGATGGTACCCAGACCTCAAGTCTATTCTTGAAAAGTACTTTGCTTTTGATAGTCTATCAAACAAGTCGTCCACTCGCGGAAGAGGATACTTGTTTTTGATAGTTATCGCGTTCAGTGCTCGATAGTCCACACACATTCGCATCGTACCATCCTTTTTCATTACAAACAAGATCGGTGCACCATATGGTGATCGACTAGGTCGAATGTGTCCTCGACCAACCAATTCCGTCAGCTGTCTCTTCAATTCAATCAACTCTTGAGGATTTAACCGATATGGGGCTCTTGCCGGTGGAGACGAACCCGGCAAAACCTCTATTCTGTGGTCCACAGCTCGACGTGGAGGTAACTCAGGCGGCAAATCTTGTAACACATCCCTAAACATGTTCAAGACTTCCAAAATAGGTTCGGGAACAGTTCTTGACCATCTCCTATTTTGACTTCACCAGTATCCAAAACCATTGCAAGAAACACACGTTCCCGATGTCTAACTGCTTTACGCAACTGAGTCAAGGTAAGGAACATAGGATTCCAATCCTTATCAGTTAGCGTTTCCATTCTGAGCGTGTTTTTCTAATGGCTTCTTTATCTGCTGCAAGCGTGATTCGATTATCTCCGGAACCCCTCATTTCGATTACATGTTTATGGAACCATTCCATACCCAGAACAAAGTCAAACCCCGTCATATTCAAGACAACTAAGTCTAGCTTAGCCTTCCAATCTTTGATTTGGACAGGAACTGCCCTTGCTATATTATTAGTATTTTGAGAACCTTTGCCAAAATTGATCTTTATTTCACACATCTTTATTACATCCAAATTCAATCGACGAGCTAGACTAGTCGATATGAAGTTGTATGTTGCTCCAGTATCGATCATCATTCGGACTCGGTCCCCTCGTATCCTTCCTGTCAAATATAGCAAAGGGTCAGTTTTGTCTTGAATAGCGAATAAGGCAGGTTGTGTCTGGCACAACATTACCTCTTCTGACTCATCTTCCGGATCTTCAAGCGTTTCTGGTTCAGCAACTTCCTCTTCTACCATCGCCTTGAAATGTCCTGATTGTTGTGAGGGTGCCGGACACTCTTTAGCAAAATGACCAGGCTTGTTACAATTATAACATTTCACGACCCCGCCTGCGGAACGCGGGGGAGCAGACTTTGGAGCCGATCCTTTGGTCTGCTGAGGAGGTGGTAACGCCAATGGTTTCCGAAATCCGGTGGGTCTTGATGTGTCCGAAAACTTGAACTACCGACAAAGGGACTTGCACTTCGTTTCGATGGTGACTGATTGGTCTTCCATCAAACCTTCTAAACCCAGACTTTGGAGAAAACCTCCCGATTTAGGTTTTGCTTCCTCCCCTTTGTACAAGTCTTCTAACGACATGCCATAAGCAACCTTTTGAGCTGCCTCTTGACATTCCCGATAGCTTGTGGGCTTGTACCTTAAGATCTCCCTTCGCGTTTTCTCATTCAAGCTAGCCATGAAGCAACTTCGAGCTTCATCATCGCTCATATTTGGCACCAATCGCCGTACACTTTCGAATCGATAAACGTGGTCCATTGGACTTCCCCGAACACCCTGTTGACAAAGTGCCAGGTCAGCACGCAATCGCAAACCGAGTCATCCGGCATATACTGCTTTTTGATCTCCTTTTTCATGTGCTTCCAGCTGTTTCGGTATCCACGTTCACCTTCAACAATTCGCCACCAAGTCTTAGCTTCTTCTTTAAGAAACTGCTTGGCACATGCAACCTTTTCTGTCTTTCTCACGGAAGCAGCCTCGAAATAGCTTTCCATATCATACAACCAGTCATCCAAAACCTTGTAATCCTTTGAACCCATGAAATTCGAAGGCTTTACCGGTTTGAATTTTCCACCAACTACTTCCGTCGAAGAATCTGATTCAGAGGAACCTGACTCTGAGTCATGCTTCTTCTTCTTTTCCGTGTGTCTGGTTGCGGAACATCGGCACTGCGTATTCGTTGGAATCCGAACGGCAACATTATCGATTCGGTCGTTCAACCCCAGAACATCCCCTCGAAGTTCATTTAGGGCATCCATCATTATTTCTCGCCAACCAGGTCGTTGTCTAACTAGGGGGTCGACCTGGATCAGCCTCATCCATCTCCTCATTTTGAGCCTCTGCGACAGCCCTCTCTGCCTCAGGCTCTGGTTGCTTTCTCTTGCTCATCGTTTGAACCCTAGTGTCAACACTCGGAGAATATGCTTGGAATATTCCCAATGTGAAACTGGAAACACCCTGCACAGGTTGTACACCCACACACATCAGCTTAAACTAGCATAAGACTTTCGGACATACCTAGAATCTCACGCCGACTCACTGAGCAAGTGTTCTCCGAAGTTTGACAACTCACAGGATCAAACTCTCTGCGCAGAATACAGACATGTCAACCGAAAGCAATAGAGTATAACAAGAATTTAGAGTTATCTAAACATTGAAACACCCTATAACTTAAGGCAGTCCTACTGACCGCAGAGAACTTGCTCCGATACCAATTGTCAGAGTTTTTACCTGGTGCCACAAAGGCGGCTTGCCAGGTGCCAACCCTGGAATCCCCTCTCTGGAAACCCCACGGAATCTGGTAAATAACCCGTATTAGGAACCCAAGCCTTAGGAACAACCCCTAACTGACTAAGCCACGAACGAGACTCACCTTGTGAATCAGGATACACGGACTAGCCGAGCTTTAGGTGTCGTTCCTAGCTTGGCGTGGTTGAGGCGGCCGGAGCAAGGCCTCAACCACTAGTTCTGCGGAACGTGAACTCGGGCAATACCTTTGAGCTTGCGAGCAGGTTTTCGGACCAAGGAATCTGGCTAACTCCTTGGAAGTGACGTGCCCTTGTCTCAAAGGCAAGATCCTGCCAACGATAAGGATAGTCTAACCCTAGGGTGGGTTGTACCCCTGTCGTGTGGAAGTTTGGGCGGCACAACAGAGGGTTGCACCTTGACGACACAAGCTTAGCTTGCACCGGTAGGAGGTTAACGAGCTCTCTTTTGAACCCAGGAAGCCTCACTACATATACTCTACCTTATTTATGTGACGGACCCCCCCCCCCCTGTTTACCTAAATGAGTAAGTGGGCTGGCACGAAATGCCAGCCCTTAGAGAAATGGTTGTCCTAACCTAACCCTAAACCTAACCCCTAGGGGGGGGTATTAGGGCGTGGGGTTAGGGCAACCCTAGGGTTAGGTCAACCCTAGGGTGTCCCTAACCCTTATTTTGACAAGCTATACTTTATAACCTAGAACGTCAAACCGGGGGAGAGTTTCTAGAAGGTAAGTTCTAGCTTCACCTAGAGTTTCCTGCAAATACCTAATGACACCGGCCGGACCATCACCAGATACCCAAGTGCACTAAGTGGGCCTGTTTCCTACTACATCTAGGGTTCGTCACACAACTCGGTAGGTAACAACAGTCAAACCCCAAAGTAAAGGGTTGAGTCATAGTAAAAAAACTATGACAAGTGGAAAGTTAAGATAATGCCACTTAGGTGCTATGTAAACTATAAATTATAAATAATTACTAAGTGGAAAACTAAACCCATGGTAAAATAAATAATTTCTTTTATTTTAATTGGATGAGTCAATTAACCACTGGCTAGTGGAACGTGGGTCTAATATGTATGAGTATATATTAAAATAAAATTGTACTCCAATACTTTCTTAAATTAAAATGATGTACATCTAACATATTCATGTCAAAATTTTCATCGCTCTCCACTGCAAAGCTAAGCAATAAATTATATAAAATATAAATACATATTAATTATAAATTATGTATATACAATTAAAATCATGTGTAAAACATAAAGCTTTCAAAAAGCTCGTGCCGTTGAAACAATTGTCCAATGATATAATAGTTATATGCACGTTGTAACTAAAGTGGGTATGATACGTGAAAATGGGAATATAAAATAAATTACTAATTAATACTTAAGTTTTAATTATTAATTAATCATTTAATTAATATGTAATTAAGCCTTAAATATTAATTAATTAATTAATTAATCCTTCAATAACCTTACTTAGTAAGGAATATTCCTAAAATATCTTAGAATATTCATATTTTCTAAAAATAGTTTACAATAATGAAGAAATACTATCAAACATAATTACAAATGAAATCATTTCTTATCAACATGTTAATTTTTTTATAAATACTTTCTTCCTATCATACAAAGAAATCTTCTTATTTTGTCTAAATCATCACTCTCCGGATTAATCAAATCATTTTGGTCAATATCTTGATGTTGTTGCCACCACTTAACACTCTCACGAATGCAATTGGGAGTTGCCATCCTTGTTAATACATAAGATGTGATAAGAGAAGGTCTGCATAAAGGCTCATCTAAAAATTGACGTTCCTTAAGAATAATATTATAAAGCGCCCGGTTGCTATCCTTCATTTTATAAAATTCAATATCACGAGAAAGAAAAGCTTTAGAAAATGTATGATACGGTAGATACTGCTCACAAAAATTTTCGAGATTCTTCTTTCTGAGGCACGTATCCAAGTAGTTCACTAGCTCATCCATGATTGGTATCAGAATATGGATCGAAAATGATTGGATGAATACAAGCAATGTTTTGGTTGAGCATAGCCTTCTGAGGAGAGTCGTCTACTACTAACATCTGTGCGTTCTTCATTATCCTTAAGCGACTGATCTCCCCATGAGTCCCAATTATTCTTTCATTCTTGAAGAAGTACGGCTTGCTTTCCTTTCTTATATTGTGAAATTCGAGAGGTTTATAACATATTCGCTGGTCAAAAATCCAATCTTTACGAATCACCTCTTCTGCAACACTACAATGTTTCTTAAGTAAATTCAACAGCGGTGTTAAGTTATGAATCTACATGCATGACCAAATCCCCACAAGCGCACCCATCTCCTTAAGCTTTTGAAAGAGACGATCCAACCCTGGACGAAAAATAATATCATATCGAAATTTACCATGACAAGGAATGAAATCTCCTTGTTTGATTTCTTTTTTTCTATCCTGGGGCCTTTGTCGATGAAGCAGAACACCATTGACATCCAACAACACAATATGGCCATGAGTAACATGAGATAGCGTTGCCTCTTGAATACTTTGCAAATCACTTGTTTGCTCCCTTTCACATTTATCCGTTGCCACTATCTCGTTGCCTATCCCTTCATCATTTAATTGTACATCATCCTTACAAGATTCAGATATTGCATGCGCTGAAGAAATTGATTTCGGAATTGAAGCCAATAAAAATGATGATGAAGTGGCCCCCATGGTAACGATGTTTTGAGCTGCATTATTATCCATTTCCTGCATGAACTCTGTCATTCTGACATGTGGCACAAGAAATTGTCGCCAAACCCCTCTCTTACCTCATGCCAATGCTGAAAATCCATGTTCTCAATTATTTCATTACATCTGCAAAATGATAATTAGCTGACCTTAAAATTATCAAGGTATATTATTTACCTTTTAATGTGTGACCCATGTTTGAACTAAAAGCTTCATTAATCCTTGAGAATTTATTTTCTGTACAAATATAAAAGAAATATACAAAAATGCCTTATGTTATACTCATTTACAACTATTCATCACTTTAACAATTCATTAACAATTCTTCTTCGCTATTACCTTCTGAGTGAGGCGAAGAAGGTCTAAGCCGCTTGTGAGATGGTTCAAGATCTTCTGCATCTTCTATTGATGTTTCCATGGGTCCTGGAGTGTGTGAATGTTCTGTACTCCTCGAGATAACTTCCGGTCTAATATCTGATTGAAGTTCGTTCTCAGACTCCGAGATTGAACCAGATTCACCTTCTGAGCTATCGCACTTATCTGGAGAGAACTTTCTCAAATACGCCTTTATTGATTCGTTGGGGTACTCAGTTGAGACCCTATCTATCCACTTGTTCAGGTCCTCAACCATGGTCTTATCCTTTTCAACGGCAAACACACATGTATGCCGAAGGTAACACTCCTTCAAGACGGACCCCCTAGTGCAGTAGTCAAAACCCACGCATCACTGTCAGGACCCTAATCAAGTTGACGATGCTCCGTGCCGCTTGACTTGTAATGTTTGGATAACGTACATTGAATACGTCACTCCCACCTATCGGTGTATCGGATGGAGGTTCAGGGCCGTTGGAGTGCAAACAGATGCCTGGCCAGTCATTTGGAAGCTTGAAATTATTTGGCGCATTCCTAACAACCAAGTGAACAACGGTATCAATGCACTTGGGATTAGCATCGTTCATATAAACTCCTGTCCAACGATGTCTATTCTTCTTGGCGAAGGCGAAGGCAAAAGTATCGGTGACATGAGCAAGAATCAAGAAATAAATACCTGAAAAAGTAGGTATCAGTGAAGAGCGCAAGCATGAATTCAATAATAAATACCTTCTATGTATATGCTTGCACGGCTAAGTTTCTCCACCAGATCCTCTAGTGCCCTATCTGTCGAAAGATTTTTTGACACCCGCCGATCCATCACAAACAATTGAAACGGTTTCCTACAAGCAGTGATGTTACCCCATAAAGTCTCCGAATCTAACAACAAACATCTGTAGGGCTTGTCGTGATTCGTAGCATCCTCCTTTATAAGGTTCAATTCGGTTCTCCTCTGCTGAAGGACTGCCATAAGAGAAGGCGTCATCCCAA
This sequence comes from Selaginella tamariscina, assembly GCA_003024785.1. NCBI lineage: Eukaryota > Viridiplantae > Streptophyta > Lycopodiopsida > Selaginellales > Selaginellaceae > Selaginella > Selaginella tamariscina. The sequence goes on from PUQB01000199.1 coordinate 266,308, forward strand.
TGTTCTCCTTTTTGGCGTTGGCGTGCAATAAATTCTTGCCTAGATCTTCCGATTGGTTCACCCATTCGACAAGCATATCATCGTTCGTCACATGCAAATATTTGCTGACCTCTTCATATGTTGAGGTCGAGGTCCAACCCAGTTTGTGGCAGTGTATTCCCAACCACTCCTTGAAATGCATGACCGTCTTCAACTCCATTGCCTTGAGATGAAAAGGAGAGGTTGGGCTGCTGTTATTAATTTGTAGTTTGCCATCGATCATCAAATCAGCCAAGACTTCCATCTCCTCCATCGTTGTTCCATTTAAAGGCTTCAACCATGTGAGCTTGAAATCGTTGTCTACATCCTTTGTAGATTGAACAGACTTAGCCTTCGGCGTCTTACTGGGTTTCTTTGCAGACTTTTCTGAGGGCTCCACTTCACTTGTCTGCTTCTTCTTCAGTGTTCCTTTTGAAAAGGATTCCATAATCCCCAACCATTTGGCAAAGATCCTATCTTCGGGGCAAGAAATCAACATCATCAGAAAGGATGTTTCCTTCCCGCCCACCTGGGCAAAATCAACTGCTGCAATTTTTTCAACTCTCTGAGAAAAAAGACAGATTAATATACCGGCGAGATAAATCCCGCCCAGACAATTTGCTTACCCGATAGTTCGCAGATTGTGTATTTCCTGCAGTAGCTCTTTGTGGTCGCTCAAGAGATTCCCACACGGATCGCGTGTGTTTAAACTTCTCCCATATTTTGCTGTTGTAGTGGTTGGTGTCGGCAGCGTCCCATTCCACCGATAACTTATGGTACTGCTCGATTGTGAGATTCGGCTTAGCTAAAAACACCGATCTTTTTGTCAGCTTCTCACGGGTATGCTCGGAAAGTTTTGTTGCCATCGTTCCTTTGTTGTGTTCCTCGAGAAGTCGTTGGGCTGGCGTTATTGTGTGCTGGCCACTAATGATGTAGTACTTGATAGATTTTCTATTCTCCGTCTGAATCTTCATGAGTTGTTCTGGTGTTGTGATCCAGACTTTGTCAGCGCCCTTCCTTCTTTCATAGTATGGACACAAACAGCATTATGTGGAACGGTATAAGAATTGTCGTCCTTCATCTTCTCCATGAGCTCAGCTACACGTTCCTGGTTGAGTGGCCTGTAATTGAAGTTTGGGTTGACGCTGCAATATTTAACCCTACAAGGATAAATCTTTTCATCCAACATCATTTCCTTGTGACTTATTGCAGCATGAGATGCCACAGGTGCAGCTGACAAAACGATTGATGATTTTCTTTTGCGATCCGAATCAACATGTGTGATCCCCGACTGCAGCTGTTCTAGTGTTCTCGGCACACTCTTCCAGCTCCGGAAGCTTCCTAAGCAAATTGAACGTGATCTGTAGAGAACCTGAGACCGAGCCACCCTCTCAATCTCCCTTATGATGTCGCTGTGTTCTTCTTCAATGTGAAGAGGGAAGATTGCTCCACTTGCTGATTTTCTGTATTGTGAAGCAATATCTCCTGACAATACACCTACTCGATGAGTCTGAAGATCTTCGAAGTAGACATCCAGATGGATCCCCTCCATAGATGGGCTTTCGTTGAGTTGAAGAAGAACTCCAAGGTCAACATCATTAGTGAACACGTGAACGTCATTATCCACAAGTCGATAAAACCACCCAAAATTAATGTTGTAACTGACGACCTCTGGATCCGAGAACGTGACATTGGATGGAACAAGGCATATCTGTCGAGAATTGTCCAATCTGGGTTCGCAGCCTGCTTTCGGGTGCTTGACTAGCAAATCTACTTTCCATTGTTTTGCTTGTCCATGAGATGTGACAAAGGTTAATTTGACAGCAACCATGGTTGCTCCAATGCACTTCCCATTTATCTTAAAATATGGCCAAGTTGATTCCAGAATCCCCCTGCCCATCTCTTCTCCTGCTCTTGTCTTTAATGTCACCTCAATTCCACATCTGAATATAAAAATGATTAGTTCAAGTATCCGAGTATAACAGATTTTATTTTAATTCTTACCCAGAATTTGACGACGACTCCATACTAATGACTCGATCTCTTTGTTTAATCAAATCGTCCTTCTGCAAATAATACACTATGAATACAAATCATATAAAAACGCACACACACTTGTATAAACCCGAATATACAAAAATAATACACAGAGAGAAGTAGACGTAATTAACTGTCCGAAGCTCATATTTGTGCTAGTGCAAAAGAAAGATAACATTTCGTTTTAGAACCACCACAAATGTGAGCTCTGGACAGTTTTACATAGATTCCTAGCTTTTACTCGAAATATTATGATAAGATGATAAAAGTAAATAAAATGAGATATGCAACTTATATATACTAATACACATATAAATTCACATGGAAGGTGCGGCGGGATTAATCTCGCCACCTTTCTGGAGGCCTTGAACGGGAGTGCGGAATTAATCTTGCCACCCTTCTCGGTCTCAGAGAGAACTGGGCAGGATTTATTTCTCACACCCCTTCAGTGACTCCAGAAAGGAGGCGGGATTAATCTCGCCCACCATGTAAGGGATGGTTAAATGAATTTCCCACCCTTCCCAATTCTCTCCATTGGTATGTTGTAAACCTTTTACGTCTCAGACAAAAACGTTTAGGATTGGTCCGACTCACCAATGGAGAAAAAAAAAGGGTGGCGGGATTCATTCCTCCAACAGGCATTGAAGACTCGGCAGGATTAATCCCGCCGCGCAAGGCCTTCACTCGGTCCCTATGCGGAATGGTCCCTAATCCCGCCGGACGCCAATTCCCTGTGCGGAATCGGGCGGGATTAATCCCGCCGCCTAGGCACTTCAAGCAGGCCAATGGCGGCGGGATAAATCCCGCCCGATTCCGCGCAGGGCATGCGTACGCGGCGGGATTAATCCCGCCCACCATGTAAGGGATGGTGAAATTAATCCCACCACCCTTCTCAGTTCCCTCCATTGGTATTTTGTAAATCTTCTCCGTCTCAGACAGAGTTAGTTGGGATTGATTCAACATACCAATGGAGGAAAAAAGGGTGGCGGAATTAATCCCGCCACCGGGCAATGAAGGTTCGGAGAGATTAATCCCGCCGCCCTCTCGTAAATCATGCGCTCACACATATATATTGGCTGCGGCATTTTGAACAAGGATGGGTGGGGGCGGGATTAATCCTGCCGCTTATATCCTGCGGAAGTGCCTGAGCGGCGGATTAATCCCGCCGCCCTCCGCGAAGGGCATGAGCGTGGGGCGGGATTAATCCCGCCGTTCATGTCCTGCATGAATTTCCTGGGCGGCGGGATTAATCCCGCCGCCTTACGCGCAGGACATGTCATGCAGGCTCTTCGGTTAGCCTTCCGTGCAGGATCTTTCATGCAGGCTCTTTGGTTAGCCTCATGAGCGGCGGGATTAATCCCGCCGCCCATCCCCTGTAAATGCCCTGCGCGGAATCCGCCGGGATTAATCCCGCCCATTAGGGCCTTCACACAGGCCATTGCCGGCGAGATAAATCCCGCCGCATTCCGCGCAGGGCATGGGTGAGCGGCGGGGATTAATCCCGCCGCCGAGGCCCCTCACGCAGGCCATGGGCGGCGGGATTAATCCCGCCGCTCTTCGGTTTGTCCTAGAGCGGCGGGATTAATCCCGCCGCCCATAGCCTGCGTGAAGGGCCTCGGCGACGGGATTAATCCCGCCGCCATGGCCCCAACCATATAGCGGCGGGATTAATCTCGCCGCCGAGGCCATAAACCTATAGCGACGGGATTAATCCCGCCGCTCGAGGGGCTTAGTGTGTGTGCGAGAGAAAAAATTAATAAATAAAAAAATTATACAGATAAAAAACACACATATATATATGTGTGTATATAATATATATATATATATGTATGTATGTATGTATGTATAGGAGTGTACGTGTGTGTGCAAGAGATAAATAAATAAATAAAATTATACAGTACTGGTACACATAATATATGTGTGTACATAGGTATATATATGTGTGTATATGTATATCGTGTGTATGCGTGTGAGCGAAACAAATAAAATCATACAGATAAACAAACACACACACACACATATATATACACAGGAGTGTGCGTGTGTGTGCGAAAAATAAAACTAATAAATAAATAAAATTATACAGATAAACACACATGTGTGTATATAGATATATAACCCATAGAGAAAGAGAGAGAGTCTGTGAATATATAAGCATATATATAAACTAGTGTTGTATACTATTTTTAATATGCATTGATTATATTATATATATATATATATATATATATATATATAAAGCAGTGTGCGTGTGTGTGGAAGAGATAGATCAATAAAAAAATTATATAGATACTGGTACACATAATATATGTATGTATATATGTATATAGGTATCGGGAGGCGGATCACCTGGGAAACCGACGATATGGGGTCTGGGGTGGTGGCCAACCCCACCACAGATCGCGGTCAGGAGACCGCAACCAAAGGTCGTGCTCCTTCGCTCGACAGCCCAGGCACCAGCCTAGGGTGACGTGCTGCTTAGGAGCTTGGTTAGCTGGTAATAGGCATCTGTGTTGTGGGATCCATGGACATTACATACTTTGCAATATCTATCCCTACGCGCTGTGTATCCTAACTAAGCAAGGGTCGCCGCCAGATCTTCTTGCTTTGCGACTGCTCTGTAAGTCTCCCTTTGTTGGGATTGCTTGTGCTCCATGGTCCCCCCTTGTCTCCCCCTCCAGGTCGGATTGGAGATGTCCGAGAGGTCTTCCTCGTCTGTGGCGGTGTCGTTGGCCCCTTCCGCGTCCGGTTTGTCTTGCGCCTTCCTTTCTTGGCGTCTTTCAGCTTCCCGCTTTTCGGCCTTCTTGGCGTACCAGAGTAACTTGTCAAATGTCCGGTCGTCATCTAAGCCGATCCACTTGCGGATCTCCGACCGCAGTCCCTTTCGATACCACATTTTCTTCGTCAGGTCAACTGGGGCGTCTCTTAGCGGACGATATACCCTAGCATGCGGACTGTGTACTCGTCGACTGACTCTCCTGCTTTATGTTTCAAGCTCGTTAGCTTGTGGAACACCTCCTCTTCACTCTTTTCCTCCCGGAAGGTATCCAGAAACGCCCTTTGTGCGGTTTCCCAGCGGGCTCCTTCATTTGCCTCGTGGAATCGCATCCACCAGGTGTGTGCCTTCTTGTCCAGAGTGAATGCAAATGCACTCAGCTTCTTGTGATTGTTGCTTACACTCCGAAGTTTGCACACCTATTCGAACTTGTGTACGTGTTGGTTTGTGTCTTCCCCCTTCCCTCCACGGAACGCGGGTAAGGGCACTGTTACGGTGCTCTCCTGCATCCGATTGAGCACGTGGGCTAATAAGGTGACCGGGTCAGTTCCCATGGCGTCCCGTTTGTGTGAGAAGTGTTCCGATCTGGACCCTCCGCTTCAAACTTGCGGGTGCCTTTCTCCTTCCTCACGGCCCTGCCCTCCCGTTGAGGGTGGGTGACGAGGACGGGCTCCTCCCGGCTGTCCCTCGGGGGCCCCCGCCACGGGACCAACCTGACAGCTGGTGGCGCGGCTTACCTTGGCTGGACGGTTTTCCCTCCTCCAGCGAGTAGTTTTGTACGACCATGCGCGGCATCTCCCCGCGACGTCTAGACGGTCATGATCGATGGGGCAATTCCTCCTCGCCCTGAGACGGTATCCCCCGTTTGGTGATGGTTGCGGCTCTGCCGTGTGCCCTGGCGGATTTCTCTTGTGGGGCTAGTGCGGTACTAGTCGCTCGGGCGAATCTCTCCTGCCCTTGGATGAATTCCTCTCGTCCCTTCTCCAAGGTAGCCACTGTGCGGCCTGTTTCCCAACGGTGGCACCAAGCTTTTCTTATGCCCACTGAGGGCAAAAGTAGCATGTAATGCTTCCCCACTAGAGCACTTTCCCACTGTACATTGAGATCAATCTAAAGATACGCATGCACCACGTTTTTGTTCCTGTTGTCACATACTTCGAGCTCTGAATAATTCAATCCAGCTCTTCTCGACATGACGCTGCCGTTTAACGTATAGTACTCTAGTTTGGTACAGATATCTATGTGTAAGCTGCTTCCCATCCTAACCCAAGACTGCTTGTGCCTCCTCCTAGTCTGTCAGCTCGTTGACATCCAGTTGCCTTCACACAGGCGGTTGTCCCATGTGTACCCGGCCTTCCGAAGCCTTGGGTTCTCATCCTGGTAACCACCCTGACCTGCTTTGTCGTCTGATTGGCTGAATTCCTAGTGCAAGGGTTGCCTTGTTGGCAATCTATGCCCCTCCCTACGGGGGCTTTCCGGATGAGGCTCTTCCTCCCCTCTTTCCGGGCAGACACGGGCCCCCTGCATCACCTTGGTGGGTGACGATGGCCCTAGGTTTCCTATCTTACCTCCATCGTGGCACTGGTCATGCTGGGCTTTTGGCTCACGTCCCCAATCGCTATCCGTGTTGCTTTCGCCCCTCGAGATTCTTGCCTCCATCGCAGGCCTGCCCTTTCCTAGAGTTGTCATGTGCGAGGTTTCCTCCTTCGGGGGTACTCATCAAACACTGGTTTTGCTCTTTGATATGGGGGCTCTTCGTGGCCGTCACTTTCACCTACGTCGAGAGGCGGAGGGCTTTCGTCATCTTGCCATCCATCCCACTCTGCATCGTAGGTTAATGTCGAGCGAAGTCTCCTGTCCGGGTGTTGTTCATACCCGCATGCTGTCATACCTAGACTGTCGTCGGACGTGCTGCGGTTCCTTCATATCTTTCTTCATAGTCAACAGTGTACGACCGCCTCTGCCGCTGGTTGTGCCGGGTTTACCACTGCTCGGAGATTCGGCCATGCGACATTACCGTCGTTCCCTTGGGTAGGTGACATAGAGCCAATTGCGGCAATCAAGGTGCCTCGCCGCCTTCCATCAACCTCCCTCGGCCGGCTCGTTGCATCCTCCTGGCCAGCTATTGCTTGTCAATCTCTATTTGCTTGAATGAGTTAATCCCGGCTCTTCGTCAGGCCGCCACTCTACTTGCTATAGTGAACTCCATCTGTGTGTACTATCTATCCCTCCATGTTCGCCCAAAATGGTCGTCGGGGACTCCGCAGGCCAGATGTGGTGCTTCTCAGGAAATTGCAGTGGTCGCCAGGACGCTGTCAAGAGCGTCCAACCCCGGGGGTTCGGCCAACAAGCCGGGCCTTACCTCATAAGTAATAGAAGGTATTGGATGGCCTCTACCCGGACGCCACAAGGCCCGTGTACAGGTAGGGGGAGTTCTACTGAGAAGACTTGGCAGAGAGTGTTGCAGTGCCCAGGAGTAGAGCCAGCGGGAACGCCCGCTTGTAAGGTGAATAGAAGGAAAATGGATATATATATATATATTGCCTGTCCGAGTACAAACTATCTCCGACAGTGGAGCAAGATATAAGACGCAGACTTGACTCCAGAAAGACCCCGACCCACTACTTGCCTTCTAGCTTATATAGTGGGTTACCTACCGCTAAACCCTAGCTACAGGTGGCGCCCTCCACTGGTCTGCCGCTTGGTGACAGAGTCATGCCTGTCACATTTATGCGCCTCCCCATGCGTGCTGTCCTTCGTACCCTGGGTAGTGGTCTAGACAATCGAATCTACTCTTGGTTACGCCGCCGCTTAACATCGGTTGCCATCAGTTCATACCTGAAGTACCTCCCTTATCCGGCGCTTTGTTTCGTCGCTCGTCCGTGCTGGTGGACGTCCTCTCTGGCTGCCGTGTGACTGTGTCGGACCACCGTCAACTAGGCCCCCATACTGTTGTCCCCCAGGTGATCCGCCTCCTATCACTCGATGACCCAGGCACCGGTTTGGGGTGGCGTGCTGCTTAGGAGCTTGGTTAGCTGGTAACAATCATCTGTGTTGTGGGATCCATTGACATTACATACTTTGCAATATCTATCCCTATGCGCTGTGTATCCTAACTGAGCAAGAGCCACCGCTAGGTCCTCCTGCCTTGTGATCGCTCTGTAGGTCTCCCTTCGTTGGGATTGCTCGTGCTCCCTGGCCCCCCTCCGTCTCTCCTTCCGAGTTGGATTGGGAACGTCCGAAAGGTCCTCCTCATCCGTGGTGGTGTCACTGGCCTCTTTTGCGTCCAATTTGTCCTGCACCTTCCTTTCTTGGCGTCTTTCAGCTTCCCGCTTCTTAGTCTTCTTGGCGTACCGGAGTAACTTGTCGAATGTTCAGTCGTCATCTAGGCCGATCCACTTGCGGATCTCCAGCCGCAGTCCCTTTCGGTACCACATTTTCTTGGTCAGGTCAACTGGGGTGTCTCTTAGCCGGGCGATATATCCCAACATGTGGATCGTGTATTCATCGACCGACTCTCCTGCTTTCTATTTCAAGCTCGTTAGCTTGTGGATTACCTCCTCTTCACTCTTTTCCTCCCGGAAAGTATCCAGAAACGCCCTTCGTACGGTTTCCCAATGAGATCCTTTGTTTGCCTCGTGGAATCGCATCCACCAGGCGTGTGCCTTCTTGTCCAAAGTGCATGTGAAGGCACTCAACTTCTTGTGATTATCGATTACACTCTAAAGTTTGCACACCTTTTCAAACTTGTGTACGTGTTAATCTACATCTTCCCCCTTCACTCCACAGAACGCGGGTTATGGTGCTCTCCTGCATTCGATTGAGCGTGCAGGCTAGTAAGGTAACCAGGTCGGTTCCCATGGCATCCCGTTGCACCTGAGAAGTGTTATGATCCGGACCCTCCGTTTCGAACATGGTGTAGTCCATGTCTAGGTATTCTGCAGGTACCTTTCTCCTTCCTCACGGCCCTACCTTCTCGTTGAGGGTGGGTGATGAGGACAAGCTCCTCCTGGCTGTTCCTCGGGAGCCCCCTCCGCGGGACCACCCTGACGGCTAGTGGCGTGGTTTACCTCGGCTGGACGGTATTCCCTCCTCCAGCGAGTGGTTTTGTAGGACTATGCACGGATTCCCCTTGCGACGTCTAGACGGTCGTGACCGATGGGCGATTCCTCCTCACCCTGAGATAGTATTCTCCCCATTTGGTGATGGTTGTGGCTCTGCCGTGTGCCCTGGCAAATTTCCCTCATGGGGCCGGTGTGATACTGGTCGCTCGGGCGAATCTCTCCTACCCTTGGACGAATTCCTCTCGTCCCTTGTCCAGAGTGGCCACTGTGTGGCCCCTCTTTCTGGTACCTCCTCCCAGTCCGTCAACTCGTCGATGTCTAGTCACCTTCGGGAAAGTGGTCGTCCCATGTGTACCCCGGCCTTCCGAAGCCTTGGGTTCTCATCCTAGTAACCACCCTAGCCTACTGCATCGTCCGATCGGCTGAACTTTTGGTGCAGAGGTTGCCTTGTTGGCAATCGATGCCCCTCCCTACGGAAGCCTTCCGAATGAGGCTCTTCCTCCCTCCGGGCAGCCACGGGCCCCCCGCGTCACCCTGGTGGGTGACGACGACCCTCTACCTTATGTCTGTCGTGGTGCTGGCCACGCTGAACTTTTGGCTCACATCCCATGTCGCTATCCTTGTTGCTTTTGCCCCCTCGAGATTCATGCCTCCATCACAGGCCTACCCTTTCTTGGGGTTGTCCTGTGTAAGGTTTCCTTCTTCGAGAGTACTCGTCGAACACGGGTTCTGCTCTTTGGTATGGGGGATCATCGTGGCCATCACTTTTGCCTACATCAAGAGGCGGATGTCAAGCCACGATTCAGGAAACAGGAAGAGAGCAGGATTCCAAGGACATGAAGGCTTGACTCAGGAACAGGACCGAGAGCAGGACAGGAACCAGGAATAGGAACAGGACGGATCTAGGAATAGGACAGGATTAGGATAGGATCCGGGAGCAAGACAGGAAAGCACAGGATAGGATCCGGGAGCAAGACAGGAAGCACAGGATAGGATCCGGGAGCAAGACAGGAACATGACAGGATCTAGGAGCAGGACAGGATCCAGGAACAGGACAGGAAATAGGAGCGAGACAGGAACAGGACAGGAAACAAGACAAGACACAAGAAAAACGAGATTGATCGTAGTAAGACTGGTGTTGATAGTAACTGATTGTACAACAATTAGGTCGGAGCTTTTATGCTCACAACTCCAAGAGCTAATCTAGGCATGCATGCAAAAGTGGTTGCATGCATGCAAAAGTGATTGCATGCATGCAGAGGCTAAGATGAGTCCACATGTCCCTTATCCTCTAGGCATATCCTGTGGCATATCCTGTAGGAATATCCTGCAACCGAATCCTGTGTCCGGAATCCTGGTAGGAGTATCCTGTAAGAAAATCCTGCAACCCATATCCTGTATCCGGAATCCTGTAGGAAAGTCCTGCAACCCATGTCCTGTATCCGGAATCCTGTATTCTGTATCGGGTCGTGACAGCACCTCCTCCCTAAAGACGAGTTCCACGAGTCTTGGGACCTGGTTTAGCAGGATAATGCCGATGGAAGGCAGCAACCTTGGAAGAAGCATGGAGTAAGTTGGATGCAGGTTCCCAAGTGCGATCAGTAGGCAGGTACCCTTTCCAATCCACCAAGTATTGGAGTTGGTGACGATGAAGACGAGAGTCAAGGATGGCTGCGACTTCGTACTCAGGTTCCGTGTCAATGACCACAGGAGGGGGAGGAGAAGAAACACGACCAGGAAGAGAAGAAGGATGATACGGCTCCAACAAAGAGGTGTGAAACACAGGATGAAGTTTCACCGTGGATGGTAACTCGAGTCGGAAAGCTACAGGATTTACCTCCGCCACGATCCTATAAGGGCCCAATCGTTGAAAATCCAACTTAGAAGAAGGCCTGTTGGTGCGAATGTGTCGACGAAGAAGCCACACGAGATCACCAATCTTGTATGTAGGTGCCGGCTGTCGGTGAGCATCAGCATGATTGTATCGTTCCTGGTGCCTGTTGAAGATGAACCTGGAGATCATCCTGTACCTGCTGAAGATGCTGAAGACGATCCTGTACTGCAGAAGCGGAAGAAGGAGAAGCGGTAGGAGCAAAGTCAAAACGTGGATGGTGGCCTGTAAGAGCAAAGAAAGGTGTCTGTCCTGTAGATGCGTGGATGGAGTTGTTGTAGGCAAACTCTGCCATTGGAAGGAGGTCCAACCAGTTGTCCTGCTGGTAACTGATGAAGCAACGAAGATACTGTTCTAAGGTTTGAATTGTGCGTTCGGACTGCCCATCGGTTTGTGGATGATATCCTGAAGAAAGATCCGCTTTGACCTGTAGACTCCGAAGAAGCTCTCGCCAAAAACTTGGACATGAATTGTGGACCTCGATCGGAAATAATGCTCTCAGGAAGACCATGATGTCGGAAACCTCGCGGATCACCAACTCGGCAGTTGTCTGACCTGTAGCTGTCTTGTTGCAGGGTAGGAAATGAGCATGCTTGGTGAAACGGTCAACCACCACAAAGAACTGCATCAAATCCACGGGAAGGAGGAAGATCTGTGAGGAAATCCATAGAAATGGATCTCCAAGGAGCAGACGGAACAGGAAGAGGACGAAGAAGACCAGAGGGTGCATGATGAGGCATCTTCGACCTGCTACAAGTGTCACAACTCCGTACAAACCTCTCCACAAAACCTCGCAACCCAGGCCACCAATAGTTGCGAGTCACCAATTCCACTGTCTTGGCCACACCAAAATGTCCTGTAGCCGGGGTATCATGACAATCCTGTACCACACGAGTCCTAGAAATACCAACAGGAACGTACAGGAGACCTTCCCGGTACAGGAGTCCATCCTGTATGGTGAATAGGTTGTAGTCTGGACGGGAACTGGAGGAAGAGGAACTTGCAACGTCAGGATGAATGTGTGAGAACACATTCTTTTCCCAAGTCGTCTGTAGGCAACTGCGAACGAACGTCCTGTAGGAGTGTTGAATTTGCTGGAGCCTGATGAACCTGCAGTGCCGCAAGCCAGAAACGATCAGGACCCAACAACACTTGCCTTTGACCGTCAAATGCAGGATCGCCCGGGCTTGGTGCAAGGTAAGAGCGCCTAGACAATGCGTCCGCCTTGCCATTCCGAAAGCCGGGCCTGTAGACGATGACGAAGTCAAAACGTGATAGGAACTCTGCCCACCTAGCCTGTCGCCGACTGAGGACCCGAGCCGTTTGAAAGTACTCCAGGTTCTTGTGATCCGTAAGAACTTGTACAGGATGCAGCACCTTCCAGGAAATGCCGCCATTCCTCAAACGAATCCACAATGGCCTTGAGTTCCTTGTCATGAATCTCGTAGTTGATCTTCGCCGACAGGAACTTACGAGAGTGAAAGGCTACAGGATGAAGCAACTTGTCCTCTCCAACTTCGATAGGACGGATCCTACTGCAAAATCCGAGGCATCTGCTTCAATGAAGAAAGGATGAAGGGTCAGGATGTGCTAAAATCGGAGCTGTGAAAACGTCCTTGAGTTGTGAACGCGTGTTCCGCCTTGTCGGACCAAGAGAAAAGTCCTGTGCGCTTGGTGATTCTGTGAGTGGAAGTACACGCTTGGAGAAGTCCTGTATGAACCGCCTGTAGAAGTTTGCAAAGCCAAGGAAACATTGTACATCTTGTACCGACTTGGGCCTCTCCCACTCCACGATGGTCTTCACCTTGTGCATGTCCATGGAAACGCCAGCAGGAGAGATGATGTAGCCCAAGAACTCCACCGAATCCCTATCGAAAAAACACTTCTCCAACTTCGCGTACAGGCCATGCTCGCGAAGCCGCTCTAAAACTAGTCGTACATGCTTGTCATGTGCCGCCTGGTCCTTGGAGAAAATCAAGATGTCGTTGAGGAATCACCACAAACTGGTCCAAGAAGTCACGGAAAATGTCGTTCACCATGTGTTGGAATACAGCTGGGGCATTGGTAAGGCCGAAAGGCATTACCGTGTACTTCAAAATGTCCATACCTTGTACGAAAGGCAGTCTTCCACTCATCGCCGGGACGAATCCGTACAAGGTTGTAGGCTCCTCGTAAGTCGATCTTCGTGAACACCTTTGCCCCTTGCAGCGATCGAGAAGTTCCGGGATCAATGGCAACGGATACCGATTCCGAATGGTGACTTGATTCAAACTCCTGTAGTCCACCACCAAACGTAAACTCCCATCCTTCTTCTTGACAAAGAAGATAGGAGCTCCTGCAAGGGACTTTGAGTGACGAATGAAGCCGGATCCTAAGTTGTCCTCGATGTATTGACGAAGAACCTCCAACTCTGTGGGTGACAATGCATAGATCGTCCGAATGGTGGAGTCTTTCCTTCCGCAAGATCAATAGGACAGTCGTAGGACCTGTGAACAGGAAGAACTGCAGCCTTGTGCTTGTCAAAAACGTCCTTAAAGTCGTGGTACTTGGATGGTAGGAAGAAGAGGAGAAGGAGAAGGAGAAGGAGAAAAAACAGGGAGTCGGATACAGGAAAGGTAGGAGAGGACGTAGGAGTTACTTGAAAAGCAAAAAGGTGGAAGGGGGTAGGATCAGTGGCGAGTTCATGCATGGTAGTGGTAAGAACTCGGAGAGGAGAAGGAGGGAGCTGTGACTGAAAAAGAGGAAGGATCTTGGGGAATGGAACAGAGGCAGGTAACAGAAAGAAGCAGATTGGAAAAAAACCTGTGTGGTTGTTGGTGAGTGTACAGATTGGAAGAATCCTGTACAGGACACCGTGAGTGTACAGGATTGGAAGAATCCTGTACAGGAGTCCGTGGTTGCGCAAGAGTGGAAAAAGCCTGCGAATGTGCTGATGAATCAACAGGAGGTGGATCCTGTTGAGGAGGAACCTTCGACACTGATACAGGATTGGAAGAACCCTGTACAGGACACCGCAAACTTACAGGAATGGGGAGAGCCTGCGGATGTGCTGAGGAACTGCCATGAGGTGAATCCTGTCGAGGAGGAGTCTTCAACACTGGTACAGGAACAGGTACGGTCAATCCTGTAGCTTGTACTGCCTCAGATACTAAGGATGTATCCTGCACGCAGGAAGGTACAGGATTGATCCTAGAAGTTGGAGAGGAAAACGTGAGTGTCCTAGACCTCCAGTCGATCTGCGGATTTGCAACAACGAACCATGGCATGCCCAAAATGATGGGAGTCGACCGAGTCTTGATCAAGTTGAAGGAAATTGAACAGTTGAATGTGCCATACCTGCAGGAGAGAGGTTCGGTAGCATGGGTAACTGCACCGGAAGCAATTAGACGCCCATCGGCCACCTCTACAGGAACTGCACGCTTCAACTTCACCACCGAAATGCCATGTTGAGTTGCAAACGTGTCATCCATGAAGCATGCATTTGCACCAGTGTCTAACAAGGCAAACTCCATGAGCTCTCGATTATTAAGATGAATGTGTACAGGAAACTTAAGTGACGGGATGGTATGAGCAGCACCAATGGAGCCTGCACCTACGTCCAACTTCGCGGCTCCTAGACGAAGTGGACATTGGAGTTTTCCGACTGAACTTCGGCTTCGACTTCACGCGTCTTGAAGTTCCTGGCTTTAATAGGACAATCTGCCACCTTGTGTCCTGCTCCACCACAATACAAGCACAGGTTCTCACTGCGACGACGTTGCTTCTCGGCAGCGGAAAGAGAGCCACGCTTGGATTTCTCAACCTCCATAGGAACTACTCCAGAAGGTGGTGCAGGAACATGTACCACAGCTGTAGGATTGGTTTGCAGGAACTGTTGACGGGATCTTTCCTGACGACGCTCGAACAAACGGTTGTCGCAACGAACAGCTTGTTGCATGATCTCCGCTAATGTTTGGGCATCCGGTAACGTAAGGAGAAGGTCCTTCACGTCGTCCCTCAACCCAAAACGGAAGTGTTCGATCAATGCAGTCTCGTCCCATGGAATGTTCGTGCAAAGTTGCTGAAATTCGGATGCATAGACGGAAGCTGGTCGGGATCCTTGAGTGAGCTTCCGTAACTTCGTGCATGCAGAACGGTACTTATCAGGATCTCCAAAACAGGCTTCAAAGGCAGCCACGAAACCTTCAAAGTCTTCCATCAGTGGATCGTCACGCTCCAGCAAGGGGGCAACCCAAGCCCGTGGAGATCCACTTAGTAAGGATGCCAAAAGACCCACCTTTTGAGCATCAGTCGAGTAGCGCCGTGGTTGCATACGGATCAAGAGTCGGATCTGATTCAGGAAACCTTGGAAATCGGCACGATTACCACTGAACTTCTCTGGCATGCTAACCTTCGGCTCCGAAGAAAAGTTTGATGAAGAGGAAACCACCGATGCCTGGGAGAGAGCCTGCGCAGCAGCCTTGGAGGATGCATCAGCAGCTGCATGTGCCGCAGTGGTGGAACCTTGCAGGTCGGTGACCACTTGGCGCAAAGTGGCCAGCTCATGAAGTAGCATTTGGTGCTCGTGTTGAAAATGCTCAAAATCAGCCATGATCTAGGAAAGAAAAAAGGAGGAAAATGAAGGAAAGGAATCAAGAAAAAGGTAGCTGGAAAACGGAGAACTATGAAGCAGTTACTATCAAACTGTCAAGCCACGATCCAGGAAACAGGAAGAGAGCAGGATTCCAAGGACATGAAGGCTTGACTCAGGAACAGGACCGAGAGCAGGACAGGAACCAGGAATAGGAACAGGACGGATCTAGGAGTAGGACAGGATTAGGATAGGATCCGGGAGCAAGACAGGAAAGCACAGGATAGGATCCGGGAGCAAAACAGGAACAGGACAGGATCCCGGAGCAGGACAGGATCCAGGAACAGGACAGGAAATAGGAGCGAGACAGGAACAGGACAGGAAACAAGACAAGACAAGACAAGATTGATCGTAGTAAGACTGGTGTTGATAGTAACTGATTGTACAACAATTAGGTCGGAGCTTTTATGCTCACAACTCCAAGAGCTAATCTAGGCATGCATGCAAAAGTGGTTGCATGCATGCAAAAGTGATTGCATGCATGCAGAGGCTAAGATGAGTCCACATGTCCCTTATCCTCTAGGCATATCCTGTGGCATATCCTGTAGGAATATCCTGCAACCGAATCCTGTGTCCGGAATCCTGGTAGGAGTATCCTGTAGGAAAATCCTGCAACCCATATCCTGTATCCGGAATCCTGTAGGAAAGTCCTGCAACCCATGTCCTGTATCCGGAATCCTGTATTCTGTATCGGGTCGTGACAGCGGAGGGCTTTCATCGTCCTACCATCCATCCCATTCTGCATTGTAGGTCATTGTCGGGCGAAGTTGCCCGTCTGGGTGCTGTTCATACCCGCATGCTGCCGTACCTAGACTGACGTCTGGACGTGTTGCGGTTCCTTCATATCCTTCTTTGTCATCGGCAGCATGCAACCACCTCTTGCCGTTGGTGTGCCGGGTCTCACCGCTACTTAGAGATTCGGCCATGCGGTATTTACGTCGTTCCCTCGGGTAGGTGAGGCAGGGCCGATTGCGGCAACCGTCTTCGTCACCCACCCTCAACGGAGGGTAGGGCAGTGAGGAAGGAGAAAGGTACTTGCAGAATACCTAGACATGGACTACACCATGTCCGAAAGCAGAAGGTCTGGATCAAAACACTTCTTAGGCACAATGGGACGCCATGGGAACCGACTCGGTTACCTTAGCCCACATGCTAATTGGATGCAGGAGAGCACCGTAACAGCGCCTTACCCGCATTCCTTGGAGCGAAGGGGAAGACGCATATCAACACTTACACAAGTTCAAACAAGTGTGCAAACTTTGGACTGTAATCGACAATCACAAGAAGCTGAGTGCCTTCACATGCACTCTGGACAAGAAGGCACACGCATGGTGGATGCGATTCCACAAGGCAAACGAAGGAGCTCGCTGGGAAACCGCACGAAGAGCGTTTCTGGATACCTTCCGGGAAAAAAAGAGTGAAGAGGAGGTGATTCACAAGCTAACGAGCTTGAAACAGAAGCAGGAGAGTAGCCGACAAATGTCACAACCCGATACAGAATACAGGATTCCGGATACAGGATATGGGTTGCAGAACTTTCCTACAGGATTCCGGATACAGGATATGGGTTGCAGGACTTTCTTACAGGATTCCGGATACAGGATATGGGTTGCAGGACTTTCCTACAGGATATTCCTACCAGGATTTCGGACACAGGATATTCCTACAGGATATGCCTAGAGGATAAGGGACATGTGGACTCATCTTAGCCTCTGCATGCATGCAGTCACTTTTGCATGCATGCAACCACTTTTAGCACTCATGCCTAGATTAGCTCTTGGAGTTGTGAGCATAAAAGCTCCGACCTAATTGTTGTACAATCAGTTACTATCAACACCAGTCTTACTACGATCAATCTCGTCTTGTCTTGTTCTTGTCTTGTTTCCTGTCCTGTTCCTGTCTCGCTCCTGTTTCCTGTCCTGCTCTTGGATCCTGTCCTGCTCCGGGATCCTGTCCTGCTTCTGTCTTGTTCCTGGATCTTGTCCTGTGCTTTTCTGTCTTGCTCCTAGATCCGTCCTGTTCCTATTCCTAGTTCCTGTCCTGCTCTCGGTCCTATTCCTGAGTCAAGCCTTCCTGTCCTTGGAATCATGTTCTCTTCCTGGTTCCTGGATCTTGGCTTGACAATTTGATAGTAACTGCTTCATAGTTCTCCGTTTTCCAGCTACCTTTTTCTTGGTTCTTTTCCCTCCTTTTTCTTTTCCTAGATCATGGCTGATTTTGAGCGCTTTCAACACGAGTACCAAATGTTACTTCAGGAGCTGGCCACTTTGCGCCAAGTGGTCACCGACTTGCAAGGTTCCACCAATGCGGCACATGCAGCTGCTGATGCATCCTCCAAGGCTGCTGCGCAGGCTCTCTCCCAGGCATCGGTGGTTCCCTCTTCATCGAACTTTTCTTCGGAGCCGAAGGTTAGCATGCCAGAGAAGTTCAGTGGCAATCGTGCCGATTTCCAAGGTTTCCTGAATCAGATCCGGCTCTTGATCCGTATGCAACCACGGCGCTACTCGACTGATGCTCAAAAGGTGGGTCTTTTGGCATCCTTACTAAGTGGATCTTTACGGGCTTGGGTTGCCCCCTTGCTAGAGCGTGACGACCCATTGATGGAAGACTTCAAAGGTTTTGTGGCTGCCTTTAAAGCCTGTTTTGGAGATCCTGATAAGTACCGTTCTGCATGCACGAAGTTATGCAAGCTCACTCAAGGATCCCGACCAACTTCCGTTTATGCATCCGAATTTCAGCAACTTTGCACGAACATTCCATGGGACAAGACTGCATTGATCGAACACTTCCGTTTTGGGTTGAGGGATGACGTGAAGGACTTTCTCCTTACGTTACCGGATGCCCAAACATTAGCGGAGATCATGCAACAAGCTGTTCGTTGCGACAACCGTTTGTTCGAGCGTCGTCAGGAAAGATCCCGTCAGCAGTTCCTGCAAACCAATCCTACAGCTGTGGTACATGTTCCTGCACCACCTTCTGGAGTAGTTCCTATGGAGGTTGAGAAATCCAAACGTGGCTCTCTTTCCGCTACTGAGAAGCAACGTCGTCGCAGTGAGAACCTGTGCTTGTATTGTGGTGGAGCAGGACACAAGGTGGCAGATTGTCCTATTAAAGCTAGGAACTTCAAGATGCGTGAAGTTGAAGCTGAAGTTCAGTCGGAAAACTCCAATGTCCACTTCGTCTAGGAGCCGCAAAGTTGGACGTAGGTGCAGGCTCCATTGGTGCTGCTCATACCATCCCATCACTTAAGTTTCCTGTACACATTCATCTTAATAATCGAGAGCTCATGCAGTTTGCCTTGTTAGACACTGGTGCAAATGCATGCTTCATGGATGACACGTTTGCAACTCAACATGGCATTTCGGTGGTGAAGTTGAAGCGTGCAGTTCCTGTAGAGGTGGCCGATGGGCATCTAATTGCTTCTGGCGCAGTTACCCATGTTACCGAACCTCTCTCCTGCAAGTATGGCACATTCAATTATTCAATTTCCTTCAACTTGATCAAGACTCGGTCGACTCCCATCATTTTGGGCATGCCATGGTTCGTTGTTGCAAATCCGCAGATCGACTGGAGGTCTAGGACGCTCACGTTTTCCTCTCCGACAGCGAGGGTCAATCCTGTACCTTCCTGCGTGCAGGATACATCCTTAGTATCTGAGGCAGTACAAGCTACAGGATTGATCGTGCTTGTTCCTGTACTAGTGTTGAAGGCTCCTCCTCGACAGGATTCACCTCATGTCAGTTCCTTAGCACATCCGCAGGCTCTCTCCACTCCTGTAAGTTTGCGGTGTCCTGTACAGGGTTCTTCCAATCCTGTATCAGTGTCGAAGGTTCCTCCTCAATAGGATCCACCTCCTGTTGATTCGTCAGCACATTCGCAGGTTTTTTCCATCCTGCGCAACCACGGACTCCTGTACAGGATTCTTCCAATCATGTACACTCATCAACACCCACACAGGTTTTTTCCAATCCTTTCTGTTACCCTGCTTCTGTTCCCCCCCAAGATCCTTCCTCTTTTTCAGTCACAGCTCCCTCCTTCACCTCTCCGAGTTCTTACCACTACCATGCATGAACTCGCCACTGATCCTGCTCCTTTCCACCTCTTTGCCTTTCAAGTAACTCCTACGTCCCCTTTTACCTTTCATGTATCCGACTCTCCTATTTTTCAATCTCCTTCTCCTACTCCTTCCCCTTCTCCTTCTCCTCCTTCCCTACCATCCAAGTATCACGCCTTTAAGGACGTTTTTGACAAACACAAGGCTGCAGTTCTTCCTGTTCACAGGTCCTACGACTGTCCTATTGATCTTGCAGAAGGAAAGACTCCACCATTCGGACCGATTTATGCATTGTCACCCACAGAGTTGGAGGTTCTTCGTCAGTACATCGACGACAACTTGGCATCCGGCTTCATTCGTCATTCAAAGTCCCCTACAGGAGCACCTATCCTCTTTGTCAAGAAGAAGGATGGGAGTTTACATTTGGTTGTGGACTACAGGGGTTTGAATCAAGTCACCATTCGGAATCGGTACCCGTTGCCATTGATCCCGGAACTTCTTGATCGGCTGCGAGGAGTAAAGGTGTTCACAAAGATCGACTTACGAGGGGCCTACAACCTTGTACGGATTAGTCCCGGCGATGAGTGGAAGACTCCTTTCGTACAAGGTATGGACATTTTGAGTACACGGTAATGCCTTTCGGCCTTACCAATGCCCCAGCCGTGTTCCAACACATGGAACGACATCTTTCGTGACTTCTTGGACCAGTTTGTGGTGATCTACCTCAACGACATCTTGATTTTCTCCAAGGACCAGGCGGCACATGACAAGCATGTACGACTAGTTCTAGAGCGGCTTCGCGAGCATGGCCTGTACGCGAAGTTGGAGAAGTGTTTTTTCAATAGGGATTCGGTGGAGTTCTTGGGCTACATCGTCTCTCCTGCTGGTGTTTCCATGGACATGCACAAGGTGAAGACCATCGTGGAGTGGGAGAGGCCCAAGTCGATACGAGATGTACAATGTTTCCTTGGCTTTGCAAACTTCTACAGGCGATTCATACAGGACTTCTCCAAGCGTGTACTTCCACTCACAGAACTCACCAAGCGCACAGGGCTTTTCTCTTGGTCTGACAAGGCGGAACACGCGTTCACAACACTCAAGGACGTCTTCACGACAGCTCCGATTTTAGCACATCCTGACCCTTCTCATCCTTTCTTCATTGAAGCAGATGCCTCGGATTTTACAGTAGGATCCATCCTATCACAAGTTGGAGAGGACAAGTTGCTTCATCCTGTAGCTTTTCACTCTCGTAAGTTCCTGTCGGTGGAGATTAATTACGAGATTCATGACAAGGAACTCAAGGCCATTGTGGATTCGTTTGAGGAGTGGCGACATTTCCTGGAAGGTGCTGCACATCCTGTACAAGTTCTTACGGATCACAAGAACCTGGAGTACTTTCAAACGGCTCGAGTTCTCAATCGGCGACAGGCTAGTGGGCAGAGTTCCTATCACGTTTTGACTTCGTCATCGTCTACAGGCCCGGTTTTCGGAATGGCAAGGCGAACGCATTGTCTAGGCGCTCTTACCTTGCACCAAGCCCGAGCGATCCTGCATTTGACTGTCAAAGGCAAGTGTTGTTGGATCCTGATCGATTTCGGCTGGCGGCACTGCAGGTTCAATCAGGCTCCAGCAAATTCAACACTCCTACAGGACGTCCGTTCGCAGTTGGCTACAGACGACTTGGCAAAGAATGTGTTCTCACACATTCATCCTGACGTTGCAAGTTCCTCTTCCTCCAGTTCCCGTCCAGACTACAACCTGTTCACCATACAGGATGGACTCCTGTACCGGGAAGGTCTCCTGTACGTTCCTGTTGGTATTTCCAGGACTCGTGTGGTACAGGATTGTCATGATACCCCGGCTACAGGACATTTTGGTGTGGCCAAGACAGTGGAGTTGGTGACTCGCAACTATTGGTGGCCTGGGTTGCGAGGTTTTGTGGAGAGGTTTGTACGGAGTTGTGACACTTGTAGCAGGTCGAAGATGCCTCATCATGCACCCTCTGGTCTTCTTCGTCCTCTTCCTGTTCCTTCTGCTCCTTGGAGATCCATTTCTATGGATTTCCTCACAGATCTTCCTCCTTCTCGTGGATTTGATGCAGTTCTTGTGGTGGTTGACCGTTTCACCAAGCAGGCTCATTTCCTACCCTGCAACAAGACAGCTACAGGTCAGACAACTGCCGAGTTGGTGATCCGCGAGGTGTTCCGACATCATGGTCTTCCTGAGAGCATTGTTTCCGATCGAGGTCCACAATTCATGTCCAAGTTTTGGCGAGAGCTTCTTCGGAGTCTACAGGTTAAAGCGGATCTTTCTTCAGGATATCACCCACAAACCGATGGCAGTCCGAACGCACAATTCAGACCTTAGAACAGTATCTTCGTTGCTTCATCAGTTACCAGCAGGACAACTGGTTGGACCTCTTCCAATGGCGGAGTTTGCCTACAACAACTCCTTCACGCATCTACAGGACAGACACCTTTCTTTGCTCTTACAGGCCACCATCCACGTTTTGACTTTGCTCCTCCCGCTTCTCCTTCTTCCGCTCCTGCAGTACAGGATCGTCTTCAGCATCTTGGCAGGTACAGGATGATCTCCAGGTTCATCTTCACAGGCACAGGAACGATACAAGCATCATGCTGATGCTCACCGTCAGCCGGCACCTGCATACAAGATTGGTGATCTCGTGTGGCTTCTTCGTCGACACATTCGCACCAACAGGCCTTCTTCTAAGTTGGATTTTCAACGATTGGGCCCTTACAGGATCGTGGCGGAGGTAAATCCTGTAGCTTTCCGACTCGAGTTACCATCCACGGTGAAACTTCATCCTGTGTTTCACACCTCTTGTTGGAGCCGTATCATCCTTCTTCTCTTCCCGGTCGTGTTTCTTCTCCTCCCTCCTGTGGTCATTGACACTGAACCTGAGTACGAAGTTGCAGCCATCCTTGACTCTCGTCTTCATCATCACCAACTCCAATACTTGGTGGATTGGAAAGGGTATTGCCTACTGATCGCACTTGGGAACCTGCATCCAACTTACTCCATGCTTCTTCCAAGGTTGCTGCCTTCCATCGGCATTATCCTGCTAAACCAGGTCCAAACTCGTGGAACTCGTCTTTAGGGAGGAGGTGCTGTCACGACCCGATACAGAATACAGGATATGGGTTGCAGGACTTTCCTACAGGATTCCGGATATGGGTTGCAGGACTTTCCTACAGGATATTCCTACCAGGATTCCGGAACACAGGATATTCCTACAGGATATGCCACAGGATATGCCTAGAGGATAAGGGACATGTGGACTCATCTTAGCCTCTGCATGCATGCATCACTTTTGCATGCATGCAACCACTTTTAGCACTCATGCCTAGATTAGCTCTTGGAGTTGTGAGCATAAAAGCTCCGACCTAATTGTTGTACAATCAGTTACTATCAACACCAGTCTTACTACGATCAATCTTGTCTTGTCTTGTTTCCTGTCCTGTTCCTGTCTCCTCCTGTTTCCTGTCCTCTCTGGATCCTGTCCTGCTCTGTTGTTCCTGGATCTTTCCTGCGCTTTCCTGTCTTGCTCCTAGATCTGTCTGTTCCTATTCCTAGTTCCTGTCCTCTCTCGGTCCTGTTCCTGAGTCAAGCCTTCCTGTCCTTGGAATCTGTTCTCTTCCTGGTTCCTGGATCGTGGCTTGACAACAAATACACGGTCCGCATGCTGGGATACATCGCCCAGCTAAGAGATGCCCCAGTTGACTTGACCAAGAAAATGTGGTATTGAAAGGGACTATGGCCGGAGATCTGCAAGTGGATAGGTTTAAATGACGACCAAACATTCAACAAACTGCTCTAGTACGCCAAGAAGGCTGAGAAGCGGGAAGCCGAAAAACGACAGGAGAGGGAAGCACATGACAAATCAGACGCCAGGGGGGCCAACGACACCACCACGGACAAGGAGAACCTCTCAGATGTTCCCAATTCGACCTGGAAGGAGAGATGGAGGGGGGCCAGGGAGCACGAGCAATCCCAATGAAGGGAGACCTACAGAGTGGTCGCAAGGCAGGAGGACCTAGTGACGACTCTTGCTCAATTAGGATACATAGCGTGTAGGGATAGATATTGCAAAGTATGTAATGTCCATGGATCTCACAACACAGATGATTGTTACCAGCTAACCAAGCTCCTAAGTAGCACGCCACCCCAAACCGGCGCCTATCGAGTGACAGGAGGTGGATCACTTGGGGGACCAACGATATGGGGGCCACGGTGGTGGCCAACCCCGCCACAGATCGCAGTCAGGAGACCGCAACCAGAGGTCGCGCTCTTGGGAGCGACAAAAAACCAACCGAGGTACGATGACAGAAACAGACGGTTGGAACGCTAGGAGTTGATATGCACACTATGTAGTGAACACCATCCACTATACCGATGCCCTTGGATCACAATGCTCAAACCCATGCTGGAAGCACATGTACAAAAGCCACATGGGTGGCCGAGGGACCAGACCCGGCCACAGCAACACTAGGTCCCACACCACAGGCCCACCATGTAGGGATGTCACGCCCTGAGCTGCAATGCGGGGCAATCACAAGGTCACAAGCCCAACAGACGAGACGACCAGTTGACATGGAGGAGGAAGACAATGGGGAATCCAGCGAGGAGGAAGTGGCAGTCGAATTGGGGAGACCAGGTCAGTGGGAGCAAAGACACGCTGAGGTGGAAGCGGCTGCAGAATAGGTGAGGCTTGCATAGGGCACAGAGGCTAGGGGCATGACGGGAATGCACAAGGCCCTTGCTGGGAAGATCGAGAACCTAGGTGTCAATAACCTTAGGAGAATTGCTACGGTTATCCCCAGGGCTTTATGAAGTCCTCACCAGAGAACTGCACGGGCCCATAGTTGCGGCCCAAGGGTTGCAACAACAGCGGTAGACTTTGTGGACGATGTACGGCCATACCCGTCCAAGTGGCAGGCCGCATAATCCACAACGTGATCATAGATGGGGGATCAGGCGTAAATATCATGTCCACAGAACTCCATCAACAACTGGGGATGCCACCCTCGAAGCCCTCACCCTTCCTCATACGCATGGTGAACCAAGCCAAGGTGGCCCCTAAGGGCATCATGAGGGAGGTAAGCATCAAGATCCAGAGCATCAAGTTCCAGATAAACGTGGTCGTCCTCAACATGCACGCAAAAGGAGGGTTCGACTTACTCCTGGGCCGGCCGTGGCTCCGGGGCACAAGGGTACAACACGATTGGGAGAAACAGCAGATTCGATTTCCCGCCAAGGAGGGGGTTATATCATTTACTGCGAAACAAGTCCCAGCGCCACCATCAGAATCCCGACCCCAGGAATACCATCTCCTAGACTGGGAGAGGGCTGGATGATGAGGAAGAAGCGGCCATCCTAGCATGTTTGCCAGAGCTATTCATCATAGGAGAGGTGGATCCTCGATAGGAAGTATGGGAGTCGGCTGCCACGTACCTAATGACTCAGCTAGAAACTGGAGCAGACACTCCAAAAGCTCAAATCCCGAAGTGGCCTGTTCTGTGGAAAGAAATGCGGAGTGTAGCCCCATCGGCCCAGGAAGAGTACCGTAGCAAGCCGATGTATGGGTGGAACATGACTCCCAAAGCAGTGGTCAAGTAGGTCAACATAGGCACTGACGAAGACTCCCGACTAGTAAATGTTAATGCTCACATCAGAGCAAATCTAGGAGAGTAGATTACGACTGTCTTCGTAGATACGAGGTATTCGCCTGGACCTATCACGACCTAAAGGGAGTACCACCGTGGTTATGCCAGCATCGAATTAAACTAAAACCTGACACTCCAACCCAGCCGACAACAATGCTACCGCATCAACCCAAACTATGCTCGAAAAGCTAAACATGAGATTGACAAGTGGCTCGAAGCAGACTTCATTTACCCCATCGAGAACCCGGAATGGCTGTCACCAATTGTGATCGTACCAAAGAAGGACGGTCGGCTGAGGATCTGCATAGATTACCGATGGCTGAATGCCGCCACGGAGAAGGACCTGTTCCCTATCCCATTCACAGAGGCTATCCTAGAAAACGTAGTGGGCCACGAGATGTACTCGTTCATGGACAGCTTCAGTGGATACAACCAGGTGACGATCATAACGGAAGACCAAGCCAAAACTACATTCATCATGGACTGGGGTGCTTACGCCTTCAGAGTTATGCTGTTCGGACTCTGTAACGCTCCAGCCACGTTTCAGTGGTTAGTCTAGCGGGTATTCCCGGACAACCTCACAGATTTTGTTCGGGCATTCCTGGACAACTTCACAGCTTATGAACCAGTGGAAGACCATGTGACACGCCTGGAATGGGTATTTTGGCGCTACCAGGAATATGGGATATCTCTTAACCCCTCAAAGTGCGTATTTGGCATGACCGTGGGGAATTTGCTAGGGCACATCATTTCCAGGGAAGGCATCACGGTAAACCCAGGTTCAGTATAAGCACTGGCCGAAATGCCACCTCCACAGAACGTCACGGAACTCCGAAGATTCCTGAGAAAAGCAGGGTTCTACCGGAAGTTTATCCGGAAGTATGCCCAACCAATGACTGAATTACTCACCAAGGAGGCACCGTATGAATGGACCACCCATTAACAGGCAGCCTTCAAAGACATAAAGCGCCAGCAGGTGATCCTCATCCCACTGGATTGGAACCGTCAGTTCCACCTGCAAACGGATGGCTCAAGCATAGCGGGGGTGCAGTCTTGTGCCAGGAGGACGATGAGAGGATGCTCCGACCCATAGCATATGGAAGTTGACTCATGACGTTGGCCGAACGCAACTACTCGGCGACCGAAAAAGAATGCCTAGCAGTTATCTATGGGGTATCTAAGTTTTGCCACTACCTTCTGGGCAACCACTTCATACTGATCGTAGATCACCATGCCCTGCTTTACCACGTGAACAAATCGCAGCTCATCGGGCGACCGACTCAATGGATACTCCTCTTACAGGAGTTCAAGTTTAGTGTAGTCCATAAAGCAGGTAAGCTACACATATCACCAGACCTCCTCTCCTGGATAACGAGCGACGAACCACCTGAAGCTGCCACCTTGCTTGACATACCAGACGCTAACCTCTTCGGAGCAACTGTTGAACAAGGCACCTTACCACAAGCCACCGAGCGGACGACCGACCCGAACATCCCAGCGTGGCAATAGCCAATATGGTGCTACCTCACCAATGGGTTAAACGACCTCTCCAAAACATCGGTCACATAGAGACAAAGCCTTGCCCGAAGGTGCTTACCTTTCCAGCTGATCGGGGATCAACTATATAAGCGGGAGAGGGATGACATACTCCGGAGATGCCCAATGACCTGGGAAATTCCCGAGATTGTCGATGCAGCTCACGCAGGACCGGGGGCAGGACACTTTGGGGGAGACAAAACGGCCAGAAAAATCCTACAAACCGGACTCTGGTGGCCAACAATCTTCAGGACGCCACCAAGGTAGCAAGGAGCTATACCGATTGTCAACGAATAGACAAACCCATAGTAGGTCAAGGCATGGAGTACCACCCCTCGGCAAGAATGGCGGCGTTTGAGAAGTGGGGCCTGGACTTCGTGGGGCCTATCAACCCAAGGGCCCACACGACACACTTTAGGTACATCGTAGTGGCAACGGACTATGCCACAAAATGGGTGGAAGCAAAGGCACTCAAGGAGGCAACGGCAGGACAGACAGCGAGGTTCATCTATACAAACATTTTGACACGGTTCGGTTGCCCACTGGAGCTGGTGTCAGACCAAGGGAGCCACTTCATCAACGAGATTGTCCGGGAATTAGTCAGCACGTTCGTCATCAAACATCGCATGTCAACAACCTACTATCCGCAAGGGAATGGACAGGTTGAGTCCACAAACAAGGTACTGGTCATCATCTTGAAAAAGCTTTGCCACAGGGATCCCAGACAAATGCTACCATTGGTGTTATGGGTGTACTAGACAACATTCAAAACCGCAATGGAAACGACACCTTCCAGCTGGCCTATGGTCTGGAGGCCATCATGCCACGGGAGTTCATCATACCCAGCTTACAAATGAGCCTAGACCACAGGATCACGGACGAACCAGCGGTTACACAAAAGAGACTGGAGCAGCTGGAACAACTAGACAAAGTATGGTTCCTGGCACAATTAACGAGAGAAAGCCATCAACAACAGATCAAACAAGCTAGGGACGGGGTATGGTGGTTCAAAAAACCACAAGTATTCCGGAAAGATAAGTTCCGGCCAGGATGGAAAGGACCATATGAGGTGCTAAAAACCTTCGACAATGGTACGATTCTATTGGGGGCCAACGGGCAATCGTTACAACAGAAGGTTAACAGCAATCACCTCAAGCCATACATCCACCCGACAAGAACCCCCGCTCGGGGGAAACAAAAGAAAGAGGTGAACCCCATGGACCTTTGGGGCGAAGGCACGGCCGGAGGAGTGGCATTGAGAACTAAAGAAAGGGGCACTCAACGGGAGAGCGGGGATCCCAGTCCTACACGAATGGCCAGCTCACAGGGTCACATGGTTCACGAGAGTGGACCACATGCATGAGCACATAAAATGGGGTAATAATGGTAGGCGGCGCCATAAATGCCCTGATATGGCGTGTGGAAGGACGCGCCGCTCGTATCCAACAAGGTAGGTTGCCATGTAGGCACCATCTTCAGAAGAACGACAGGGGAGAACGAGGGCATGCTCAACTCTCTCAGGGAAGATTGACTACGCCCCAGCATCATGATGATGGAGTGGACCACGCAAAACAAGCCGATGACCATCCAACAGGTTCGAGTGCAGTACAAAGGCCAGGATAGGATCGCGGAGCTCGTGGCTCCCAGGTTCTCAGATTTAAGGAATTGATCAGCCGACCCAACATTTGAAGGGTGCGGAAGCAGATGTGACTACTCAGGCTTTTCGAGGCCCTATGGAAGAAGTGGAGAAGCCTAGATTCACAGCGCGGGCCAGCCATTTTATCTAGACAGTACAGCTGGAGACGAGGAAAACCAAGCAAAAGGAGCTGCAATTTAGATTGGGCGGCTTTGCGGGCTTTTGCATCGATCTCAATCAGCTGGCCGCCATATTCTGCCTACCAGAGAGTGGCAAACTCTTGGAAGAGCTGGAGGAACCCAAACGCCAGTGGTTCCCCACCAACCGGGACGAAATAGCAATGTCTAAACTCTCCATATAGGAAGGGGATGACGTGGACAAGTTCCTAGCACTTACAGTGTTCATGTTCACCGAAAGAACAGAGAAGCATGTCGCCACGCGGCTGGTGAACGCCCTATGCAGCGCCTGGGAAGGAGTCGTTGTGGACTGGGCGGACTGCCTCATGCATTATATGATCCCGGCACTGACTCGCAGCATCAACGGGATCCAGAAGGGAACCGGACAAAAGCTCACGACAGCGGGCCACCTCAGCGTGATGATCGCCTGGATCATCAGCCGAAGCACGACTCCCCTACCAGAGCAATTCTATTTGAACACCATCGGAGAGTCGGCGGCAGAAGAACAAGCGGGCCCCAACCAAGCTAATAAAGGGAAACAACCAGACACACTAGAGTCTTCACGGAAATGAGCAAGAGAAGATTCCCCTGCAGAGCAATCCAGGGGAAGAGGACCGCAAGGAAAGGAGTGAAGGGCCTCCACCACGGTATCTTTACCAGCAGTTTCCAAAGCAGAGGCCCCACCAACCCAAGGGCCGCAGAACACGGGCGAGTGTTCCGCCGGCCCCTCGCAGGCCAACAACGTGGGCATCGAGGAAGACACAGGTAACGTGCTGAAGGGGGCATACAAACACTATAACGCAAAGGGGCAATGGACCACTACGACGCACTTGAACTGTCCAAGGCCTACGATCAAACCCGGAAGGCCGTAGCGGTGTACAATGATTTGAACCTCCCGGGAGTAACCGCAGAACATGATGCAATAATACAGGAGCTCACGGACAACTACCGAACCGCTCAAAAGGAGGTCCGGGAGTACTCGAAACAACTTCTCAAGGGAATCCAACTATGGGAGATTGCGGAAGCCAGGAGGAAGCAAGCAGAGGAGATGTGTCAATAGGTGACCGATAGCTTGGATCAACTTCAGATCAAGTATGACCACATCCAAAAGCTCCACGACCAACTAGGACGGAACTTTGAGCAGGTCATAGTGGAGAAGGAGTGATAGGTTTTTGAGCTTGGCTCCACACTTGAGCAGTGCGAGGTAAAGCTCACCCAGGTTCACTAGGAGCTAGCAACGGCCAAAGAAGAACTGCATCGGGCCACCAACCAGCTCAAAGTCACCCCTGTGTCCTCCTTGGAGAGACCCATGTCTGAGATATACGAAGCTTTGGTACCCGTCTCCCCACTCGTGGAACGCCAATCGGTCGAAGTCCTGTAGGACTCGCCATGGACCACCATGGAGTTAGAAGTACACACCCAGCTACAGGTTCAACTTCTCGCGGTAAGGGAACAGGAGCTGCAATACTCGCGAGAACGGCTAGAGGGCCAGCTCAAGCAGGTTAGGGAGCAACAGGCAGGGTCCGAGGCAAAGCTCTGGAGAGTGATTGCGCTATGGGAGGAGACCATCACCACACTAAAGACCACGCTAGCCACAACGGAGAACAAAATCGCCATGTACTGGGAGCTCCATGGGGTGGACGTCTAGAACACATGGCTCGAGGACGTGCCAACGAATAAGTCTAGGCATCGAGTTGACAATGGTTTGAGACTGTCAAACTGCCAGCTAGCACAGACGAGCGATAGGACAAAGCGCTGGATAAAGAAGGTACTGCAGGTATGGACTGATGGTGACCGTTGTCAGGCAGCGGCGTAATCGGGCATAGATCTGATCGTCCGAACCAACTACCCAAGGTACGCAGGACAACACGCATGAGGGAGGTGCATAAATGAGATAGACAGGTCCTTCGAGAGGTCCTCCTCATATGTGGTGGTGTCATTGTCCCCCCCGACATCTGATTTGTTCTGCACTTCCCTCTCCTGGCGTCTTTCGGCTTCCCACTTCTCAGCCTTTTGGCGTACCAAAGTAGTCTGTCGAATGTCCGGTCGTCATCTAAGCCTATCCACTTGCGGATCTCCGGCCGCAGTCCCTTTCGGTACCACATTTTCTTGTTCAAGTCAACTGGGGCATCCCTTAGCTGGGCAATGTACCCCAACATGCGGATAGTGTATTCGTTGATCGACTCTCCTGCTTTTTGTTTCAAGCTCGTTAACTTGTGGATCACCTCTTTTTCACTCTTTTCCTCCGGAAGGTATCCAGGAACGCCATCCATGCGGTTTCCCAGCAAGCTCCTTCGTTTGCCTCGTGGAAACGCATCCACCAGGCATGTGCCTTCTTGTCCAGGGTGCATGCGAATGCACTCAGCTTCTTGTGATTGTCGATTACACTCCGTAGTTCGCACACATGTTTGAACTTGTGTACGTGTTGGTTTGCGTCTTCCCCCCTTGCTCCACAGAAAGGGCACTGTTACGGTGCTCTCCTGCATTTAATTGAGCACACAGGCTAGTAAGGTAACTGGGTCGGTTCCCATGGCATCCCGTTGTGCCTGAGAAGTGCTCCGATTCGAACCCTCCACTTCAAACGTGGTGTAGTCCACGTCTCGGTATTCTGCGAGTACCTTTCTCCTTCCTCGCGGCCCTGCCCTCCGTTGAGGGTGGGTGACGAGGATGGGCTCCTCCCGACTGTCCCTCGGGGGCCCCCTCCGCGGGACCAACCTGATGGCTGGTGGCGTGGCTTACCTCGGCTAGACGGTATTCCCTCATCCAGTGAGTGGTTTTGTAGGACCATGCGCGGAATCCCCCCGCGACATCTAAACAGTCATGATTGGTGGGGCGAATCCTCCTCGCTCTGAGAAGGTATCCCTCGTCTGGTAATGGTTGCAGCTCTACCGTGTGCCTTGATGGATTTCCCTTGTGGGGCCGGTGCGATACTATGGAGGTGCCCCATGCTAGCACTTCCATATACTGCTCTGTCGAGATTATCGTTGATCTCGTTCTGCACATAGAATAAGTTAAAAACTTCTTTCCTATCATTCAAACTGAAGGTTACCTTGAAAAGAATCTTTGCACAGATTAGTTTCGGAAGAGGATGCCAAGCCACCTTTCCTGTTGCACTCTCCTTCCACTTCCGCACCTCAAGACGATCAACCTCCGTGAGTGACTCGAGGATTTTCTAAGTTCCTTCAGTACTAGTGTAGACCGCCTTTACAGCGAGGAGAATATGTGGTAGTGTTGTTTCCACAGATGTTGTTGAAGATCTGTTCATTGAAACCGTAAGTCTAGACTCTTAACGAAAAAAAAAAAAATACTCACATATTTATCGATTGGAACATCGAAACCAGTTGAAGATTGTTGAGGTTCTCTGTGCAGATGAAACTTGATCGAACACGAATAGTCATCATTGGTTGTCCTCTACATCCTCTCGATAGAGCTTCTGCAAAGCCTGTAGCCTATGGTTCCTGTCCCAGCAGTTGAACTTCCGGTTTGATAGCCTTGAAGCCCATTGTTTGTACTCCGGCTAAGTAAGAGCTTGCTCGAAAGACCAATGCTGCTTGTACTGAACCGTGTCCTTCGACAACTCCGATAGCTCCTCAGCAGTGATGGATCTTCGATGGAGAATGAACAAGGCCGTGTTGCTTAGATAACCAGCCTTCTTCAACGATGACACCAGCCTGTCCAAGTCCCTTGGGTTCACTCGTCGAACCACCTCGTTCGAATGCATTCTACAAATTGGCACATCAGGAGGATCACCAAGTTCCTTGATAATAATTTTGTCAAGTAGGTTCGCTGAGCTCTCCAAATGCAGGCTGGCCAGTATGCTGTATAACTCCTTCGGCTCCTTATCGCTCTTTGGCTTCTTGCCTTTTGGATCAACTTTCCCACGGCCTCTCTTTTTGTTGAATGCCTCCTCCAAGTTGTCCTCCCTAAAAGAAGAAAGAACTTCAATTGCATTTGTCATCTACACTTCTTTTCAGGACTACAACTTCAGCGGATGAAGAAGGAGGCAGCTGCGATGAGCTCTCTGGGAAAGCTATGATGGTTGATGGAGGCCACTCCTGCTCAACTGGTACTAATTGAGGCTGAGTCACTGGAGGATCCTCCTTTGCTACATCAGATGGTTCTCCTCTTTCCTCACTTATGCTTTGATATCTTCTTCTCTTCCCATGGCTCTTCATCAGGCACAAGCTCTTGTTGTCAAGCCACGATCCAGGAAATAGGAAGAGAGCAGGATTCCAAGGACATGAAGGCTTGACTCAGGAACAGGACCGAGAGCAGGACAGGAACCAGGAATAGGAACAGGACGGATCTAGGAGTAGAACAGGATTAGGATAGGATCCAGGAGCAAGACAGGAACAGGACAGAACCCCGGAGCAGGACAGGATCCAGGAACAAGACAGGAAATAGGAGCAAGACAGGAACAGGACAGGAAACAAGACAAGACAAGATTGATCGTAGTAAGACTGGTGTTGATAGTAACTAATTGTACAACAATTAGGTCGGAGCTTTTATGCTCACAACTCCAAGAGCTAATCTAGGCATGCATGCAAAAGTGGTTGCATGCATGCAAAAGTGATTGCATGCATGCAGAGGCTAAGATGAGTCCACATGTCCCTTATCCTCTAGGCATATCCTGTGGCATATCCTGTAGGAATATCCTGCAACCGAATCCTGTGTCCGGAATCCTGGTAGGAGTATCCTGTAGGAAAAATCCTGCAACCCATATCCTGTATCCGGAATCCTGTAGGAAAGTCCTGCAACCCATGTCCTGTATCCGGAATCCTGTATTCTGTATTGGGTCGTGACAGCACCTCCTCCCTAAAGACGAGTTCCACGAGTCTTGGGAACCTGGTTTAGCAGGATAATGCCGATGGAAGGCAGCAACCTTGGAAGAAGCATGGAGTAAGTTGGATGCAGGTTCCCAAGTGCGATCAGTAGGCAGGTACCCTTTCCAATCCACCAAGTATTGGAGTTGGTGACGATGAAGACGAGAGTCAAGGATGGCTGCGACTTCATACTCAGGTTCCGTGTCAATGACCACAGGAGGGGAAGGAGAAGAAACACGACCAGGAAGAAAAGAAGGATGATACGGCTCCAACAAAGAGGTGTGAACACAGGATGAAGTTTCACCGTGGATGGTAACTCGAGTCGGAAAGCTACAGGATTTACCTCCGCCACGATCCTATAAGGGCCCAATCGTTGAAAATCCAACTTAGAAGAAGGCCTGTTGGTGCGAATGTGTCGACGAAGAAGCCACACGAGATCACCAATCTTGTATGTAGGTGCCGGCTGTCGGTGAGCATCAGCATGATGCTTGTATCGTTCCTGTGCCTGTTGAAGATGAACTTGAGAGATCATCCTGTACCTGCCGAAGATGCTGAAGACGATCCTGTACTGCAGGAGCGGAAGAAGGAGAAGCGGTAGGAGCAAAGTCAAAACGTGGATGGTGGCCTGTAAGAGCAAAGAAAGGTGTCTGTCCTGTAGATGCGTGGATGGAGTTGTTGTAGGCAAACTCTGCCATTGGAAGGAGGTCCAACCAGTTGTCCTGCTGGTAACTGATGAAGCAACGAAGATACTGTTCTAAGGTCTGAATTGTGCGTTCGGACTGCCCATCGGTTTGTGGGTGATATCCTAAAGAAAGATCCGCTTTGACCTGTAGACTCCGAAGAAGCTCTCGCCAAAACTTGGACATGAATTGTGGACCTCGATCGGAAACAATGCTCTCAGGAAGACCATGATGTCGGAACACCTCGCGGATCACCAACTCGGCAGTTGTCTGACCTGTAGCTGTCTTGTTGCAGGGTAGGAAATGAGCCTGCTTGGTGAAACGGTCAACCACCACAAGAACTGCATCAAATCCACGAGAAGGAGGAAGATCTGTGAGGAAATCCATAGAAATGGATCTCCAAGGAGCAGACGGAACAGGAAGAGGACGAAGAAGATCAGAGGGTGCATGATGAGGCATCTTCGACCTGCTACAAGTGTCACAACTCCGTACAAACCTCTCCACAAAACCTCGCAACCCAGGCCACCAATAGTTGCGAGTCACCAATTCCACTGTCTTGGCCACACCAAAATGTCCTGTAGCCGGGGTATCATGACAATCCTGTACCACACGAGTCCTAGAAATACCAACAGGAACGTACAGGAGACCTTCCCGGTACAGGAGTCCATCCTGTATGGTGAATAGGTTGTAGTCTGGACGGGAACTGGAGGAAGAGGAACTTGCAACGTCAGGATGAATGTGTGAGAACACATTCTTTGCCAAGTCGTCTGTAGCAACTGCGAACGAACGTCCTGTAGGAGTGTTGAATTTGCTGGAGCCTGATGAACCTGCAGTGCCGCAAGCCGGAAACGATCAGGACCCAACAACACTTGCCTTTGACCGTCAAATGCAGGATCGCCCGGGCTTGGTGCAAGGTAAGAGCGCCTAGACAATGCGTCCGCCTTGCCATTCCGAAAGCCGGGCCTGTAGACGATGACGAAGTCAAAACGTGATAGGAACTCTGCCCACCTAGCCTGTCGCCGACTGAGGACCCGAGCCGTTTGAAAGTACTCCAGGTTCTTGTGATCCGTAAGAACTTGTACAGGATGTGCAGCACCTTCCAGGAAATGCCGCCATTCCTCAAACGAATCCACAATGGCCTTGAGTTCCTTGTCATGAATCTCGTAGTTGATCTCCGCCGACAGGAACTTACGAGAGTGAAAGGCTACAGGATGAAGCAACTTGTCCTCTCCAACTTGCGATAGGACGGATCCTACTGCAAAATCCGAGGCATCTGCTTCAATGAAGAAAGGATGAGAAGGGTCAGGATGTGCTAAAATCGGAGCTGTCGTGAAAACGTCCTTGAGTGTTGTGAACGCGTGTTCCGCCTTGTCGGACCAAGAGAAAAGTCCTGTGCGCTTGGTGAGTTCTGTGAGTGGAAGTACACGCTTGGAGAAGTCCTGTATGAACCGCCTGTAGAAGTTTGCAAAGCCAAGGAAACATTGTACATCTCGTACCGACTTGGGCCTCTCCCACTCCACGATGGTCTTCACCTTGTGCATGTCCATGGAAACGCCAGCAGGAGAGACGATGTAGCCCAAGAACTCCACCGAATCCCTATCGAAAAAACACTTCTCCAACTTCGCGTACAGGCCATGCTCGCGAAGCCGCTCTAAAACTAGTCGTACATGCTTGTCATGTGCCGCCTGGTCCTTGGAGAAAATCAAGATGTCGTCGAGGTAGATCACCACAAACTGGTCCAAGAAGTCACGGAAAATGTCGTTCACCATGTGTTGGAATACAGCTGGGGCATTGGTAAGGCCGAAAGGCATTACCGTGTACTCAAAATGTCCATACCTTGTACGAAAGGCAGTCTTCCACTCATCGCCGGGACGAATCCGTACAAGGTTGTAGGCTCCTCGTAAGTCGATCTTCGTGAACACCTTTGCCCTCGCAGCCGATCGAGAAGTTCCGGGATCAATGGCAACGGTACCGATTCCGAATGGTGACTTGATTCAAACCCCTGTAGTCCACCACCAAACGTAAACTCCCATCCTTCTTCTTGACAAAGAAGATAGGAGCTCCTGCAGGGGACTTTGAGTGACGAATGAAGCCGGATCCTAAGTTGTCCTCGATGTACTGACGAAGAACCTCCAACTCTGTGGGTGACAATGCATAGATCGGTCCGAATGGTGGAGTCTTTCCTTCCGCAAGATCAATAGGACAGTCGTAGGACCTGTGAACAGGAAGAACTGCAGCCTTGTGCTTGTCAAAAACGTCCTTAAAGTCGTGGTACTTGGATGGTAGGGAAGAAGGAGGAGAAGGAGAAGGAGAAGGAGAAAAAACAGGGGAAGCGGATACAGGAAAGGTAGAGAGGACGTAGGAGTTACTTGAAAAGCAAAAAGGTGGAAGGGGCAGGATCAGTGGCGAGTTCATGCATGGTAGTGGTAAGAACTCGGAGAGGAGAAGGAGGGAGCTGTGACTGAAAAAGAGGAAGGATCTTGGGGGATGGAACAGAGGCAGGGTAACAGAAAGAAGCAGGATTGGAAAAAACCTGTGTGGTTGTTGATGAGTGTACAGGATTGGAAGAATCCTGTACAGGACACCGTGAGTGTACAGGATTGGAAGAATCCTGTACAGGAGTCCGTGGTTGCGCAAGAGTGGAAGAAGCCTGCGAATGTGCTGACGAATCAACAGGAGGTGGATCCTGTTGAGGAGGAACCTTCGACACTGATACAGGATTGGAAGAACCCTGTACAGGACACCGCAAACTTACAGGAATGGGGAGAGCCTGCGGATGTGCTGAGGAACTGCCATGAGGTGAATCCTGTCGAGGAGGAGTCTTCAACACTGGTACAGGAACAGGTACGGTCAATCCTGTAGCTTGTACTGCCTCAGATACTAAGGATGTATCCTGCACGCAGGAAGGTACAGGATTGATCCTAGAAGTTGGAGAGGAAAACGTGAGTGTCCTAGACCTCCAGTCGATCTGCGGATTTGCAACAACGAACCATGGCATGCCCAAAATGATGGGAGTCGACCGAGTCTTGATCAAGTTGAAGGAAATTGAACAGTTGAATGTGCCATACCTGCAGGAGAGAGGTTCGGTAGCATGGGTAACTGCACCGGAAGCAATTAGACGCCCATCGGCCACCTCTACAGGAACTGCACGCTTCAACTTCACCACCGAAATGCCATGTTGAGTTGCAAACGTGTCATCCATGAAGCATGCATTTGCACCAGTGTCTAACAAGGCAAACTCCATGAGCTCTCGATTATTAAGATGAATGTGTACAGGAAACTTAAGTGACGGGATGGTATGAGCAGCACCAATGGAGCCTGCACCTACGTCCAACTTCGCGGCTCCTAGACGAAGTGGACATTGGAGTTTTCCGACTGAACTTCGGCTTCGACTTCACGCGTCTTGAAGTTCCTGGCTTTAATAGGACAATCTGCCACCTTGTGTCCTGCTCCACCACAATACAAGCACAGGTTCTCACTGCGACGACGTTGCTTCTCGGCAGCGGAAAGAGAGCCACGCTTGGATTTCTCAACCTCCATAGGAACTACTCCAGAAGGTGGTGCAGGAACATGTACCACAGCTGTAGGATTGGTTTGCAGGAACTGTTGACGGGATCTTTCCTGACGACGCTCGAACAAACGGTTGTCGCAACGAACAGCTTGTTGCATGATCTCCGCTAATGTTTGGGCATCCGGTAACGTAAGGAGAAGGTCCTTCACGTCGTCCCTCAACCCAAAACGGAAGTGTTCGATCAATGCAGTCTCGTCCCATGGAATGTTCGTGCAAAGTTGCTGAAATTCGGATGCATAGACGGAAGCTGGTCGGGATCCTTGAGTGAGCTTCCGTAACTTCGTGCATGCAGAACGGTACTTATCAGGATCTCCAAAACAGGCTTCAAAGGCAGCCACGAAACCTTCAAAGTCTTCCATCAGTGGATCGTCACGCTCCAGCAAGGGGGCAACCCAAGCCCGTGGAGATCCACTTAGTAAGGATGCCAAAAGACCCACCTTTTGAGCATCAGTCGAGTAGCGCCGTGGTTGCATACGGATCAAGAGTCGGATCTGATTCAGGAAACCTTGGAAATCGGCACGATTACCACTGAACTTCTCTGGCATGCTAACCTTCGGCTCCGAAGAAAAGTTTGATGAAGAGGAAACCACCGATGCCTGGGAGAGAGCCTGCGCAGCAGCCTTGGAGGATGCATCAGCAGCTGCATGTGCCGCAGTGGTGGAACCTTGCAGGTCGGTGACCACTTGGCGCAAAGTGGCCAGCTCATGAAGTAGCATTTGGTGCTCGTGTTGAAAATGCTCAAAATCAGCCATGATCTAGGAAAGAAAAAAGGAGGAAAATGAAGGAAAGGAATCAAGAAAAAGGTAGCTGGAAAACGGAGAACTATGAAGCAGTTACTATCAAACTGTCAAGCCACGATCCAGGAAACAGGAAGAGAGCAGGATTCCAAGGACATGAAGGCTTGACTCAGGAACAGGACCGAGAGCAGGACAGGAACCAGGAATAGGAACAGGACGGATCTAGGAGTAGGACAGGATTAGGATAGGATCCGGGAGCAGAAGACAGGAAAGGATCCGGAGCAGGACAGGATCCAGGAACAGGACAGGAAATAGGAGCGAGACAGGAACAGGAAACAGACAGAACAAGACAAGACAAGATTGATCGTAGTAAGACTGGTGTTGATAGTAACTGATTGTACAACAATTAGGTCGGAGCTTTTATGCTCACAACTCCAAGAGCTAATCTAGGCATGCATGCAAAAGTGGTTGCAATGCATGATTGCATGCAGCTAAGATGAGTCCACATGTCCCTTATCCTCTAGGCATATCCTGTGGCATATCCTGTAGGAATATCCTGCAACCGAATCCTGTGTCCGGAATCCTGGTAGGAGTATCCTGTAGGAAAATCCTGCAACCCATATCCTGTATCCGGAATCCTGTAGGAAAGTCCTGCAACCCATGTCCTGTATCCGGAATCCTGTATTCTGTATCGGGTCATGACACTTGTAGACATTTGAAGCTCTCACCATTTTGTAGACTCTAGAAAACAAACACACAAGTCAATTGATTCGGAGAGAAAAGGAAAAACAAACACCAAAAGTTGACTAACCTCGTGGCTGCCAACTGAGGCTAGATGGTGCTGACCCTCTCAGTCGGCACAGAAAAGTCGATGATCAAAACCTGGGCGCTACACAAAAGCATGTAGCATTATTAAGACTTGAGCCTCGAATGAAAAGAAGTGAAAGTCGACTAACCTTATGGCTGCCGACTGAGACGGTTGGTGCCGACCATCTCAGACGGCACATATGAGATGATGTATGGACTGTAGCCCCTGCAACAAAAGATATGGTTATTTGAGCATAGGCTTGGTTATGAAACAAAAGTTGACTAACCTTGTGGCTGCCAAATGAGGTAGGATGGTGCCGACCCTCTCAGACAGCACAAACAAGAAGACCCTTTAACTCTGACACTACACAAAAACACACTGTGATATGGATACTTGAGCCGCAAATTAAAGAAAAAGAAATTTAACAAACCTTGTGGCTGTCGACTGAGGCAGGATGGTGCCAACCCTCTCAAACAGCACAAATGAGAAGACCTTTTAACTCTGGCACAACAAAAAAACACAGTGATATGGATACTTGAGCCACAAATTAAAGAAAAAGAAATTTAACAAACCTTGTGGCTACCAATGAGGCAGGATGGTGCCGACCCTCTTAAATGGCACAAATGAGATGATGCTAGACCTTGGCCTCTATACAAAAAGATATGGTCGTTTGAGCATAGGCCTAGTTATAAAATGAAGGTCGACTAACTTTGTAGCTGCTGATTGAGCCAGGATGGTGCCGACAATCTTAGTCCGCACATAAATGTCGACTCCTTAACTTGGGCGCTACATGAATCGACTCGAAATGGATGGCGCCGCTCCTCTCAGGCCCCTTGGAGGAGATTTCAGATGAGATAGAAAAACCTAGCCGCAATGGAAACAATAAACCCTATCTTCCAAAAACCTAGCCACAATGAAAACAATAAACCCTACGGAATAATGTGACATTAAAATTTAGGTTAATATTAAAATATGTGAACAATTGGTAAAGGTGAAGATATTTCAAATTATAAAAGGTAGTAATTAAATTACATTGGTGATACTAAAGAGGACATCATTAAGAACACTGTGAGCCGGGCAGTGTAGAATTTATTATATACAAAAGTGTGTTCACATTTATTATCAACGATTATAATTTTTTTGGCGAACGAGAGTGTGTTTAATTTTTTGCTCTGGTTTCCTAAACCATTGAGCTTCCTCCTTGCGTTGTCATGGCCAGAGTTACCTATGAAGGCATTGACAAAGATTTCCCAGTCGATGAAGATAGAAATGCTTTTGTGTTTGAACATGATCTTCACTTTGTTTTCAACATTCCTTGTTGGTTTAGTATACATGTGGTTCAATTGATGTCAGTTTCTGCGAGTTCTGGAGAAGATGTGGAGTTGTTACTAGAAGCAATGCATCAAACTAGTTTGTTTTTTCACATTGTGCTGGCAAAGGGCCTGTTATTCAAGTTGCGGACAAAGGAGCGTGAAGAATCCATGCTAATGTGTCTTCTAAGAGCAGACAATGTAGGATAGGGAAGGATCTCATTGGTTCATCTGAAGTTAAACGAGTCTCTGAACTACCGGAGATATACAATGAAAATGTCATTTACGAACTTCCTCCAAAGATAGAAAGCACAGAGAGTACTTGGGGATGAATCGCAAGGATGGTTGCTACCATTGGACACACCCGAGCACAACACACTGGTATGTTCCAGCACGAGTTAGTTGAAGTTCCTGTGTCGAACATCTCAAATGCATCAATACTACATGCCCCTACTTGGCTTTTGAGAAGAAACAAATGAATGCCACTTCAAGGGTGTTGTGGAGAAGGCGAAGACAACTGAGTCAAGCAAAGTCCAAGGCATAAAATGTAAGCATTGTGGAGAGGAGCCATTGCTAGTGTGCACTTGTCCGGCTTATGTGTACTACATTCTGCCAAACGACATTTCTTTTACAAGGTTGTTCATGCATAGAGGTGTTCATCAGCATCCAGTCAGCCCCTCAGTGTCAGCTTCAAACATCCAGTGTGCCAAAGCTAGTGTCAGCAATGCAGTAAAGAGCAGTCCATGAACCAATCAACGAGTGATTGAGTTTCAAGCTGCACATGAACTTATCTTTGAAAGAACTTTTTAGGGAAGGAGGAGAAGTCTCGTACACTGGTTTACTTTCAAAACTTGAACCTCTTACAAAACCATCAAAGGTATTTTTCTTTAGATCTCAGCACACTGATGTGACCTTTTCTTTAGGACTCGGGACTGGATACACAATCAAGACAGAAGGAGACACACTTTAGAGAGGGTTACGAGGATCTTCTAGAGCTGAAGAAAAAGTTTCCAATACCTTTCATTCACGTCATACATGTTCCAGGAATGGAACTGCATGGTGCTGAGGAGCAGCCTTTGATCTTCAAAATGACAGTTGAGGGACCGGTTTAGGAGTCGACTACATTAGAAGATGTCAAAGTGGAGGAGACCTTCATGATCAATGGGTTGTTCTGGACCACACACCGTATACCAGACTGGGCAACAATTGGAATACACCTTTTGATCCATTTTAAGTTGTAGAACACTTCATAACACTTTCTAATCTTTGTTATCTAATGCTCTCTTACAGTGTCAGATCCATGGTCAATATAGCTTACGCATATATGTGCCGCAAAGATAATGTTGTAGTGCTAAAGTTCTTGAACACAATGCTAGAGGTTTATAAGAAATAGGGTTTGGAGAATGTAAACTTTGCTAGTTTCATGTTGAATGAGGTTGGCGATATGGATAGCCTTGCATCAAGTATTCAACAACGGAGCAAAGATGAAAGGAAGGGAAAGAAGTTGTATGTTTCACTTTATGCAATCCATGTGTCAAGTGAAAAAGAAATGGATCGCAGAATAACACCGCAAAGAACACATGAAGCTTGCTCGTGCCTAGCTTGCAGCACTGAATGAACAATCCAAAAAAGAACAACTAGCAATTCTCGAGTCTTTTTGGGAAGGACGAGCGTCAAACATTCGTGCTTTGAAGACATGGCCGTCTTGGTGGATCAAGCATGAGAACCACATGTCCATGGTGGAATTGGGAGATATGACAACAGAAGGACTCCCCTGGTTTTTCTCCTTCTTTCTTTCACAGATCATGGCAGATTTTAAGCAATTTCAACGTGAGCACCAAATGTTACTTCATGAGCTGGCCACTTTGCGCCAAGTGGTCACAAATCTGCAAGGTTCCACCAATGCAGTGTATGCAACTGCTGATGCATCCTCCAAAGTTACTGCACAGGCTCTCTCTCAAGCATCCGTGGTTTCCTCTCATCGAACTCTTCTTCAAAGCCAAAAATCAGCATGTCAGAGAAGTTCAGTGGCAATTGCGCTGATTTCCAAGGTTTTTTAAATCAAATCAGGCTTTTGATCTGCATGTAACCACACCGCTACTCGACTAATGCACAAAAGGTTGGCCTTTTGGCATCCTTATTAGTTGGATCTCCACGGGCTTGGCTTGCCTCTTTGCTGGAGTGTGACAACCCATTGATGGAAGAGTTTGAAGGACTCGTGGCTGCCTTTGAAGCCTGCTTTGGAGATCCCGATAAGTACCATTCCGCATGCACAAAGTTACGGAAGCTCACATAAGGTTTTCGACCAGCTTCCGTCTATGCATCCGAATTTCAGCAACTTTGCATGAACATTTAATGGGACGAGACTTCATTAATCGAACACTTTCGTTTTGGGTTGAGGGATGACATGAAGGACCTTCTCCTTACATTATCGGATGCCCAAACCTTAGTGGAGATCATGCAACAAGCCGTTCGCTGCGACAACCATTTGTTCAAGCGTCGTCAGGAAAAATCCCGTCAATAGTTCCTGCAAGTCAATCTTGTAGCTATAGCACATGTTCCTACAACACCTTTTGGAATAGTTCCTATGGAAGTTGACAAATACAAGCGTGGTCCACTTCAGCTGCAAGAAGCAACGTCATCACAGTGAGAAATTATGCTTGTATTATGGTGAAGCAGGACACAAAGTGGCAAAATGTCCTATTAAAGCTAGGAAGTTCAAGACGCGAAGTTGAAGTTAAAGTTCAGTCGAAAAACTTCAATGTCCACTTCGTCTAGGAACCATGAAGTTGGACATAGGTGCAGGCTCCATTGGTGCTACTCATACCATCCCATCACTCAAGTTTCCTATACATATTTGCCTCAATAATCGAGAGCTCAAGGAGTTTGCCCTGTTAGACACTGGTGCAAATGCATACTTCATGGATGACACTTTTACAACTCAGCATGGTATCTAGTGGTGAAGTTGAAGCGTGCAGTTCTTGTAGAGGTTACAGATGGTCATCTGATTGCTTCTGGTGCAGTTACCCATGCTACCACACCTCTCTTTGCATTTATGACGCATTCAACTGTTCGATTTCCTTCAACTTGATCAAGACTCGGACGACTCCCATCATTTTGGGCATGCCATGGTTCGCGGTTGTAAATCCTTATATCGACTGGAGGTCTAGGACGCTCACATTTTCCTCTCCGGCAACCAGGATCAATCATGTACCTTCCTACGTCCAAGATATGACCTTAGTGTCTGAGGCAGTACAAGCTACATGATTAACCGTGCCTGTTTCTATATCAGTGCTAAAGATTCCTCCTCGACAGGATTCACCTCATGTTAGTTCGTCAGCACATCCACAGGCTCTCTCCATTCCTGTAAGTTCACAGATTCCTGTACAGGGTTCTTCCAATCCTGTATCAGTGTCAAAGGTTCGTCCTCAACAAGATCCACCTCTTGTTTCTCCTCACTCCTATGCATTCACAGACTTCTATACAGGATTATTTTAATTTTGTACACTCGTCAACATCCGCATAGGTTTTCCCCAATCCTGTCTCTTTTCATTACTTTGCTTATGTTCCATCCCTCAAGACCTTTCCTCTTTTTCATTCACAGCTCCCTCTTTTTCATTCATAGCTCCCTCCTTTTCCTCTCCAAGTTCTTACCATTACTATGCATGAACTTGCCACTGATCCTGCTCCTTTTTATCTCTT
Organism: Selaginella tamariscina; assembly: GCA_003024785.1. NCBI lineage: Eukaryota > Viridiplantae > Streptophyta > Lycopodiopsida > Selaginellales > Selaginellaceae > Selaginella > Selaginella tamariscina. Next base: position 310,441 of record PUQB01000199.1, read on the forward strand.
TACTTTTCAAGTAACTCCTACGTCCTCTTCTACCTCTCCTGTATCTGACTCTCATGTTTTTCAATCTCCTTCTCCTCCTTCTACTTCTTCCTTGCCATCCAAGTATCACTCCTTCCAGGACATTTTTTATAAGCACAATGCTGCAGTTCTTCCTATTCACAAGTCCTACGATTGTCCTATTGATCTTGCGGAAGGGAAGACTCCATTGTTCGAACCGATTTATGCATTGTCACCTACAGAATTGGAGGTTCTTTACCAGTACATCGAGGACAACTTAGCATCCGGCTTCATTCGTCACTCAAAGTCCCTACAGGAGCACCTATCTTCTTTGTTAAGAAGAAAGATGGGAGTTTGCGTTTGGGTGTGGACTATAGAGGTTTGAATCAAGTCACCATTTGAAACCGGTACCCATTGCCATTGATCCTTAAACTTCTCGATTGGCTACGAGGAGCAAAGGTGTTTACGAAGATCGACTTATGAGGGGCCTACAATCTTGTACGCATTCATCCAGGCGATGAGTGGAAGATTGCTTTTCGTACAAGGTATAGACATTTCGAGTACACGGTGATGCCTTTCGAACTTACAAATGCCCCAGCCGTGTTCCAACACATGGTGAACGACATCTTTCGCGATTTCTTGGAATTTATGGTGATCTACCTTGATGACATTTTGATTTTCTCCAAGGACCAAGCGGCACATGACAAGCATGTACGACTAGTTCTACAGACATGACCTGTATATGAAGTTGGAAAAGTGTTTTTTCGACAGGGATACTGTGAAGTTCTTAGGCTACATCGTCTCTCCTACTGGCGTTTCCATGGATATGCACAAGGTGAAGACTATTGTGAAGTGGGAGAGGCCCTAAGTCTGTATGAGACGTACAATGTTTCCTTGGCTTTGCAATTCTACAGGCGATTCATACAAGTGTGTACTTCCACTCATGGAACTCACCAAGCACACGGGATTTCTCTTGGTCCAATAAGGTGGAAGATGCATTCATAGCACTCAAGGACGCCTTTACGATAACTCTAATTTTAGCACATCCTAATCCTTCTCATCCCTTCTTCGTTGAAGCAGATGCTTCGGACTTTGCAGTAGGTTCTATCCTATCACAAGTTGGAGAAAACAAGTTATTCCATTTTATAGCCTTTCACTCTTATAAGTTCCTTTAGCGGAGATCAATTACGAGATTTATGACAAGGAACCCAAGGCCATTGTGGATTCGTTCAAGTGGCACTTCCTAGAAGGTGCTGCGCATCCTGTACAAGTTCTTATAGATCACAAGAACCTGGAGTTTTTTCAAACGGCTCGAGTTCTAAATCGGTGACAGGCTAGATGGGCGGAATTCCTATCATGTTTTGATTTTGTCATTGTCTGCAGACCTGGTTTTTGGAATGGCAAAGCGAATGCATTGTCTAGGCGCTCTTACCTTGCACTGACCCGAGCAATCCTGAATATGACTGTCAAAAGTAAGTGTTATTGGGTTCTAATCAATTTTGGCTTGCGGCACTATAGGTTCATCAGGCTCCAGCAGATTCAACACTTTTATAGGACATCTGTTTGCAATTGGCTATAGACGACTTGGCAAAGAATGTGTTCTCACACATTAATTCTGACATCGCAAGCTCCTCTTCCTCCAGTTCCCATACAGACTACAAGTTGTTTGTCATATAGGACGGACTTTTATACTGGGAAGGTCTCCTATACATTCCTATTGGTGTTTACAGGACTCGTACGGTACAAGATTGTCATGATACCCCAGCTACAAGACATTTTGGTGTGGCCAAGACAGTTGAGTTGGTGACTTGCAACTATTGGTGGCCTAGGTTGCAAGATTTTGTGGATAAGTTTGTATGGAGTTGTGACACCTATAAAAGTCGAAGATGCTTCGTCACACACCCTCTAGTCTTCTTCGTCCTCTTCCTGTTCCCTCTGCTCCTTGGAGGTTCATTTCTATGCACTGGAAAATGTAAAATAAACAAAGCAAAAAAACTATGCCTAATTTTATAAATACTAAGGTAAAAAAATTTTGACTAACATACTAGGGGAAGTACTAAAGGTCCAAGAACAAGGGTTGGTTTTTGGGTTTGTAACATGTAAAAATTATGTTATAATTCATTAAATACAGTGAAAAAATATTTTATTTACTTTCTTATTTAGATTATGTTTTTAATTTCACCATGGCATATGTAATTTGATAGTAAGTTATACTCTCTAACTAAATTAAGAATAGTTTTCTACTTTGTAAATAAGGATAAAGAAAAGATTTATTTAGTTTAATATATCATAATAAAATTTATTTTAGTTTTGAATTATATCAGGAACGCACACCTATATATTATACTATACACACACATACATCCTTCATGCAAACTCGATAATTATGGCTTAACAAAAGATATTTCATTTTGAATTACATAATGTTTAACTTATGTGGTGTGTGTGTGTGAGAGAGAGAGACAAAAGAGGAGAGTGCATTATAAATTCTGCGATCTATTAAAATGGTGTGCTTATGAATGTTTAATTCCATATATGTGCGTGTGTGTGTGGATGTGTATATGATGTGCCCATGCTGGTTTTTTGTCTCTAAGATTTATAATGTGGTTTAATGGTTTAATATTTTAATTAAAAATTTGTGACTATGTGCATAGACATTAGCATGTGTTGAAGGTAAACACGTGTGTGTATATATATACAAGCATGTGTGCATGCATAAATTCATCTCTCTTTGTCCCTCTCTACACACATATATATAAATAATGTCTTAAGATGTATAGACTCACATATTTAGATTATAATAAATATAATAGATATTTATGAAACTCTTAGTATATATATATATACATTATATAGTTATTGTTCTTCGCTACTTATTTATAGAATATTATATAAAATATTACATGTAATACACGTAAGCTAACCTAAACAGGGGATTCTAGAATATGCTTTAGGGTTCTTTTTGTGAAGCGGCGGAGCGTGCTCCGCAGATCCGGCGGCATGGGTTTAGCTCTCCAAGATATGGCGCTGTGCAATATCAACGGTGGCCACTCAATCTGGTGAGTGGATTCATGGTTATACACTACCCCAAGAATATGCACCGATCATCATCCCAGCGAATACTACACTCGTAATGAAGCTCTCTTGTTTAGCGGACAGTTTCCACACCATCTGGACAGCAGGACCAACAAATGAGAGGAGCATCATCTCCATGGCCTCGGCCCACATTTTCGGAGTTCCTTAAAAGACTCTGTTTTAGGGTTCAATTGCCTAAACCCTAAACCACAGAAATGGCATTGTGCAGAAGTGCGATGCGTATGATGGTCGGACGGCGATGCTTCACTACAGGACCTCTCTCCTCCTGCAAAGGCCGCTATGTACAATACACATGGAAATCCAGACGAAGTCCTCAAGTAAGTGTGTATTGTAGATATACAAGTTACAGATTCAATTAATTATATGAAAATGTGGTGTAGATGTATATTATATAAACATAAACCACAGGGTCATCAACATATGTATATTGTGTATATAAATACACACACATAAATTCGTATCTGTATGTATATACATACATGTTTTTTTATACAAATGGATGTTTATATAAAAAGAATAGTGGAGCTTCCTGGTGACGCCTCTTGAGAAAGGGGAAGTATGCGTCAAGATGCTGGCAGCTCCTATCAACCCATCAGACATCAACAGAATAGAAGGTTGAACGTGTGTGTACCCGTAACATAGCCACTTCAGTATCATACAGTGTTCTCAATAGTGTATGTAAGTTATAATGTTGTACGCTATACACTTACTATGGTTTAGCATCTGATTATTATCTATATGTATTGTATGTACATGTACATACATTTTATGTGTTAGAATTGGACTGGATTTTGAGAGAGAGAGATTTATTTGCGTTTATATATATTGATTGTAAGTTTATATATATATATATATATATATAGAGAGAGAGAGAGAGAGAGAGATGTGGCAGACACATGTAGATATACATACATTATCAATGGTTTATTAATTTTACATGTTTTATATAAGTTTAATTTTTTTGTCTTTTTCTTGTTTTCAGGGGTATATCCGATGCGACCTACACCTCCTGCAGTTGCCGGTGGTGAAGGTGTTGGACAGGTAGTTTCTATTGGATCGGATGTTAAACATTTGTCAGTAGGAGATTGGGTCATTCCAACATATTCCGGAATCGGTTAGTATAATAAATATAACTTTATCTTAATCCAGTTAAATAAATACATAGATAAATACATAGAATCTTGTTTACATTAGTTTTTTTTCTTGCAGAGGCCTCGTTGATGCAGAACCTCACGCATGATGAAAGGTGGACTGGTGTGTGTGAGAGAGAGAGGGGATTCACAGAGAGATCACCAGAAATCAATAATGTTTATTATTTTTAATTTAATTGATGAAAGTTAAAGAGTTTTATTAAGTACAATTAAAATCAATAAATAAATTTAAAATTAAATAAAATAAATTATATAGAAAACAAATAGAAATTATTACTGTATAAACAAGGGTAAAACAAAATAATATTACAAGGTATATTAACTATGTAAAAAAACAAAACCAATGTTCGACCCTTAGTATGTTAACTGTTTTTACAAAAACAAAGGCTTGTTTTCTAGAGATGTTTTTTACTTAAAAAATGACAAAAACTAGGGATTTACATTTCGGTGATGGATTTCCTCACAGATCTTCCTCTTTATGGATTTGATGCAGTTCTTATGATGGTTGACCGTTTCACCAAACAGGCTCATTTCTTATCATATACCAAGATGGCTACATGCAAGACAACTGTTGAGTTGGTGATCCGTGAAGTGTTCCGACATCATGATCTTCTTGAGAGCATTGTTTTTAATTGAGGCCCATAATTCATGTCCAGATTTTGGTGAGAGCTTCTCCGGAGTTTACAAGTTAAAGCAGATCTTTCTTCAGGATATCATCCGCAAACTGATGGGCAGTCAAAACGCACGATTCAGACCTTGGAACAGTATCTTTGTTACTTCATAAGTTACCAACAGGAGAACTGGTTGGACCTTCTTCCTATAGCAGAGTTTGCTTATAAAAACTCCGTTCACGCATCTACATACCAAACACCTTTCTTCGCTTTTACAGGCTACCATCCATGTTTTGACCTTGCTCCTCATGCTTCTCCTTCTTCCACTCTTGCAATATAAGATCGTCTTCAGCATCTTCGTCAGGTATTGAATGATCTCCGAGTTCATCTTCAGCAGGCATAGGAATGGTACAAACGTCATGCTGATGCTCATCGTCAATCGGCACCTGCATATAAGATTGGTAATCTCGTGTGGCTTCTTCGTCGGCATATTCGCACCAACAAGCCTTCTTTTAAGTTGGATTTTCAACGATTGGGCCCTTACAGGATTGCGATTGAGATCAATCATGTAGCTTTCCAATACAGAATACAGGATACAACCTACAGAATATAAGATATAGGATACGGGATATAGGATATGCCTACAGGACCTACAAAATATGCCTATAGGATATGCCTACAGGATAAAGGATATCATTTTTAGCTCATGACTAGATTAGCTTTTGGAGTATATTTTTAGCTCATGCCTAGATTAGCTCTTGGAGTTGTGAGCATAAAAGCTCCAATCTAATTGTTGTACAATTAGTTATTATCAACACCAGTCATTCTACGATCATTTCTGTCTTGTTCTTGTCTTGCTCCTTGCTTCCTGTTTTTGTCCTACTCTTGTCTTGTTCCTAGTTCTTGTCCTGCTCCTAAGTTAAGCCTCCTTGTTCTTGGATCATAACTTGACAGCTTCGAGGATAAATGATATGCATCAAATGCTTTGTTTGAATAGTAACTTATTGAACTTTTTTATACAGTATTCAAAAAATTTCCAAAAATTTAAATGATTTATTTGTTGGTTAGCAAATATTAAGCCAGTCAACATATTAAAAAAACTTATATCAAAAATATTCTTGAGAATATTCTAGAATATGCTAGAATATACTTAGAATATCCGTGAGTATACTAGAATATTCTGAAGCCTCCTGAGCCCGAGCCTCCTTTTTGCCAAGACCCCCCAACGACCACACATCCACAACACCCTTAAAAGGACGACAGAAGTAAACATAAGGTGCACGTTTTCTCTCACTCTACAGCAAGTACACTTCACCTCCCAGTAGAATAGTTTGACACTCCTCAGACAAAGTGGCAACAAAATAGACCAAACGCAATAGACCAGCATTCATCCAGGAGATTTGGGTGTTTTACAAAGGCCAAGAGAGGCATCACACCTAAGTACTCCTAGTTCAAGGATTTGTTGAGTGACCTAAAGTTAGGGAGGTCAAAAGACAGATGTGCATGCTCAGATTTTTTAACCTCCCTTGAGAAGTGGAGAACCTAGGGTTCATTGAGATAGTCAAATAATTCATTCAATTCGCACAGTTGGAGACCGATAAAACCAGACAATCTAGAATTTGAATCGGTTTAAAAGGCAGTGTGTCCCACTACGTGGGGATCGATGAGTTGGTGATAGATGAATGTTGTAACTAAAATGGGAATGTATATAGTCTCATTTTCTTAATAATTAGCAATTTAATTATTTAATTAGCATTTTTTAATATAAAAGAATAATTTTTAGAATAATATATGTTTAAAAAAAGAAAATGCTGTAAAATGTATATTTAAAATATTAATAATTAATATGTAAGTATTAATTAAAGATTTTTTTTATATTCCTATTTTCATGTATCAGTTACAATGTTCATATAGTGTTCCAACTACTAAAGGGTAGTCTAACGCTAAAGGAGCTGCCAAAGCTCGCGCACCAGTGGTTCCCTACCAAGAGGGATGAGGTATCATTGTCTAAGCTCAGCATACAAGAAGGAGAGGAGATGGACTAGTTCTTGGCACTCTTCATGTTCACCAGAAGAATAGAGAGATGAATCATCATGCGACTAGCGAATGCCCTGTGCAGCGCCTTGAAGGGAGTTGTCGTGGATTAGGCAGACTGCCTCATGCGCTACATGATCCCAGTGATGACCCATAGTATCAACAGGATTTGGAGGGGACATGGTTGATATCATCATGATCAGCCATGTTCCAACTCCCATACCAATGCAGCTTTGATTTGACACTATAGGAGACATGAAGGAGGGAGAGCATGTTGGAACAAACTAAGCAAGAAAGAGGAAGTAGTCGAAAACCCCAGAGTCATTATGGAAGTGGGCAAGAGATGATACATCCCTAGAGCAAGAGCAACCCAGGTTCAAGAACCCTTGCGAGAAGGAGTAGAGACCCCCGAAATCCATACCAGCAATTCCTATGGCGGTGGGGTCCTAGTTACCACCTAACCCGACATAGGTATCGCAAGGAGCGGCCAGAAACCCTACAGGGCTGTCACAACCAGCTGACCCGAAGGGTGAGGGAGAAGATGCTGAGGATGGACTTGGTGATACCTACCAACACTTCCATGCCATGAGCAATGGGCTTCTTTGACCCACATCAAACTCACAAAGGCCTTTGACCAAATTAGGAAAGCAGTGGTAGTTTACAACGACCTAGACCTCACGAAGGTGGCCAAAGAGCATGATGCAATAGTAGGTGGCCAAAGAGCATGATGCAATAGTAGGTAAGCTCATAAAACGATATCAGGCTGCTCAAAAGGAAGCCAAAGGATATGGGGAACATGTCTTCCAAGGAGTCCAACTTTGGGAGAACATGTCTTCCAAGGAGTCCAACGTTGGGAGAACATGGAGAGGGAGTAGAAGCACACTGAGGAGACCTACACTGCACTAGCTATAGGCCTTGACAAGCTATAGAAGAGGCATGAGGGCCTCAAGCAACTCCATGACCAACTCGAGCACGACCACAAGCATGCCATAGCCAAGAAAGCGCAATAGAATCACAAGCTCAATATATGGCTCAAGTAGGAGGGGGAGCTTAGGGAAATCCAAGTGGAGTTGGCAACAATTAGGGAGGAGCTACACCAACACATCGACCAACTTACAGAGCGGGATCAACAGTTGATCGAGGCTAGTGCAAAGTTTGTAACCCATCACGAGGAGGCCACACCAGAAGGAGAGGTGGTGATAGCCTCACCATATCAAGATGATAGGGAGAAGAAAGTTTGAGTAGCTGAAGCCCAGTTGGACTAGCTACGAACCACAATTAAGGAGGTAGATGGTCGTCGGGGACTCTGCAGGCCAGATGTGGTGCTTCTCAGGAAGCTACAGTGGTCGCCAGGACGCTGTTGAGAGCGTCCAACCCCGGGGGTTCGGCCGGCAAGCCGGACCTTACCTCAGGAGTGATGGGAGGTATTGGTTGGCCTTTACCCGGACGCCGCGAGGGTTCGTGTATAGGTAAGGGGGAGTTCTACTGAGATGACTGGGCAGAGAGGATTGTGGGGCCCAGGAGTCGAGCAAGTGGGAAATGCCGCTTGCGAGATGAATAAAAGGAAAATAGATGGATATATATTGCCTGTCTGAGTACAACTATCTCTGACAGTGGAGCAAGCTATAAGACGCAAACGTGACTTCCCAAAAAGACCCGGACCCACTACCAGCCTTCTGGCTTATATAGTGGGTACCTATCGCTAGTCCCTAGCTACAGGTGGTGCTCTCCCACTAGTCTGCCGCCTGGTGACAGAGTCCTGTCTGTCATATTTATGCGCCTCCCCACGCGTGTTGTCCTTCGTACCCTAGGTAGTTGGTCCGGACGATCGGATCTTTGCTCGGTTACACCGCCGCCTGACACCGATCGCCATCAATCTGTACCTAAAGTACCTCCTCTTATCCGGCGCTTCGTCCAGTCGCTCGTTCGCGCCGGTGGGCGTCCTGCTGGCTGGCCGCGATGACGGGCCATTGTCAACCAGATGCCCGGACTTAATCGTTGGCACGTCCTCAAGCCATGTGCCCTAGTTATCCGCCCCTTGGAGCTCCCAGTACATGGCGATCTCGCTCTCTGTTGCCACTAGCGCGGTCTTTAATGTGGTGATGGTCGCCTCTCGAAGCACGATCACCCTTCGGAGCTTTGTCTCAGACCCTGTCTGTTGCTCCCGGGCTTGCTGGAACTGATCCTCCAGGTCCTGCATCCTTTTCTGGAAGTATTGTAATTCTTGTTCCTTTGCCGCGAGGAGTTGGGCCTGTAGCTAGGTGTGTACCTCTAGCTCCCTGATGGTTCGGGCAGAGTCCTGTCCAGGGCCGACTGGCCTGGAGGCGCTCGCTTCTGGCTTCCTGAATAGGGGTCCCGGTTGGCTGGCTGTAGGTGTGGTCATGGTTTTGGAGAGTTGAGTCTTTGTCAGTAATTCCCTTCTGACCGCCATCAGTTCTGCTTGTGCCTCAACGAGCTCTCCACACCTTCATTCTAACCGAGCTTTGCATTCCTGTATCTATTGTTCCCTTCCGGCTATGACCCGGCTGCGGGCGTGCTGGTCATCATTGAGTAGCCCTAGGAGAGTTTCGCACTCACTGTACAACCACTGGAAGTCCGCTCTCCTTTCGCTCCAGCTTTCCCATGCGTCCTTCATTCTCTTCATTGTCATCATACACAGTTGGCCCCCTTCACTCAGTAGCTCCTTAGCCCTATGGGCAACTTCCCGCGCTCCCTGCTGCCGCTCTGTGAGTTCTGTCACTATGTCGTCATGTTCCCTCGCCACCGTTGGGAGGTCGAGGCCATCATATATCGCCATGGCTTCATCTAGCTGGTCGAAGACCCCACGAGCCTGGTATAGACCGTGGAGGTCCATCATCCGTTGGCCTGGAAGTGTTGGTAGTTACTCTCGTACTCATCCTCGGGCTTGTCCTTCTTCCCTCCTTGGCTGGGCCTGGTAGATTGCTCGATTGCGTCTGACGAGGTTTCCGGTAGTGGGGATCTTATAGCTAGGGGAATCGCGTGTATGGGTTCCTGCGTTACATACCCTGGTGATTCCTAGTTCGGGAGGAGGCTACCCTTCGCCTGCTCCTCTATTGACGCCTGTTCTTCTATTGAGCCCTGTTCTTCTGTAGACGCCGGTCCCTCCGTTAAATCTTGTTCTTCTGTTGACTCCGGGGGTTATGGTTGTTCCCCCATTTGGAGTGGTGGTGGTGCTCTTACTATTGTTCGGCCGAACGAGCCCATGGTCATAATAGCAATGTGGCCAGCCATGGGTAGTCTTTGCTCAGTGCCAGCTCAAACTCCTTGAATCCCACTAGTTAGAGCCGGAATCAGGTACTGCTTAAGGCAGTCAGCCCAATTTATCGTGACTTCTTCCCACGCCCTACAAAGACCGTTCGCCAATCGCCTGGTGATCCGACTCCCTGTTCTTCTTGTGAGCATGAAGGCCACTAGTGTTACGAACTCGGCTGCTTCCTCCTTCGCTTGTATGCCTCGTAGTCCATGAGTTCCTGTGGTGGCGGGCCGTTGAACCTCCGCGTTCAAGCATTCCCCTAGGGCTAGGCCATCCCCTGGTAGCCAGAAGACTATTGCTAGTTCGTCGAACATAATGCAAAAGACTGTGCTCCCATCCGTGCAAAATTGTATCCCCCTATGCCCGGTTTGACTAGCCACTAATTTCGCTGACTGGAGGAATTGTCTGGTCTTCTCATCAAATCCTGGGTCCTCCACTTCTCCCCACAGAAGGTTGAAGAATTCATCCAATCGCAATTGCTTCCTGACTCGCCGGACGTCGGGTTGCCCAATTAATTCTTTGAACTTGGAGTACTTGGGCGATACTAGCTCCGCTGCTCGTTCTTGGCCCTTGATGAGCACGCGAATTTCTCTAATCACCACTGGCCAATTTCTCTCTATCCACCCCATGGTCATGGTAATGGAGGTGTGGCATTGTGCACCTCCTTTCTGAGTGTAGGTGCCATGGCAGTCCTTGTGGCGTCCTCCGAGGTGACTGGCCCATCTATCCCTGCGCCTGGATACGCAATGATGGTGCCGCCCGACCATCATTGCCTTTTCCTCATGCCTGTGGTCCAACCTCATGGACCATGTGATCCTATGAGCTGGCCACACGTGCGTTTGGAGATCCTGCTTTCAACTCCTCCGTCTTCCCTACCTCTTCGCCCCATGGCTCGCTGGTTCTACCCCGGGATTCCTCAATTTGTGCTCCATCTGGGTGACCAGCATGGCTACTATTGGCCGTCTGTCGTGGTACTTGTCTGTTATCATAGACTGTGGTGGTTTTGTTACCGCCTGGTGAGGCCCATCCTGGCTCTAACTGCATAGTCTTACCTATTTATCCCTTCCTGCCGCTTCTTCCCCACACTTGCCCCGTATGTCCCCTATCTAGGTTTTCGTGTCCTACTTCTACCCGGGAGGGTCTACGCCTGAGCTTCTCCCCCCCCACTTCCCGGGCTAATCTCTGATCGGCCCAGGTAGTGGATATTTCTCCTTGGGACCAGGACCGGAAAAGGGTTGCCGATCCCTGTCGATACCGGCTCTGGGGTGGCTCCGCTTGATTGGGGTGGCTGTTCGGCTTGGGTATGTCCACATAAGCCCTCCGGACTTGTCCTGGTGATTGGTGAACCAACGTTCCGGTGCCGGATAGTCTCGGGCTTCGGTTGCTCATACGATCCTTAGTTTGTTCACGTTGGCCTGCCTCTGATGCGAGGCCTCCTGTCTGGCGCGACTCAATCTCGGAAGTCAGCTTGTGGAGGTCGCTGTTACGCCCTCGCTCCATCCCCCGCCTTGGTGGGCTCCTGATACTCCAGCGCTCCGAATCTTCGTGCGGGGGCCTAGGTTTTGCCTGTGGGTATGGACCTTATCGCCCATCTGGTGCGGAACCATATCTGTTGGTGTTCCCAATCGTGCTGTACCTTTGCACCCCTAAGCTAGGGTCGACCGAGGAGTAGATCGAATCCCCCCTTGGCGTGCATATCCAGGACCACAACGTTGATCCAATTGACCGTTTGGATCTCGACCACTACTACCCTCAAGATGCCATTGGGAGCCACCTCGGCCTAATTGGCCATGTGTACCTGAAATGGAGTGGGCTCCGGAGTTGGCATACGCAATTTCCTGTGGAGCTCTGCTGACATGACATTGACTACTGACCCCCATCTATAATCACTTCGTTGATTGTGTGACCTGCCATGCAAATCGAGATAGTTGGTACGTCGTTCACGTAGTCCACTGTGGTTGCAGTGTGTCAGAGTTTTAACCCAAGGGGCCAACACGTGGTAACACGTGGCTGCCAGGTGGCCATTCGGCGTCATCACCCTGTATGAGCAACGCTAAGTTTCCCAGAACAACCCCAACGACCCTAGGGTTAGACTCTAATGCCCAAGTGGACAAGAGACTTAGGGTTTAGCCTAAGTCTCCCTAGAATGTCTGCCCCCAGAACCCTTGAGGGATAACCCTAGTTGACTTAGGGTTTAGTCTAAGTCTCCCTAGAGTGTCTACCCCCAAAACCCTTGAGGGATAACCCTAGTTGACTTAGGGTCTTGCCCTAGAAGACCTAGACAGGCTCATGCCCTAACCCCCATCAAGGAGACGTGTGTTCCACACATACCCCTGGACAGAGCTAAGGCATCGTCACTTACCCCTTGAGGAATCACCCTCATCCGGGACTACAACCCCTTTAGGGCAACAAGGGGTACCCTGAACCACGACTAACCCCTAAGGGTTTGAATGGCCAAGTTATACCCTAGACCTAGGGCTAGTACTTAGTGAGGACACAAGTGTGCGCCGTAGGCGGACACGAGTGTCTGCTAAGCAAACTCCCTAAGGCTAGGTTTGGGATAACCCTAAGCACATGACCTTGCGAGTGCCTCATGAAAAGGCTCATGCTAACATGTTTAGGTTGTTCAACCCTTGAATTCCAAGGAGAACACTCCCCTAGCTAAGTGTGTCAAAGCACACCTAGTTATGAGACCTAACCTCCCTTGAGCGGATGCCCAAGGCTTAGCACCCTAATGCAAGCACAAGCATGTCTATTTGCTAAAGTATCCAACCCCTTGGCGACAAGCCCATGACATAACCCCAAAGGGTGTGCCTCAGGCGTTGTACCATGTGACGTTTAACCCAGTGTCACATCTCCATGTGACACTGCCTTCCCCGATGTGGGCTATCATGCCATAGCCCTTAGATTCAAGAGTTGCACCAAGTGCCACAAACGTGGCTCCTAAATGCCAACTCTGGAACCCTTCAATTATCCCTCAAGACTCGGTAAGGAAACCCTGTCAATCAAGAACCCACGCCAACAGTTGGACAAGGACACGAACATGCCTTGGTTAGCTGTGAGTGTTGCTCCTAGCTTGACGTGGAGGAGGAGGCTGGAGACAAGCCTCAACCTCTGCTTCTTGGAACGTGCATCCCGACAAGTCCTCCCAGGCATGGATTCGCCAACGTTAAGGGTAAGCTACCCCAAAGGTGGGACGTACCCCTATCGTCTAGAAGTTAGGGCGGTACAACAGAGGGTTGTACCTTAACGACACAAGCTGAAGCTTGCACCGGCAGAAGAGCAACGAACTCAGTCATGAACCTAGGAGCTCTCCTACATATACTCTACCTTATTTATGTGACGGAGCCCCCCCCCCTCTTTCCTATATGTGTAAGTGGGTTGGCATTAAATGCTAGCCCCTTAGTTAATTAGATGAGTTTGCACACTAACCCCTACCCCTAAACCCTAACCAAGGGGGTGGGGGTTTTAGGGCGTGGGTTAGGGCAACCTAGGGTTAGGTCAACCCTAGGGGTGTTCCTAACCCTATTTAACATGTCAAACTCATCTTAACTAGGACGTGAAAATCAGGAGAAGGTAAGTGCTACCTTCGCTTAAAGTTTCTCGCAACATTTAAAGATAGCTAGTCGGATTACCCTTAAACACCTAAGTGCATTAAGCGGGTTGTTTCTCACTACATCTAGGGTCCGTCAACATAATACAGTAGATAACAACAGTCAACGTCCAAAGTAAAGGGTCGAGTCATAGTAAAAACTATGACACAGTGCCTCTTGGTGGGGGTCTTGCTGCTGGTTGTACCCAATTCTCCCATTGTGCGGTGGGAACCAGCGGCATTTCTTGTTCTGACCCTGTCTGGGCCTCCCCCTTACGAATGTGCGGTTTCGCCTTCTCCTTACTTTTCTTAGCGATTCTTGGCCTCAGCTGGGCTCCACAAGTTCCGAGACTGTCAATTCTTGCGTTTGCTTCCTTACCCACTATTTTAAAACCGGGGTTTTTGTTGCCTGTCTTCTCTTTTCGCGCCTTCGCACTCCCTGGTTCTCTGCCTTTGTGTTTCCCTTGTTTCGTTCGCTAAGGGAGCTTGTGGTACTATGTCTGTCCTGACGTCTTGTTCTGGTAATACCACTATTACTTGGTTTACTTGCGGTGTGGAGTTTAGAATTGGGTTTGCGGGGATCTGCCCGTTACTCGTTCTGGCGACGTCGGCTACTTGCGCTTCTAGCATTGGTTTGATCAATGATACCCATGAACATCGATAGAGCGGGTGTGGGCCTCTGCACAATGCGCACAACACCTCCTTGCGTTCCGGTCGTCTCTCTCTGTCGCCATACTTGGGTCGATACGGTGGCCGCTCTCGAGAATGGGACCTATGATTCCGGTCTCCTGAATGGGACCCCCTACGAGGTTGGTTGTCTCCCTCCGTCCTGCAGCCGTAACTCCTTCGGCCATCCGCCCCCTCTTTGATTCCTCGTTCTACCGTCAGTGTGGCTGCCTGTGGTGGCCTTTTGCTTAGGAGCGGTAGCAATAGTCCATGTTGTGAGATCTGCGGATGTTACACACCCGACAGTACTTATCCCCCCGTGCAGTGTATCCCATTTGAGCAAGTGTCGTGGATAAGTCTTCTTTTCGCGTGGCCCCCCATAGGGTTTCCCCCCACTGCAACTGCCTGTGTCCCTTGGTACCCGTCGTTTCTCCTTTTTGGTCGGCCTTGGAGCATCCGAAAGGTTTTCCTCATCCGATGCAGTATCGTTTGCCTCCTCTGCGTCCGATTTGTCTTGCGCCCTTTCTTGGCATCTTTCAACTTTCCCACTTTTCGGCCTTCTTGGCGTACTGGAGTAACTTGTCGAACGTCCGGTCATCGTCCAAGCCGATCCACTTGCGGATCTCTGGCCATAGTCCCTTTCGGTACCACATTTTCTTGGTCATGTCAACTGGGGCGTCTCTTAACCAGGCGATATACCCCAACATGCAGACTGTGTACTCATCGACCGGACTCTCCTGCTTTCTGTTTTAAGCTTGTTAGCTTGTGGATCACCTCCTCTTCACTCTTTTCCTCCCGAAAGGTATCCAGAAACGCCCTTCGTGCAGTTTCCCAGCGGGCTCCTTCGTTTGCCTCGTGGAATTGCATCCACCAGGCGTGTGCCTTCTTGTCCAGAGTGCATGCAAAGGCACTCAACTTCTTGTGATTGTCGCTCACACTCCGAAGTTCGCACACCTGTTCGAACTTGTGTACGTGTTGGTCTCTCTCCCCCTTCGCTCCACGAAACGCGGGTAAGGGCACTGTTACGGTGCTCTCCTGCATCTGATTGAGCGCTCTAGCTAATAAGGTGACCGGGTTGTTGCTTGAGAGTTGTTCCGATCCGGACCTCCGCTTCGGACGTGGTGTAGTCCACGCCCTAGTATTTTGCGAGCACTTTTTCCTTCCTCGCAGCCCTGCCCTCCCATTGAGGGTGGGTGACAAGGACGGGCTCCTCCCGGCTGTCCCTCGGGGCCCCCGCTGCGGGACCAACCTGACGGCTGGTGGCGCGGCTTACCTTGGCTGGACAGTTTTCCCTCCTCCAGCGAGTAGTTTTATATGACCGTGCGTGGAATCCCCCCGCGATGTCTAGACGGTCGTGATCGATGGGGCGATTCCTCCTCACCCGAGATGGTATCCCCCGTCTGGTGATGGTTGCAGCTCTGCTGTGTGCCCTAGCAGATTTCCCTCACAGGACTGGTGCGATACTAATCACTCGGGCGAATCTCTCCTGCCCTTGGAAGAATTCCTCTCGTCCCTTCTCCAAGGTAGCCACTATGCAGCCCCTCTTTCTGGTGCCTCCTCCCAGTCCGTCAGCTCGTCGACATCCAGTCGCCTCCGTGCAGGCGGTTGTCCCATGTGTACCCCGGCCTTCCGAAGCCTTGGGTTCTCATTTTGGTAACCACCCTGACCTGCTACATCGTCCAATCGGCTAAACTCCTGGTGCAGAGGTTGCCTTCTTGGCAATCGATGCCCCTCCCTACGGGGCTTCCGGATGAGGCTCTTCCTCCCCTCTTTTCGAGCAGACACGGCCCCCCGCGTCACCCTCATAGGTGACGATGGCCTTGGGTTTCCTATCTTACCTCCATCGTGGCGCTGGTCACGCTGGGCTTCTAGCTCACGTCCTCCGTCGCTATCCGTGTTGCTTTCACCCCCTCGAGATTCTTGCCTCCGTCGCAGGCCTGTCCTCTCCTGGGGTTGTCCTGGGCGATGTTTCCTCCTTTGGGGGTACTCGTCAAACACTGGTTCTGCTTGTTAGTATGGGGGCTCTTTGTGGCCGTCACTTTCACCTACGTCGAGAGGCGGAGGGCTTTCGTCGTCTTGCCATCGGTCCCACTCTGCGTTGTAGGTTACTGTCGGGCGAAGTCGCCCGTCCGGGTGCTGTTCATACCCGCATGCTGCCGTGCCTGGATCGTTGTCCGGACGTGCTGCGATGCCTTCATATCCTTCTTTGTCGTCAACAGCATGCGACCGCCTCTACCGCTGGTGTGCCAAGTTTACCGTTGCTCGAAGATTCGGCCATGCGGCATTACCGTCGTTCCCTCGGGTAGGTGAGGCAGGGGCCGATTGCGGCAACCGCGGTGCCTCGCCGCCGTCCATCAATCTCCCTCGACCAGCCGGCCACATTCTCCTGGTCAGCTGTTGCTCGTCAATCTCTATTTGCACGAATGAGTTAATCCCTGCTCTTTGTCGGGCCGCCACTCTACTTACTATAGTGAACTCCATCTATGTGTACTTTCTATCCCTCCGTGGTCGCCACAAATGGTCATCGAGGACTCCACAGGCTAGACGTGGTGCTTCTCAGGAAGCTGCATTGGTCGCCAGGACGCTGTTGAGAGCGTCCAACCCTGAGGGTTCGGCCGGCAAGCCGGACCTTACCTCAGGAGTGATGGGAGGTATTGGTTGGCCTTTACCTGGACGCCGCGAGGGTCCGTGTACAGGTAGGGGGAATTCTACTGAGATGACTGGGCAGAGAGGATTGTGGGGCCCAGGAGTTGGGCAAGCGGGAAACGCCGCTTGCGAGATGAATAGAAGGAAAATGGATATATATTGCCTATCTGAGTACAACTATTTCTGACAGTGGAGCAAGCTATAAGACGTAGACTTGACTTCCCAAAAAGACCCCGACCCACTACCAGCCTTCTGGCTTATATAGTGGGTACCTACCGCTAGTCCTAGCTACAGGTGGCGCTCTTCCACTGGTCTGCCGCCTGGTGACAGAGTCCTGCCTGTCACATTTATGCGCCTCCCACGCGTGCTATTCTTCGTACCCTGGGTAGTTGGTCAGGACGATCAGATCTTCGCTTGGTTACGCCGCCGCTTGACACCGGTCGCCATCAGTCCGTACCTGAAGTACCTCCCCTTATCTGGCACTTCATCCAGTCGCTCGTCTGCACTGGTGGGCATCCTGCCGCTGGCCGCGATGATGGGCCACCGTCAACCAGTAGAGTATGCACACTATTAGGAATATCAGCTCATAGTCAAGGAATAGGAGCTGCAACACATGCTCGAGCAAGGTCAAGGAGCTAGCTTGCACAAACCTAGGAACAACAAGCAGGGAATGAGGCCAAACTACATGGGGCCATTGAGCTGCAAGATGCAACGATTGCTGCCCTGGAGCTAAACTTAGCTGCAATAGAAAGGGAAGCTACTACCAAGTAGGAAAGTAGTGGATGCAAAGTGGTTGTTCAAGATCAAGCCAGGTATAAATGGTCAACCTGAGATATACAAAGCACACATGGTTGCACATGGATTTTCTCAAGTGGAGGGATTGGATTTTACATAGACTTATTTGCCAGTGGTTAAGATTGCATCTATCCGTCTCCTAATGGCGCTAGTTACATAGTTTAAGAAGCAATTGGACATGAAGACAACCTTTTTGTATGACTACCTCAAGGAGGAGGAGTATCTCACTATGCCAAAGGATTTTAAGCTTGAGGGGGAGACAAGCAAGTATTACAAGTTATTAAAATCCCTCTACGGCCTAAAGTAGAGTCCAAGAGCTTAGTATGAGCAAATTGATGTCTTCTTTATTAAGCAAGGCTTCAGCAAAAATGATGCTAATACTAACATGTGTATTTAAGTTTGTTGAGGAGCAACTCATCAATGTAGCAATTTATGTTAATGATTGCATTATTCTGTTGAGTAACTCACTACTCATGTGGGAGATCAAGTAGCAACTCAAGCTCGAGTTTGAGATGATTGACATGGGCAAGATAAATTATTGCTTGGGAATTCAAGTGCTGTAAGGTGATGGGGTCATGACCTTATTACAGCAGCAGTATATCCAAGATCTTCTCAAGAAGGGGTTGAACGAATGACCAAAATGTGAAGTTATCCAAAGAGATGTGTCCAAAGACTGAGCAGTAAAAAGAGCAAATGGTCAATGTTCCTTTATCACTAGGTAGTGGGTAGTTTGATTTACCTGATGGTGCGTATGAGGCCAAATATTGTGTATGATGTTGGACAAGTCTCATGGAATACTTGGACGACTATAGCTTAGAAGATCTCGTCATGTATTTATCTAGGGAGATAAGCCATGAACTCCAGGTTACTCAACAAATTGAAGACATTGCTATTCAAACATGGATAAGGTTGATATTTTAATTGAGCGCTTTGAAACTAGAGTGGACATACTAGAACATATATAAGAGGAATCTTGCTTAAGATTTAAAAAATTTGTTTTCTCCTAGGTGATGCTATTGAAATAACACATTGAAGATTTCTATAACTATATGTTTGCATCATTAAATATATTAATGATAAATCTTAATCATTACTATCACTTAATTATAAGTTTATGGAGAACCCATGTTGGCAGCATTGGTTAGCAGTCAAGTGTATATTATTATGCTACCTCAAGAAACTGTAGATTTATCACTAGTTTGTGAGCACTGTAAAGCTGAGTATTTTTAACTTCTTGGGTTCTCAGATGCATACTATGCAAGAGATGCAGACATGAGAAGATCAACATCATGCTATTGTTTTAGCATGGGTAGAGCGACAACATATTACAGCCTTAAGTAGCACTAAAGTTGAGTACATCAGGATGACTTTAGCAGCAATAGCACTCTAATTATTTTCAGCAAGATGTGTTGCCTTCTTTTGGTTTAGCTGCAAGTTTGATAAATCACAAGGAGTGCTTGGTTGATGGTGGTCTAACACCGTCAAACGGCCAGCCGACGCGGATGAGCGACGGGACAAAGCGCCAAATAAGGAAGGTACCGTAGGTACAAACTGAGGGCGACAAATGTCAGGCGACGACGTAACCAGGCATAGATCCGATCGTCCAAATCAACTACCCAGGGTACGCAGGACAGCACGCGTGAGAGAGGTGCATAAATGTGACAGACATGACTCTGTCACAGGGTGGTAGACCAGTAGGAAAGCACCACCTACACCTAGGGTCTAACGCTAGGTAACCCATTATATAAGCAGGAAGGCTGGTAGTGGGTCGGGGTCTTTTGGAAGTCAAGTCTGTGTCTTGTATCTTGCTTCTCTGTCGGAGATAGTTTGTACTTAGGCAGGCATTATAAATAAATCCATATTCCTTCTATTCACCTTACAAACGAGGATTCCCCGCTTGTCCCACTCCTAGGCTGAGTAGCGCTCTCTGCCAAACCACCATAGTAGAACTCCCCCACCCTGTACATGAACCCTCGCGGCGTCTGGGTAGAGGCTATTCAACACCTTCCATTACTTCCGAGGTAAGGCCAGCTTGTCGGTTCGGACCCCGGAGTTGGACGCTATCCATAGCATCCTGGCGACCACTGAGGCTTCTTGAGAAGCACCACATCTGGCCTGCGGAGTCCCCGATGACCATTTGTGGTGACCACGGAGGGATAAATAATACACACAAATGGAGTTCACTGTAGTAAGCAGAGTTGCGGCCCGAAGGAGAGTCGGGATTAACTCGTTCGAACAAATAGAGATCGACGAGAAACAGCTGGCCAGGAGGATGCGACGAGCTGGCTGAGGGAGGTTGATGGAAGGTAGCAAGGCAGCTCAATTGCTGCAATCGCCCCCTGCCTCACCTACCCGAGGGAACAACGTAAATACCGCATGGCCGAATCTCCGAGAAGCGGTAAACCCGGCACACTAGTTGTAGAGGTGGTTGCTCACCACCAACGATGAAGAAGGATATGAAGAAATTGCAGCACGTCCGGATGTCAGTCCAGGTACAGCAGCATGCGGGTATGAGCAGCACTCGGATGGGCAACTTCGCTCGACAATGACCTACGATGCAGAGTGGGATGGATGGCAGGACGATGGAAGCCCTCCACCTCTCGATGTAGGCGAAAGTGATAGCCACAATGAACTCCCACACCAAAGAGCAGAACACGAGTACCCCCGAATGAGGAAACCCCGCACAGGACAACCCCAGGAAAGGGCAAGCCTACGGCGGAGGCAGGAATCTAGAGGGGGCAAAAGCAACATGGATAGCGACGGGGGACGTGAGCCGGAGGTCTAGCGTGACCAGAACCATGACGGACGTAAGGTAGGAAACCCAGGGCCGCCATCAGGGTGAGGCGGGGGGTTCGTAGCTGCCCGAAAAGAGGGGAGGAAGAGCCTCATCCAAAAGGCCCTCGTAGGGAGGGGTATCAATTGCCAATAAGGCAACCTCTGCACTAGGAGTTCAGCTGATCAAATGACGCAGCAGGCCAGGTGGTTATCGAGGTACACATGGGACAACCACCTGTGTGAAGGTGACTGGATGTTGACGAGCTGACGGATTGGGAGGAGGTACCAGAAAGGGGGCCGCACAGTGGCCACTCTGGACAAGGAACAAGGGGATTCCGTCCAAGGGCAGAAGAGATTCGCCTGAGCAACCAGCATCGCACCAGCCCGCGAGGGAAATCCGCTAGGGCACACTGCAGAGCCGCAACCATCACCAGACGAGGGGCTACCATCTCAGGGCAAGGAGGATTCACCCCATCAATCATGATCGTCTAGACATTGTGAGGGGATTTCGTGCACGGTCCTACAAAACCACTCATTGGATGAGGGAATACCGTCCAATTGAAGTAAGCCGCACCACCAGCTGTCACCGCGGAGGGGGCCCACGAGGGACAGCTGGGAGGAGCCCGTCCTCATCCCCCACCCTCAACGGGAGGTCAGGGCTACGAGGGAGGAGGAAGGTACTCGCAGAATATCGAGACGACGACTATACCACGTCCGAAGCGGAGGGTCCAGATTGGAGCACTTCTCAGGCCCAACGGGATGCCATGGGAACCGACCCGGTTACATTACTAGCCTGCACGCTCAATTGGATGTAGGAGAGCACTGTAACAATGCCCTTACTTGCGTTCCGTGGAGCAAAGGGGGAAGACGCAGACCAACACGTACACAAGTTCGAACATGTGTGCAAACTTTGGAGCGTAATTGACAATCTGGTCGTCGGGGACTTCGCAGGCCAGATGTGCTGCTTCTCAGGAAGCTGCAGTGGTCGCCAGGACGCTGTTGAGAGCGTCCAACCCCAGGGGTTTGGCCAGCAAGCCAGGCCGTACCTCAGGAGTAATGGAAGGTATTGGATGGCCTTTACCAGGACACCGCGAGGGCCCATGTATAGGTAGGGGGAGTTCTACTGAGAAGACTTGGCAGAGAGTGTTGCGGTGCCCAGGAGTAGGGCCAGCGGGGAACGCTTGCTTGTAAGGTGAATAGAAGGAAAATGGATATATATATATATATTGCATATCCGAGTACAAACTATCTCCAACAATGGAGCAAGATATAAGACGCAGACTTGACTCTAAAAGACCCCGACCCACTACCCGCCTTCCGGCTTATATAGTGGGTTACCTACCATTAGACCCTAGCTACAGGTGGCGCCCTCCCACTGGTCTGCCGCCTAGTGATAGAGTCCTGCATGTCACATTTATGCGCCTCCCCATGCATGCTATCCTTCGTACCCTGGGTAGTTAATCCGAACGATTGGATCTTCGCCCAGTTACGCTGCCGCCTGCCACCAGTCGCCATCAGTCCGTACCTGAAGTACCTCCCCTTATTTGGCACTTTGTCCAGTCGCTCGTCCACACCGGTGGGCGTCCTGCTGGCTGGCCGTGATGACGGGCCACCGTCAACCACTAGGCACTTGCTCCGAGTTTGCATCTCGTCAAACCAGCTCATGAAGTCGACATCCATTCCAACTTCTTCACCATCCTCTCGCAACCCCTTAAGGATCTGAATGGCAACCTTCCAATACAAGTCCAAGGTGAACCACTTGATCCATTCTTTGTCCTGCATGCCTGGTAGCCCAAGTGTCTGTTGTTCTGCCTTGGATTTGAGACGGGTGAGCTTGTTCAAGTATCGGAGTCGCAGCATGTTTGAAATCTTTGCCTTTGACATCGCGTACAGCTTCTCAATGCCCATCCAGTGACACTGCTTATGAGAGATGTTCATCACCTTCTGGAACCACTCCTCCCCCAACTCTGGGTCTATGATAGAGAGGAACTTGTGCATACACTTGTCATGCTTCTTGTACACTAGCTGCTTTAGGTTCAGCTCAAGCTGTGGATTGCCTTTAGCACTAGCGACTGCTCTGTCAAGATCATCGTTGATCTCGTTCTGCACATAGAATAAGTTAAAAACTTCTTTCCTATAAATCAAATCGGAGGTTACCTTGAAAAGGATTTTTGCGCAGATCAGGTTTGGAAGAGGATGCCAAGCCGTCTTTCTTGTTGCACTCTCCTTCCACTTCCGCACCTCAAGACAATCAACCTCTGTGAGTGACTCGAGGATTTTCTGAGTTCCTTTGGTACTAGTGCAGACCGCCTTTACAGCGAGGAGAATATGTGGTAGCGTTGTTTCCATAGATGTTGCTGAAGATCTGTTCAATGAAACTGTAAGTCTAGACCCTTAACGAAAAGAAAAGAAAATACTCACATGTTTTTCGATTGGAACATCGAAACTAGTTGAAGATTGTCGAGGTTCTCCATGGAGATGAAACTCGATCGAACGCGAATAGCCCATCGTTGGTTGTCCTCTGCATCCTCCCGGTAGAGCTTCTGCAAAGCCTGTAGCCTATGGTTCCCGTCCCAGCAGCTGAACTTCCGATTTGACAGCCTTGAAGCCCATTGTTTGTACTCCGGCTGAGTAAGAGCTTGCTCAAAAGACCGGTGCTTCTTGTACTGAACTGTGTCCTTCGACAGCTCCAATAGCTCCTCAGCAGTGAGTGGATCTCTGATGGACAGAATGAACAAGGCCGTGTTGTGTAGATAACCAGCCTTCTTCAACGATGACACCAGCCTGTCCAAGTCCCCTGGGTTCACTCGTCGAACCACCTCATTTGAATGCATTCTACAGATGGGCACATCAGGAGGATCACCAAGTCCCTTGATAGTAATTTTGTCGAGCAGGTTTGCTGAGCTCTCCAAATGCAGGCTAGCTGGTATGTTGTATAACTCCTTCGGCTCCTTATCGCTCTTTGCCTTCTTGCCTTTTGGATCAGCTTTCCCACGGCCTCTCTTTTTGCTGATTGCCTCCTCCAAGTCATCCTCGCTAGCTTCAACTACCTCTGTCATCTGCACTTGCTCGTTCAGGACTGTAACCTCAGCGGATGAAGGAGGCAACTACGACGAGCTCTCCAGGAAATCTGTGATGGTTGATAGAGGCTGCTCCTGCTCAACTGGTACTACTTCAGACTGAGTCATTGGAGGATCCTCCTTTGCTACATTAGATGGTTCTCCTCTCTTGCCTCGCTTGTGCTTCGATATCCTCTTCTCTTCCCGTGGCTCTTCATCAGGCGCAATCTCTAGTAGACGTTTTGAAGCTTTCACGATTTTGTAAACTCTGGAAAGCAAACACACAAGTTAATTGATTAGGAGACAAAATAAAAAATAAAAATCAAAGATGACTAACCTTGTGGCTGTCGACTCAAGCTAGCTGGTGCCGACCCTCTCAGTCAGCACAGAGAAGTAGAAGAGCATATCCTGCCGACTGAGATAGGTTGGTGCCGACCCTCTCAGACGGCACTGAAGAGATAATGGTGTCAACTGAGCTAGGATGGTGCCGTCCCTCTTAGATGACACAAATGGGAAGACCCATTAACTCTGAAAAAAAAAAAAAACTTGAGCCGCAAAGCAAAAAATAAACAAATTGAAAATACCTTTGTCACAACCTGATACAGGATACATGATGCAGGATACAGGATTCCGGATACATGATACAGGATGCAGGATTTCGGATACAGGATACGGGTTACAGGATATGCCTGAAGGATATTCCTACAGGATATACCTATAAGATATTCCTATAGGATATGCTACAGGATATGCCTAGAGGATAAGGGACACTATTCTTAGCTCATGACTAGATTAGACTCATGACTAGATTAGCTTGGAGTTGTGAGCATAAAAGCTCCAACCTAATTGTTGTACAATCAGTTACTATCAACACCAGTCATTCTACGATTATTCTTGTTCCTTGTTCTTGTCTTACTCTTTGCCTCCTGCTCCTGTCTTGCTCCCGGATCCTGTCTAGTTCCTGTCTTGTTCCTGGATCTGGTCTTGCGCTTTCCTGTCTTGCTCCCGGATCTTATCCTGATCCTGTCCTGCTCCTGGATCCGTCTTGTTCTTGTTCCTAGTTCCTGTCCTGCTCTCGGTCCTGTTCCTGAGTCAAGCCTTCCTGTTCTCGGAATCCTACTCGCTTCCTGGTTCCTGGATCGTGGCTTGACAGTTTAATAGTAACTGCTTTCATAGCTCTCCGTTTCCCAGCTACTTTTTTTCCCTTGATTCTTTTCCTTCGTTTTTCTCCTTTCTTTCTTTCATAAGATCATGGCTGATTTTAAGCACTTTCAACGCGAGCACAAATGTTGCTTCATGAGCTGGCCACTTTGTGCCAAGTGGTCACCGATCTGCAAGGCTCCACCCATGCAACAATGCAGCTGCTGATGCATCCTCCAAGGCTGCTACGCAGGCTCTCCCTCAGGCATTGGTGGTTCCTTCTTCATCGAACTTTTCTCCGGAGCCGAAGATCAGCATGCCAGAAAAGTTCAGTGGCAACCGTGCCGATTTCCAAGGTTTCTTGAATCAGATCTGGCTCTTGATCCGCATGCAACCACGCCGCTACTCGACGGATGCACAAAAGGTTGACCTTTTGGCATCCTTACTAAGTGGATCTCCACGGGCTTGGGTTGCTCCCTGCTGGAGCGTGACGACCCATTGATGGAAGACTTTGAAGGTTTTGTGGCTGCCTTTGAAGCCTGTTTTGGAGATCCCGATAAGTACCGTTTTGCATGCACGAAGTTACGGAAACTCACACAAGGATCCAGACCAGCTTCCGTTTATGCATCCGAATTTCAGCAATTGTGCACGAACATTCCATGGGACGAGACTGCATTGATCGAACACTTCCGTTTTGGGCTGAGGGATGATGTGAAGGACCTTCCTTACGTTACCGGATGCTCAAACGTTAACGGAGATCATGCAACAGGCCGTTCGCTGCGACAATCGTTTGTTCGAGCGCCATCAGAAAAAATTCCATCAGCAGTTCCTGCCAGCCAATCCTGTAGCCGTAGCACATGTTCCTACAACACCTTCTGGAGCAGTTCCTATGGAGGTTAACAAATCCAAGCGTGGCCCACTTTCAACTGCTGAGAAGCAACGTCGTCGGGGTGAGAATCTATGCTTGTATTGTGGTGAAGCAGGACACAAGGTGGCGGAATGTCCTAATAAAGCCAGAAAGTTCAAGACGCGTGAAGCCGAAGCTGAAGTTCAGTCGGAAAACTTAAATGTCCACTTCGTCTAGGAGCTGCAAAGTTGGACGTCAGGCTTCATTGGCTGCTCATACCATTCCATCACTCAAGTTTCCTGTACACATTCGCCTCAATAACCAAGAGCTCAAGGAGTTTGCCCTGTTAGACACTGGTGCAAATGCATGTTTCATGGATGACACTTTTGCAGCTCAGCATGGCATTCCGGTGGTGAAGTTGAAGCGTGCAGTTCCTGTAGAGGTGGGATGGTCGTTTGATTGCTTCTGGCGCAGTTACCCACGCTACCACACCTCTCTCTTGCAGTCATGGTGCATTCAACTGTTCGATTTCCTTCAACTTGATCAAGACTCGGTCGACTCCCATCATTTTTGGCATGCCATGGTTCGTTGCTGCAAATCCGCAGATCAACTGGAGGTCTAGGACGCTCACGTTTTCCTTCCAACAGCCAGGATCGATCCTGTACCTTCTTGCGTGCAGGATACATCCTTGGTGTTTGAGGCAGTACAAGCTACAGGATTGACCGTGCTGTTCCGTACCAGTGTTGAAGACTCTTCCTCGATAGGATTCACCTCCTGTCAGTTCCTCAGCACATCCGCAGGTTCTCTCCACTCCTGTAATTTGCGGATTCCTGTACAGGGTCTTCCAATCCTGTATCAGTGTCGAAGGTTCCTCCTCAACAGGATCCCCTGTTGGTTCGTTAGCACACTCACAGGCTCTCTCACTCCTGTGCAACCACGAACTTCTGTACAGGATTCTTCCAATCTTGTACACTCGTCAACATCCACACAGTTTCTCCCAATCCTGCCTCCTTTTTGTTACTCTGCTTCCGTTCCACCCCCCAAGATCCTTCTCTTTTCAGTCACAGCTCCCTCCTTCTCCTCTCCGAGTTCTTACCACTACCATGCATGAACTTACCACTGATCCTGCTCCTTTTCACCTTTTTGCCTTTCAAGTAACTCCTACGTCCTCTTCTACCTTTCCTATGTTTGATTCTCCTGTTTTTCAATCTCCTTCGCCTACTCCTTTCCTTCTCCTCCTTCTTCTCTACCATCCAAGTACAACGACTTTAAGGACGTTTTTGACAAGCACAAGGCTACAGTTCTTACCGTTCAAACCGATTTACGCATTGTCACCACAGAGTTGGAGGTTTTCGCCAGTACACGAGGACAACTTGGCATCCGGCTTCATTCGTCATTCAAAGTCCCCTGCAGGAGCGCCTACTTCTTTGGTCAAGAAGAAGGATGGGAGCTTACATTTGGTTGTGGACACAGGGGTTTGAATCAAGTCACCATCGCAATCGATACCCGTTGCCATTGATCCGGAACTTCTCGATCGGCTGCGAGGAGCAAAGGTGTTCATGAAGATCGACTTACGAGGGGCCTACAACCTTGTACGGATTCGTCCAGGCGATGAGTGAAGACTGCTTTTCGTACAAGGTATGGACACTTCGAGTACACGGTAATGCCCTTCGGCCTTACCAATGCCCCAGCCGTTGTTCCAACACATGGTGAACGATATCTTTCGTGACTTCTTGGACTAGTTTGTGGTGATCTACCTCGACGACATTTTAATTTTCTCCAAGGACCAGGCGGCACATGACACATGTACGATTGGTTCTACAGCGGCTTCGCGAGCATGGCCTGATGCGAAGTTGGAGAAGTGTTTTTTCGATAGGGATTCTGTGGAGTTCTTGGGCTACATCGTCTCTCCTGCGGGCGTTTCCATGGACATGCACAAGGTGAAGACCATCGTGGAGTGGGAGAGGCCCAAGTCTGTACGGGATGTACAATGTTTCCTTGGCTTTGCAACTTCTACAGGCGGTTCATTACAGGACTTCTCCAAGCGTGTACTTCCACTCACGGAACTCACCAAGCGCACAGAGGTTTTCTCTTGGTCCGACAAGGCGGAACATGCATTCACAACACTCAAGGACACCTTCACGACAGCTCCGATTTTAGCACATCCTGATCCTTCTCGACCTTTCTTTGTTGAAGCAGATGCCTCGGATTTTCCAGTAGGATCCGTCCTATCACAAGCTGGAGAAGACAAGTTGCTTCATCCTATAGCTTTTCACTCTCGTAAGTTCCTTTCGGCGGAGATCAATTACGAGATTCATGACAAGGAACTCAAGGCCATTGTGGATTCGTTCGAGGAGTGGCGGCATTTCCTGGAAGGTGCTACGCATCCTGTACAAGTTCTTACGGATCACAAGAACCTGGAGTATTTTCAAACGGCTCGAGTTCTCAGTCGACGACAGGCTAGGTGGACGGAGTTTCTATCACGTTTTGATTTCGTCATTGTCTACAGACCCGGTTTTCGGAATGGCAAGGCGGACGCTTTGTCTAGGCGCTCTTACCTTGCACCGGTCCCAGGCGATCCTGCATATGACTGTCAAAGACAAGTGCTGTTGGGTCCTGATCGATTTCGGCTTGCGGCACTACAGGTTCATCAGGCTCCAGCAGACTCAACACTTTTACAGAGACATCCGTTCGCAGTTGGCTATAGACGACTTAGCAAGGAATGTGTTCTCACACATTAGTCCTGACATTGCCAGTTCCTCTTCCTCCAGTTCCCGTTCAGACTACACGCTGTTTGCCATACAGGATGGACTCCTGTACCGGAAGGTCTCCTGTACGTTCCTGTTGGTGTTTGTCGTGTGGTACAGGATTGTTATGATACCCCGGCTACAGGACATTTTGGTGTGGCCAAGACAGTTGAGTTGGTGACTCGCAACTATTGGTGGCCTGGGTTGCGCGAGGTTTTGTGAAAGGTTTGTACGGAGTTGTGACACCTGCAACAGGTCAAAGATGCCTCGTCATGCACCTCTGGTCTTCTTCGTCCTCTTCCTGTTCCTTCTGCTCCTTGGAGATCCATTTCTATGGATTTCTTCACAGATCTTCCTCCTCCTCGCGGATTTGATGCAGTTTCTTGTGGTGGTTGACCATTTCACCAAACAGGCTCATTTCCTACCATGTAACAAGACTACTACAGGCCAGACAACTGCTGAGTTGGTGATCCGTGAAGTGTTTCGACACCATGATCTTCTTGAGAGCATTGTTTCTGATCGAGGTTCACAATTCATGTCCAAGTTTTGGCGAGAGCTTCTCCGGAGTTTACAGGTTAAAGCGGATCTTTCTTCAGGATATCACCTGCAAACGGATGGGCAGTTAGAACGCACAATTCAGACCTTGGAGCAATATCTTCGCTGCTTCATCAGTTACCAACAGGATAATTGGTTGGACCTTCTTCCTATGGCGGGGTTTGCCTCAACAACTCCATTCACGCATCTACAGGCCAGACACCTTTCTTTGCTCTTACAGGCCACCATCCACGTTTTGACTTTACTCCTCCTGCTTCTCCTTCTTCCGCTCCTGCAGTACAGGATCTTCTCCAACATCTTTGTCAGGTACAGGATGATCTCCGGGTTCATCTTCAGCAGGCACAGGAACGATACAAGCATCATGCTGATGCTCACCGTCAACCGGCACCTGCATATAAGATTGGCGATCTCGTGTGGCTTCTTCGTCGACACATTCGCACCAACAGGCCTTCTTCTAAGTTGGATTTTCAACGATTGGGCCCTTACAGGATCGTGGCGGAGGTAAATCCTATAGCTTTCCGACTCGAGTTAGCATCCACGGTGAAACTTCATCCTGTGTTTCACACCTCCTTGTTGGAGCCGTATCATCCTTCTTCTCTTCCTAGTCGTGCTTCTTCTCCTCCCCCTCCTGTGGTCATTGCTAGTGAACCTGAGTACGAAGTTGCAGCCATCCTTGATTCTCGTCTTCATCGCCGCCAACTTCAATACTTGGTGGATTGGAAAGGTTATTTGCCTACTGATCGCACTTGGGAACCCATCCAACTTACTCCATGCTTCTTCCAAAGTTGCTGCCTTCCATCTGCATTATCCTGCTAAACCAGGTCCTAAGACTCGTGGAACTCGTCCTTAGGGAGGAGGTGCTGTCACAACCCGATACAGGATACAGGATGCAGGATACAGGATGCAGGATACAGGATTCCGGATACAGGATACAGGATGCAGGATTTTGGATACAAGATACGGGTTACAGGATATGCCTGAAGGATATTCCTACAGGATATACCTATAGGATATTCCTATAGGATATGCTACAGGATATGCCTAGAGGATAAGGGACACTATTCTTAGCTCATGACTAGATTAGACTCATGACTAGATTAGCTTAGAGTTGTGAGCATAAAAGCTCCGACCTAATTGTTGTACAATCAGTTACTATCAACACCAGTCATTCTACGATTATTCTTGTTCCTTGTTCTTGTCTTGTTCTTGTCTTACTCTTTTGCCTCCTGCTCCAGTCTTGCTCCCGGATCCTGTCTTGTTCCTGGATCCGGTCCTGCGCTTTCCTGTCTTGCTCCCGGATCTTATCCTGATCCTGTCCTGCTCCTGGATCCGTCTTGTTCCTGTTCCTAGTTCCTGTCCTGCTCTCAGTCCTATTCCTGAGTCAAGCCTTCCTGTTCTCGGAAACCTACTCGCTTCCTGGTTCCTGGATCGTGGCTTGACAACCTTGTGGTTGCCGATTGAACCAGGATGGTGCCGTCACTCTCAGTCGGCACAAATGGAAGACCCTTTATCTCTAGGATTCCAACATAAATGGGAAGACCCATTAACTCTGAAAAAAAAAAACATTGTGATACGGATACTTGAGCCACAAAGAAAAAATAAACAAATTGAAATAACTTGTGGCTGCCGACTGAACCAGGATGGTGTCGTCTCTCTCACACGGCACAAATGGGAAGACCCTTTAACTCTGAAAATAAATTTTTGAGCCGCAAATCATAAAATAAAGAAATTTCACATACCTTGTGGCCGTCGACTGAGCAGGATGGTGTTGACAATCTAAATCGGCATAGAAATCTCGATTGATTTATTTGGGCGCTGCACGAATTGACTCGAAATGGATGGCGCCGCTCCTCTCAAGCCCCTTGGAGGAGATTTCAAATATCAGATCTAAGATAGAAAAACCCTAGCCGCAATGGAAACGGTAAACCCTATCTACCAAAAACCTAGCCGCAATGAAAACAGTGAACCCTATGGAATAAATGTGATATTAATATTTAGGGTTAATATTAAATTATGTGAATAATTGGTAAAGGTGAAGATATTTCAAATCATAAAAGGTAGTAATTAAATTAAATCGGTGATACTAGAGAGGACAGCATTAAGAAACACTATGAGCTGGGCAGCGTTAGAATTAATTATATACAAAAGTGTATTTCACGTTTATTATTATGATTATAATTTTTTTTTTGCGAACGAGAGTGTGTTTAATCTTTGCTTTGCTTTCCTAAACACCGAGCTTTCTCCTTGCGTTTGTCATGGCCAGAGTTTACCTATGAAGGCATTGACAAAGATTTCCCAGTCGATGAAGATGGAATGCTTTTGTGTTTGAACATGATCTTCACTTTGCCAACATTCCTTGTTGGTTCATTTATACTGGTTCAATTGATGTTAGTTTCTGCAAGTTCTGGAGAAGATGTGGAGTTGTACTAGAAGGCAATGCATCAAACCAGTTTATCTTTTACACATTGTGCCTGGCTAAGGGACTGTTGTTCAGGTTGAAGAAAGAGGAGCGTGAGGAATCCATGCTGGTGTGTCTTCTAAGAGCAGACAAATGTAGGATAGGGAAGGATCTCATTGGTCGTCTAAGTTAAACAAGTCTCTGAACTATCGCAGATATACAATGGAAATGTCATTTATGAACTTCCTCCAAAGATAGAAAGCACAGAGAAGTACTTGGGGATGAATTGCAAGGATGGCTGCTACCATTGGACACACCCGAGCACAACACACTGGCATGTTCCGGCGAGAGTCAGTCGAAGTTCATGTGCCGGACATCTCAAATGCATCAATCCTACCTGCCCCTACTTGGCTTTGAGAAGAAAGCAAATGAATGTCACTTCAAGGGTGTTGTGGAGAAGGCAAAGACAACTGAGACAGCAAAGTAATAGGCATGAAATGTAAGCATTGCGGAGAGGAGCCATTGCTAGTGCACACTTGTCCGGCTATGTGTACTACATTCTGCCAGACAACATTTCTTTTACAAGGTTGTTCATTCACAGAGGTGTTCATCAGCATCCAGTCAGCCCCTCAGTGTCGCTTCAAATGTTCAGTGTGCCAGATCTAGTGTCAACAACGTGGTAAAGAGCAGTCCACAACCAATCAACAAGTGATTGAGTTTCAAGCTGCATGAGCTCATCTTTGAAGAACTTTTCAAGGAAGAAGGAGAAGTCTCGTACACTAGTTTACTCTCAAAACTTGAACCTCTAACAAATCATCGAAGGTATTTTTCTTTAGATCTCTACACACTGACGTGACCTTTCCTTTAGGACTCGGACTGGATTACACAATCAAGACAGAAGGAGACACACTTTAGATAGGGTTATGAGGGTCTTCTGGAGCTGAAGACAAAGTTGCCAATACCTTTCATTCACGTTATACATGTTCCAGGGATGGAACTGCATGGTGCTAAGGAGCAGCCTCTGATCTTCAAAATGACAATTGAGGGACCGGGTTTAGGAGTTGACTACATCAGAAAGTGCCAAAGTGAAGGAGACCTTCATGATCAATGGGTTGTTCTGGACCACACGCACCGTATACCAGACTGGGCGACAATTGGAATACACCTTTATGACCCATTGTAAGTTGTAGAACTCTTCATAACACTTTCTAATCTTTATTATCTAATACTCTCTTACAGTGTCAGATCCATGGTGACTATAGCTTATGTAGATATGTGCCGTGAAGATAATGTTGCAGTGCTGAAGTTCTTGAACACAATGCTAGAGGTTTGTAATAAACAGGGTTTGGAGAATGTCAACTTTGCTGGTTTCATGTCGGATGAGGCTGGAGCGATATGGATAGCCTTGCGCCAAGTATTCAACAACGGAGAAAAGATGAAAGGGAGGGAAAGAAGCTGTCTGTTTCACTTTATGCAATCCGTGAGTCAGGTGACAAAGAAATGGATCGCAGAAGAACATCGCAAAGAACACATGAAGCTTGCTCATGCCTGGCCTGCAACACTAAATGAACAATCTAAGAAAGAACAACTAGCAATTCTTGAGTCTTTTTGGGAAGGACGAGCATCAAACATTTGTGCTTTGAAGACATGGATGTCTTAGTGGATTAGGCATGAGGACCACATCTCCATGGCGGATGGGAGACATGACAGAAGAAGGACTCGCGAGCGTTCCAACGACAAACAATGCTGAAGTGATTCACGCGAGAGCAAGAAGAGCAAGATTGGCCAAAAGAGTACCACTATTGGAGGCGACAATGTTAGACCTCACCGATGCAGTTATGCAGAGTGCGAAGGTGAAAGCGGCAATAGAAGGGAGGTATACAGGGTCAGGTCCTTCAAAGGAAACTCTGTTGAAATGAGTGCAACACAAACTCTCTGAGGGAAAAGTGTATCTCCATCAACAATTATCAATTTGGTGGAAGACGAGGAACACTTGACCAGCCCGGAGTTTCACAAGTACCGCAAACTGTTAGGAGAACAGTCACAGGAACAGAACAGTCTGATGCTCGACGTTCACACAGACATGATGTAGAGTACACAGAGCGGGTGGTCCAAAACAACAGGAGAAAGAGGTTAAGGTTCGAAGAGGTTTGGAGAGAGAGATTGCTCAAACAGAGTGGGCCATCAGACGAATCGGAGCATCCAGTAAGGTTAAGTGTTTGGGGATGAATCAGGAAGGAACTGCTCTGTGTGGAAAACCAATCGGTTATCCAAGCAGAGTGCCAGCACCAGGATTCTATGGAAAACGAATGTACATTGATGCCTTGGGGAATGAGGAGTATGTACAACAGATGATGTGGTTCTGCCCAAAAGATTCAGGGTGTTTCACGCGGCCAAACGGCAAAATTCTTCAGTCACGAATTCCAACACCACCAACGGTTTGGCCTGTGCTCAAGGAAACGAAGCTGACAAGTGAGGAGGTCAGAGAACTACAGGATGCAGGCTTTGTTCTGGAAGGTTTACAGGGGACGGCAGGAAGAGTAGATGAGGGTCAGAAGGACAAAACACCATCGCCACCACGTGGAGCTGGATCTACAACAATTCCACCTTTCGAAGGACGTATGGTCCGGACTCCAACAAAAATGTCTAAGGAACAAGAGAAGAATTTCCACAAGGCCAAGACGTTTTTAGGTTGTGTGAGAAATGTTGAAGTGACATTAGAGGACGGAAGGAGGCTTTCGTTGTGTCGGCAGGAAATGACTCTGCAAAGGTGACTATTAATACTTATCCTACATGCAGTTGTTCTACCTTTCAGAAGAGCAAAAGTTGGAGCCCATGTGTACACATGTACTTCGTCTACAGCCGTGTGCTTGGCTTGAACCCGGACGTCACATTTTTCTACAAAGGCGATCGCTCAGTGAGATGGAGGTCCACCGTTTGCTGGTGAATTGCAGCAGAGTTCATGACCCACCGGTGCTACAAGGATAAATGGTTTACATAAAAATGCTTTGTTTGAATAGTAACTTATTGAACTTTTTTATAAAGTAATCAAAAAAATTTCTAAATTTGTTGGTCAGCAAGAATATACCTGGAATATCTGCAAATATACCAGAATAATATGGAGCCTCCTGAGCCGGAGCCTCCTTTTCGCTGAAACCCCTTCCAATCCTGTATCAGTGTTGAAGACTCCTCCTCGACAGGATTCACCTCTTGTCAGTTTGTCAACACATTCTCAGGCTCTCCTCAATTCACGGTTTCCAAAGGTTCCTCCTCAACAGGATCCACCTCCTGTCATTCATCAGCACATTCTCAGGCTCTCCTCAGTTCGCGGTTTCCTGTACAGGTTCTTCCAATCCTGTATCAGTGTTGAAGACTCCTCCTCGACAGGATCCACCTCCTGTCAGTTTGTCAGCACATTCTCAGGCTCTCCTCAGTTCGCGGTTTCCTATACAAGGTTCTCCAATCCTAATCAGTGTTGAAGTTTCCTCCTCAACAGATCCACCTCCTGTCAGTTTGTCAGCACATTCTCAGGCTCTTCTCAGTTCGTGATTTCCGAAAGGTTCCTCCTCACAGGATCACCTCCTATCAATTCGTCAGCACATTTTCAAGCTTTCCTCAATTTGCGGTTTCCTGTACAGGGTTTTTCCAATCCTGTATTAGTGTTGAAGATTCCTCCTCGATAAGATTCACCTTATGTCGGTTCCTCAGCACATCTGCAGGTTCTCTCCACTCCTGATTCACCTCATGTCAGTTCCTCAGCACATCCATAAGCTCTTTCCACTCCTGATTCACCTCCTATTAGTTCATCAGCACTACAGGTTGCTCCTCCTGCTTCTTCTTCTTCTGCTCCTGTAGTACAGGATCGTCTCCAGCATCTTTGTCAGGTACAGGATAATCTCCGGGTTCATCTTCAACATGCACAGGAACGGTACAAGCGTCATGCTAATACTCACCGTCAACCAGCACCCGCATACAAGGTTGGTGACCTCGTGTGGCTTCTTCATTGACATATTCGCACCAACAGGCCTTCCTTTAAGTTGGATTTTCAACGATTGGGCCCTTACAGGATTGTGGCGGAGGTCAATCCTGTAGCTTTCCGACTCGAGTTACCATCTACGGTGAAACTTCATCCTGTGTTTCACACATCCTTGTTGGAGCCGTATCATCCTTCTTCTCTTCCTGGTCATTCTCCTGCTCCTCCCCCTCCTGTGGTCATTGACGATGAACCTGAGTACGAAGTTGCAGCCATCCTTGATTCTCGTTTTCATTGCTGCCAACTTCAATACTTACTCCATGCTTCTTTCAAGGTTGCTGCCTTTCATCGGAATTATCCTGCTAGACCAGGTCCCAAGACTCGTGGAACTCGTCCTTAGGGAGGAGGTGCTGTCACGACCCGATACAGGATGCAAGATTCCAAATACAGGATGCAAGATTCCAGATACAGGATACATGATACAGGATTCCGGATACAAGATACGGGTTACAGGATATTCCTACAGGATATGCTTATAAGATATGCCACAGGATATGCCTAGAGGATAAGGGACATGTGGACTCATCTTAGCCTCTGCATGCATGCAACCACTTTTAGCACTCATGCCTAGATTAGCTCTTGGAGTTGTGAGCATAAAAGCTCCGACCTAATTGTTGTACAATCAGTTACTATCAACACCAGTCATTCTACGATCATTCTTGTTCTTGTCTTGTTCGTGTCTTGCTCCTTGCCTCTTGCTCTTGTCTTGCTCCTAGTTCCTATCCTGCTCTTGTCTTGCTCCCGGATCTTGTCCTATTCCTGTCTTGCTTCTGAATCCTGTCCTGCACCTTCCTGTCCTGCTCATGTCTTGCTCCCGGATCCTATCCTGTTCCTGTCTTGCTCCTGGATCCTGTCCTGCTCCCGTCTTACTCCTGGATCCTGTCTTACTCATGATTCCTGAGTTCCTGGTTCCTATCTTGCTCCTTGTCCTACTCCATGTCCTACTCCTAGTCCTGCTATCCTACTCCGGTTCCTATCCAGCTCCTTGTCCTGCTATCCTGTTCCATTCTCTATCCTGCTCCTTGTCCTGCTATCCTACTCCAGTTCTTATCCAGCTCCTTGTCCTGCTATCCTGCTCCATTTCCTATCTTGCTCCTTGTCCTGCTATCCTGCTCCGGTTCCTATCTTGTTCCTTGTCCTACTATCCTGCTCCAGTTCCTATCCTGCTCCTAAGTTCTTAGTTCCTGTCCTGTCCCTTGTCCTGCTCTTGAGTCAAGCTCCCTTGTCCTCAAAATCCTGCTCTCTTCCTTGTTCTTGGATCGTGGCTTGACACCCTCGAGATTCTTGCCTCCGTTGCAGGCCTGCCCTTTTCTGGGGTTGTCCTGTGCAAGGTTTCCTCCTTCGGGGTACTCGTCAAACACTGGTTTTGCTCTTTGGTATGAGGGCTCTTCGTGGCCGTCACTTTCACCTACGTCGAGAGGCAGAGGGCTTTTGTCGTCTTGCCATCCATCCCACTCTACATCGTAGGTTACTGTCGGGCGAAGTCGCCCGTTCGGGTGTTGTTCATACCCACATGCTGTCGTACCTGGACTGTCGTCCAGACGTGCTGCAATTCCTTCATATCCTTCTTCGTCGTCAGTGGCATGCGACCGCCTCTGCCGTTGGTGTGCCGAGTTTATCGCTGCTCGAAGATTCAGCCATGCGGCATTACCATCGTTCCCTCGGGTAGGTGAGGCAGGGGCCGATTGCGGCAACCAAGGTGCCTCGCCACCTTCCATCAAACTCCCTTGGTAGGCCCGTTGCATCCTCCTGGCCAGCTGTTGCTCGTCAATCTCTATTTGCTCGAATGAGTTAATCCCGGCTCTTCGTCAAGCCGCCACTTTACTTGCTACAGTGAACTCCATCTGTGTGTACTATCTATCCCTCCGTGGTCGCCACAAATGGTCGTTAGGGACTCTACAGGCTAGATGTGGTGCTTCTCAGGAAGCTATAGTGGTCGCCAGGATGCTGTTGAGAGCATCCAACCTCGGGGGTTTGGCCAGCAAGCTAGGCCTTACCTCAGGAGTAATGGAAGGTATTGGATGGCGCCTACCCGGAGTGTTGCGGTGCCCAGGAGTAGGGCCAGTGGGGAACGCTCGCTTGTAAGGTGAATAGAAGGAAAATGGATATATATATATTATATATATTGCCTGTTCGAGTACAAACTATCTCCGACAGTGGAGCAAGATATAAGATGCAGACTTGATTCCAAAAAGACCCCGACCCACTACCCGCCTTCTGGCTTATATAATGGGTTACCTACCGCTAGACCCTAACTATAGGTGGCACCCTCCCACTGGTCTGCCGCCTAGAGATAGAGTCCTGCCTGTCACATTTATGTGCATCCCCACGCATGATGTCCTTTGTACCCTGGGTAATTGGTCCGGACGATCGGATCTACTCCTAGTTACGTCGCCGCCTGATATCGGTCGCCATTAGTTCATACCTGAAGTACCTCCTTATTCGGCGCTTTGTTCTGTCGCTCATCCACGCTGGTGGACGTCCCTCCAGCTGGCCGTGTGATGGTGTCGGACCACCGTCAACCACAATCACAAGAAGCTGAGTGCATTTGCATGCACTCTAGACAAGAAGGCACACGCCTGGTGCATGCATTTCCACGAGGCAAACAAAGGAGCTCGCTGGGATACCACATGGACGACGTTCCTGGATACCTTCCAGGAGGAAAAGAATGAAGAAGAGGTGATCCACAAGTTAACAAGCTTGAAGCAGAAAGCGGGAGAGTCAGTCGACGAATACACGGTGCGCTTGCTGGGGCACATCCCCCGGCTAAGGGATGCCCCAGCTGACTTAGCCAAGAAAACGTGGTACCGAAAGGGATTGCGGCTAGAGATCCGCAAGTGGATTGGCTTAGATGACAACCGTACATTCGACAAACTACTCCGGTACGCCAAGGCTGAGAAGCGGGAAGCCGAAAGACACCAGGAGAGGGAAGCGCAGGACAAATTAGACGCCGGGGGGGCCAACAACACCACCACGGACAAGGAGGACCTCTCGGATGTTCCCAATCCGGCCCAGAAGGAGAGACAGAGGGAGGCAAGGGAGCACGAACAATCACAACAAAGGGAGACCTATAGAGCGGTCGCAAGACCTAGTTACAACTCTTGCTCAGTTAGGATACATAGCGCGTAGGGATAAATATTGCAAAGTATGTAATGTCCATGGATCCCACAACACAGATGATTTTTACCAGCTAACCAAACTCCTAAGCAGCATGCCACCCCAGACCAGCACCTGGGTCGTTGAGCGACAGGAGGCGGATCACCTGAGAGACCAACAGTATGGGGGCCGCGGCGGTGGCCAACCCTGCCGCAGATCGCAGTCATGAGACCGCAACCAGAGGTCACACTCCTAGGAGCGCCAACAAAACCGGCCAAGGTACGACGACAGAAACATATGGTTAGAACGTCGAGAGTTGATCTGCACGCTGTGCAGTGGACACCATCCACTATATCAATGCTCCTAGATCGTGATGCTCAAACCCATGCTAGAAGCGCATGTACCAAAGGCCACAGGGGTGGTCGAGGGACCATCCCCAGCCACAGCAACACTAGGTCCCACACCACAAGCCCATCATGTAGAGATGTCACCCCTTGAGCTGCAATGCGGGGCAATCACGAGGTCACAAGCCCAACAGACGACAACCATTTGACTTGGAGGAGGAAGACAACGGGGAGTCTAGTGAGGAGGAAGTGGCAACCGAACTCGGTAAACCAGGTTAGTGGGAGCAAAGACACGCTGAGGTGGAAGCGGCTGCAAAACAGGTGAGACTGGCACAGGGCACAGAGGCCAGGGGCACGACGGGGATGCATGAGGCCCTCGCTGGGAAGATGCGAGAAACCCAAGTGTAGGTAACCTTAGGAGAGTTGCTACGGTTATCCCCAAGGCTTTATGAAGTCTTCACTAGGGAACTACACGGGCCCACAGTCGCGGCCCCAAGGGTCACAACAAGTGATAGACTTTGTGGACAACGTACCGGCCATACCCGTCCAAGTGGCAGGCCGCACAATCCACAACGTGATCATAAATAGGGGATCAGGCATAAATATCATGTTCTCAGAACTCCATTAGCAATTGGGGATGCCGCCCTTGAAGCCCTCACCCTTCCTCGTACATATGGGGAACCAAGCCAAGGTGGCCCCTAAGGGCATCATGAGGAAGGTAAGCATCAGGATCCAGAGCATTAAGTTGATAAACATGGTCGTCCTTGACATGCATGCAAAAGGAGGGTTCGACTTACTCCTAGGCCGGCGTGGCTCCAGGGTGCAAAGGTATAACACGATTGGGAGAAGCAGCAGATTTGGTTCCCTATCAAGGAGGGGGTCATATCTGTTACTGCGAAACAAGTCCCGGTGCCACCATTGGAATCATGACCCCCAAGGAATACCACCTCCCAAATTGGGGAGAGGGACTGAATGATGAGGAAGAATTGGCCATCCTAGCATGTTTGCCAGAGCTATTTGTCATAGGAGAGATGGATCCTCGACAGGAAGTACGGGAGTCGGCTGCAACATACCTAATGACTCGGCTAGAAACCGAAGCAGACACTTCAGAAGCTCAAATCCCGAGGTGGCCTGTTCTATGGAAAGAAATGCGGAGTGTAGCCCCACCGGCCCAGGAAGAGTACCGTAGCAAACCAATGTATGGGTGGAACATGACTCCTGAAGCAACGGTCAAGCAGGTCAACATAGGCACTGATGAAGACCCCCAACTAATAAATATTAATGCTCACATTGGAGCAGAGCTAAGAGAGCAGATTACCAACTGCCTCCGTAGATACATGAAAATATTCACCTAGACTTACCACAACCTAAGGGGAGTACCGCCGGAGTTGTGCTAGTACCAACTTAAACTAAAACCCGACACCCAACTCAGCCGGCAACAATGCTACCGCATCAATCCAAACTACGCCCGAAAAGCTAAACAGGAGATTGACAAGTAGCTCGAAGCAGACTTCGTCTACCCCATCGAGAACCCAAAATGGCTGTCACCAATTGTTATCATACCAAAGAAGGACGACCGACTGAGAATCTGCATAGATTACCGATGGATGAATGCCGCCACGAAGAAGGATCCGTTCCCCATCCCATTCACAGAAGACATAATGGGCCATGAGATGTACTCGTTCATGGACAGCTTCAATGGATACAACCAAGTGACAATCGCAACGGAAGACCAAGCCAAAACTGCATTCATCACAGACTGGGGAGCCTACGCCTTCAGAGTTATGTTGTTCGGACCTTGCAATGCTCTAGCCACGTTTCAAAGGTTGGTCCAGTGGATATTCCTGGACAACCTCACAAATTTTGTTCGGGCATTCCTGGACGACTTCACAACTTATGGACCAGCAGAGGACCATGTGACACGCTTGGAATGGGTGTTCTGGCGCTGCCAGGAATATGGGATATCTCTTAACCCCTCAAAGTGAGTATTTGGCATGACCGCGGGGAAGTTGCTAGGGCACATCATTTCCAGGGAAGACATCACGGTGGACCCAGGTTCAATACGAGCACTGGCCGAAATGCCACCTCCACAAAATGTCACGGAACTCCAAAGATTCCTAGGGAAAGTAGGGTTCTACCGCAAGTTTATTCAGAAGTATGCCGATAGGGCCCAACCGATGACCGAATTACTCACTAAGGAGGCACCGTATGAATGGACCGCCCACCAACAGGCGGCCTTCAAGGACATAAAGTGCCAGCTGGTGGAAGCGCCTATCCTCATCCCACCGGATTGGAACCGACAGTTCCACCTACAAACGAATGGCTCAAGTGTAGCGGCGGGTGCGGTCATGTCCAGGAAAACAACAAAAGGATGCTCCAACCCATAGTGTATGGAAGTCGACTCATGACGCTGGCCGAATGCAACTACTCGGCGACCGACAAAGAATGCCTGGCAATCATCTACGGGGTATCCAAGTTTCGCCACTACCTTCTGGGCAACCACTTCATACTGATCGTAGATCACCACGCTCTGTTGTACCTCATGAACAAACCATAGCTCACTGGGTGGCCAGCTCGATGGATACTCCTCTTGCAGGAGTTCGAGTTTACCGTAATCCATAAAGCAGGTAAGCTGCACGTATCACCGGACCTCCTCTCCTAGATGTCAAGCCACGATCCAGGAACCAGGAAAAGAACAGGATTCCAAGGACAGGAAGGCTTAACTTAGGAACAGGACCGAGAGCAGGGCAGGAACTAGGAATAGGAACATGACAGATTTAGGAGCAAGACAGGATCAGGATAGGATCCGGGAGCAAGACAGGAAAGCGCAAGACAAGATCCAGGAACAAGACAGAAGCAGGACAGGATCCAGGAGCAGGACAGGATCCGGGAGTAGGACAGGAAACAGGAGTGAGACAGGAACAGGACAGGAAACAAGACAAGACGAGATTGATCGTAGTAAGACTAGTGTTGATAGTAACTGATTGTACAACATTTAGGTCGCTCACAATTCCAAGAGCTAATCTAGGCATGAGTGCTAAAAGTGGTTGCATGCATGCAAAAGTGACTGCATGCATGTAGAGGCTAAGATGAGTTCACATGTCCCTTATCCTCTAGGCATATCCTGTGGCATATCCTGTAGGAATATCCTGCAACCAAATCCTGTGTCCGGAATCCTGGTAGGAATATCCTGTAGGAAAGTCCTGCAACCCATATCCTGTATCCGGAAACCTGTAGGAAAGTCCTGCAACCCATATCCTGTATCCGGAATCCTGTATTCTGTATCGGGTCGTGACAGCACCTCCTCCCTAAAGACGAGTTCCACGAGTCTTGGGACCTGGTTTAGCAGGATAATGCCGATGGAAGGCAGCAACCTTGGAAGAAGCATGAAGTAAGTTGGATGCAGGTTCCCAAGTGCGATCAGTAGGCAAATACCCTTTCCAATCCACCAAGTATTGGACTTGGTGACGATGAAGACTAGAGTCAAGGATGGCTGCAACTTCGTACTCAGGTTCAGTGTCAATGACCACAGGAGGGGGAGGAGAAGAAACACGACCGGAAAGAGAAGAAGGATGATACGGCTCCAACAAGGAGGTGTGAAACACAGGATGAAGTTTCACCGTGGATGGTAACTCGAGTCGGAAAGCTACAGGATTTACCTCCGCCACGATCCTGTAAGGGCCCAATCGTTGAAAATCCAACTTAGAAGAAGGCCTATTGGTGCGAATGTGTCGACGAAGAAGCCACACGAGATCACCAATCTTGTATGCAGGTGCCGGTTGACGGTGAGCAACAAATGATGCTTGTATCGTTCCTGTGCCTGTTGAAGATGAACCTAGAGATTATCCTATACCTGCCGAAGATGCTGAAGACGATCCTGTACTGCAGGAGCGGAAGAAGGAGAAGCGGGAGGAGCAAAGTCAAAACGTGGATGGTGGCCTGTAAGAGCAAAGAAAGGTGTCTGTCCTGTAGATGCGTGAACGGAGTTGTTGTAGGCAAACTCCACCATTGGAAGAAGGTCCAACCAGTTGTCCTGCTGATAACTGATGAAGCAACGAAGATACTGTTCTAAGGTTTGAATTGTGCGTTCGGACTGCCCATCGGTTTGTGGGTGATATCCTGAAGAAAGATCCGCTTAACCTGTAGACTCCAAAGAAGCTCTCGCCAAAAACTTGGACATGAATTGTGGACCTCGATCGGAAAAAATGCTCTCAGGAAGACCATGATGTCGGAACACCTCGCGGATCACCAACTCAGCAGTTGTTTTGACCTGTAGCTGTCTTGTTGCAGGGTAGGAAATGAGCCTGCTTGGTGAAACGGTCAACCACCACAAGAATACATCATATCCACGAGGAGGAAGATCTGTAAGGAAATCCATAAAAATGGATCTCCAAGGAGCAGAAGGAACAGAAAGAGGACGAAGAAGACCAGAGGGGCATGATGAGGCATCTTCGACCTGCTACAAGTGTCACAACTCCGTACAAACCTCTCCACAAAACCTTGCAACCCAGGCCACCAATAGTTGCAAGTCACCAACTCCACTGTCTTGGCCACACCAAAATGTCCTGTAGCCGGGGTATCATGACAATCCTGTACCACACGAGTCCTGGAAATACCAACAGGAACGTACATGAGACCTTCCCGGTACATGAGTCCATCCTGTATGGTGAACAGGTTGTAGTCTGGACGGGAACTGGAGGAAGAGGAACTTGCAACGTCAGGATGAATGTGTGAGAACACATTCTTTGCCAAGTCGTTTATAGCCAATTGCGAACGGACGTCCTGTAGGAGTGTTGAATTTGCTGGAGCCTGATGAACCTGCAGTGCCGCAAGCCGGAATCGATCAGGACCCAACAACACTTGCCTTTGACAGTCAAATGTAGGATCGCCCGGGCTTGGTGCAAGGTAAGAGCGCCTAGACAATGCGTCCGCCTTGCCATTCCGAAAGCCGGGCCTGTAGACGATGACGAAGTCAAAACGTGATAGGAACTCTGCCCACCTAGCCTGTCGCCGACTGAGGACCGAGCCGTTTGAAAGTACTCCAGGTTCTTGTGATCCGTAAGAACTTGTACAGGATGTGCAGCACCTTCCAGGAAATGCCGCCACTCCTCAAACGAATCCACAATGGCCTTGAGTTCCTTGTCATGAATCTCGTAGTTGATCTCCGCCGACAGGAACTTACGAGAGTGAAAAGCTACAGGATGAAGCAACTTGTCCTCTCCAACTTGCGATAGGACGGATCCTACTGCAAAATCCGAG
Source organism: Selaginella tamariscina (assembly GCA_003024785.1). Taxonomy (NCBI): domain Eukaryota; kingdom Viridiplantae; phylum Streptophyta; class Lycopodiopsida; order Selaginellales; family Selaginellaceae; genus Selaginella; species Selaginella tamariscina. The sequence goes on from PUQB01000199.1 coordinate 354,556, forward strand.
GCATCTGCTTCAATGAAGAAAGGATGAGAAGGGTCAGGATGTGCTAAAATCGGAGCTGTCGTGAAAACGTCCTTGAGTGTTGTGAACGCGTGTTCCGCCTTGTCGGACCAAGAGAAAAGTCCTGTGCGCTTGGTGAGTTCTGTGAGTGGAAGTACACGCTTGGAGAAGTCCTGTATGAACCGCCTGTAGAAGTTTGCAAAGCCAAGGAAACATTGTACATCTCGTACCGACTTGGGCCTCTCCCACTCCACGATGGTCTTCACCTTGTGCATGTCCATGGAAACGCCAGCAGGAGAGACGATGTAGCCCAAGAACTCCACCGAATCCCTATCGAAAAAACACTTCTCCAACTTCGCGTACAGGCCATGCTCGCGAAGCCGCTCTAAAACTAGTCGTACATGCTTGTCATGTGCCGCCTGGTCCTTGGAGAAAATCAAGATGTCGTCGAGGTAGATCACCACAAACTGGTCCAAGAAGTCACGGAAAATGTCGTTCACCATGTGTTGGAACACTGGGGCATTGGTAAGGCCGAAAGGCATTACCGTGTACTCAAAATGTCCATACCTTGTACGAAAGGCAGTCTTCCACTCATCGCCGGGACGAATCCGTACAAGGTTGTAGGCCCGTAAGTCGATCTTCGTGAACACCTTTGCTCCTCGCAGCCGATCGAGAAGTTCCGGGATCAATGGCAACGGTACCGATTCCGAATGGTGACTTGATTCAAACCCCTGTAGTCCACAACCAAACGTAAACTCCCATCCTTCTTCTTGACAAAGAAGATAGGACGCTCCTGCAGGGGACTTTGAGTGACGAATGAAGCCGGATGCCAAGTTGTCCTCGATGTACTGACGAAGAACCTCCAACTCTGTGGGTGACAATGCATAAATCGGTCCGAATGGTGGAGTCTTTCCTTCCGCAAGATCAATAGGACAGTCGTAGACCATGAACAGGAAGAAACTGCAAGCCTTGTGTTTGTCAAAAACGTCCTTAAAGGCGTGATACTTGGATGGTAGGAGGAGAAGAGAGAGAGAGAGAGAGGAGAAGGAGAAGAGGAGTAGGAGAAGGAGATTGAAAAACAGGAGAGTCGGATACAGGAAAGGTAAAGAGGACGTAGGAGTTACTTGAAAGGCAAAAAGGTGGAAAGGAGCAGGATCAGTGGCGAGTTCATGCATGGTAGTGGTAAGAACTCGGAGAGGAGAAGGAGGGAGCTGTGACTGAAAAAGAGGAAGGATCTTGGGGGTGGAACAGAAGCAGGGTAACAGAAAGAGGCAGGATTGGAAAAAACCTGTGTGGTGTTGATGAGTGTACAGGATTGGAAGAATCCTGTACAGGAGTCCGTGGTTGCGCAGGAGTGGGAAAAGCCTGCGAATGTGCTGACGAATCAACAGGAGGTGGATCCTTGAGGAGGAACCTTCGACACTGATACAGGATTGGAGAACCTTCGACACTGATACAGGATTGGAAGAACCCTGTACAGGACACCGCAAACTTACAGGAGTGGAGAGAGCCTGCGGATGTGCTGAGGAACTGACATGAGGTGAATCCTGTCGAGGAGGAGTCTTCAACACTGGTACAGGAACAGGCACGGTCAATCCTGTAGCTTGTACTGCCTCAGATACTAAGGATGTATCCTGCACACAGGAAGGTACAGGATTGATCCTAGCTGTCGGAGAGGAAAACGTGAGCGTCCTAGACCTCCAGTCGATCTGCGGATTTGCAACAACGAACCATGGCATGCCCAAAATGATGGGAGTCGACCGAGTCTTGATCAAGTTGAAGGAAATTGAACAGTTGAATGTGCCATACTGCAGGAGAGAGGTTCGGTAGCATGGGTAACTGCCAGAAGCAATCAGACGCCCATCGGCCACCTCTACAGGAACTGCACGCTTCAACTTCACCACCGAAATGCCATGTTGAGTTGCAAACGTGTCATCCATGAAGCATGCATTTGCACCAGTGTCTAACAAGGCAAACTCCATGAGCTCTCGATTATTAAGATGAATGTGTACAGGAAACTTAAGTGATGGGATGGTATGAGCAGCACCAATGGAGCCTGCACCTACGTCCAACTTCGCGGCTCCTAGACGAAGTGGACATTGGAGTTTTCCGACTGAACTTCAGCTTCAACTTCACGCGTCTTGAAGTTCCTGGCTTTAATAGGACAATCTGCCACCTTGTGTCCTGCTCCACCACAATACAAGCACAGGTTCTCACTGCGACGACGTTGCTTCTCAGCGGAAAGAGAGCCACGCTTGGATTTCTCAACCTCCATAGGAACTACTCCAGAAGGTGGTGCAGGAACATGTACCACAGCTGCAGGATTGGTTTGCAGGAACTGCTGACGGGATCTTTCCTGACGACGCTCGAACAAACGGTTGTCGCAACGAACAGCTTGTTGCATGATTCTCCACCAATGTTTGGGCATCCGGTAACGTAAGGAGAAGGTCCTTCACGTCATCCCTCAACCCAAAACGGAAGTGTTCGATCAATGCAGTCTCGTCCCATGGAATGTTCGTGCAAAGTTGCTGAAATTCGGATGCATAGACGGAAGCTGGTCGGGATCCTTGAGTGAGCTTCCGTAACTTCGTGCATGCAGAACGGTACTTATCAGGATCTCCAAAACAGGCTTCAAAGGCAGCCACGAAACCTTCAAAGTCTTCCATCAATGGGTCGTCACGCTCCAGCAAGGGGGCAACCCAAGCCCGTGGAGATCCACTTAGTAAGGATGCCAAAAGACCCACCTTTTGAGCATCAGTCGAGTAGCGCCGTGGTTGCATACGGATCAAGAGCCGGATCTGATTCAGGAAACCTTGGAAATCGGCACGATTGCCACTGAACTTCTCTGGCATGCTAACCTTCGGCTCCGAAGAAAATTTGATGAAGAGGGAACCACCGATGCCTGGGAGAGAGCCTGCGCAGCAGCCTTGGAGGATGCATCAGCAGCTGCATGTGCCGCAGTGGTGGAACCTTGCAGGTCGGTGACCACTTGGCGCAAAGTGGCCAGCTCATGAAGTACATTTGGTGCTCGCGTTGAAAGCGCTCAAAATCAGCCATGATCTAGGAAAGAAAAAGGAGGAAAATGAAGGAAAGAATCAAGAAAAAGGTAGCTGGAAAACGGAGAACTATGAAGCAGTTACTATCAAACTGTCAAGCCACGATCCAGGAACCAGGAAAGAACAGGATTCCAAGGACATGAAGGCTTGACTCAGGAACAGGACCGAGAGCAGGACAGGAACTAGGAATAGGAACAGGACGGATCTAGGAGCAAGACAGGATCAGGATAGGATCCGGGAGCAAGACAGGAAAGCGCAGGACAGATCCAGGAACAAGACAGAAGCAGGACAGGATCCGGGAGCAGGACAGGAAACAGGAGCGAGACAGAACAGGACAGGAAACAAGACAAGAACAAGACAAGACAAGATTGATCGTAGTAAGACTGGTGTTGATAGTAACTGATTGTACAACAATTAGGTCGGAGCTTTTATGCTCACAACTCCAAGAGCTAATCTAGGCATGAGTGCTAAAAGTGGTTGCATGCATGCAAAAGTGTGCATGCATGCAGAGGCTAAGATGAGTCCACATGTCCCTTATCCTCTAGGCATATCCTGTGGCATATCCTGTAGGAATATCCTGACCAATCCTGTGTCCGGAATCCTGGTAGGAATATCCTATAGGAAATCCTGCAACCCATATCCTGTATCCAGAACCTGTAGGAAAGTCCTGCAACCCATATCCTGTATCCGGAATCCTGTATTCTGTATCGGGTCGTGACACTAGATAACGAGTGGCAAACTAGCGGAAGCCGCCAACTTGCTTGACATATCAGACGTTGACCTCTTCGGGACAACTGTTGAACAAGGCACCTTACCACGAACCACCGAGCTGAGGACCGGCTCGGACATCCCAGAGTGGCAACAACCAATACAGTGCTACCTCACCAACGGGTTAAATGGCCTCTCTGGCACATCGGTGACACATAGATAGAGCCTTGCTTGAAGGTGCTTACTGTTCCAGCTGATCGGGGATCATCTATACAAGCAAGGGAGGGATGACATACTCCGGAGATGCCCACTGACCTGGGAAATTCCTGAGATTGTCGAGGCAGCTCACACAGGACCGAGGGCAAGACGCTTTGGGGGAGACAAAATGGCCAAGAAGATCCTACAAACTGGACTCTGGTGGCCAACAATCTTCCGAGACGCCACCAAGGTAGCAAGGAGCTATACCGATTGTCAACGAATAGGCAAACCCACGGCAAGCCAAGGCATGGAGTACCACCCCTCGGCAGGAATGGCGGCATTTGAGAAGTGGGGCCTGGACTTCGTAGGGCCTATCAACCCAAGGGCCCACACGACACACTCCAGGTACATCGTAGTGGCAACGGACTACGCCACAAAATGGGTAGAAGCAAAGGCACTCAAGGAGGCAATGGCAGGACAGACAGCGAGGTTCATCTATATAAACATTATGACACGGTTCGGTTGCCCACTGGAACTGGTGTCAGACCAGGGGAGCCACTTCATCAACGAGACTATCCGAGAATTGGTCAACGCATTTGTCATCAAGCATCGCACATCAACAGCCTACTATCCACAAAGGAATGGATAGGCCAAGTCCACAAACAAGGTAATGGTTACCATCTTGAGGAAGCTTTGCCACAGGGAACCCAAGCGATGGGAATAAATGCTACCATCGGTGTTATGGACGTACCGGACAACATTTAAAACCGCAACGAGAACAACACCCTTCCAGCTGGCCTACGGTTTGGAGGTCATCATGCCATGGGAGTTCACCATACCCAGCTTACGAACGAGCCTGGACTACAGAATCATGAACGAACCATCGGTTGCACGGAAAAGACTGGAGCAGCTGGAACAACTAGACGAAGTACGATTCCTAGCACAGTTGACAAGAGAAAAATGTCAACAGCAGACCAAACAAGCTAGGGACAGGAAAAAGAAACCCCAAGAATATAAGCCAGGACAGTGGGTATGGTGGTTCAAGAAACCACAAGCACTCCGGAAGGGCAAGTTTTGGCAAGGATGGAAAGGACCATATGAGGTGCTAAAAACCTTCGACAATGGCACGATTCTACTAGGGGCCAACGAGCAGCCATTACAACAGAATGTTAATGGCAACCACCTCAAGCCATACATTCACCCAACAAGAACCTTCGCTCAGGGGAAACGGGAGAGAGAGGTAAACCCCACGAACCTTCAGAGCGAAGGCACGGTCGGAGTAGCGGCATTAAGAACCAAGGAAAGGGGCACTCAACGGGAGAGTGGGGACCCCAGTCCCACACGAATGGCCAGCTCACAGGGTCACATGGTTCACGAGAGTGGACCACACGTGTGAGCACGTAGAACGGGGCAATAATGGCAGGCGACACCATTAGTGCCTTGATTATGGCGTGTGGGAGGACGCACGGATCATATCCAACAAGATAGACCGCCACGTAGGCACCATCTTCGGAAGGACAACAGCGGTGAGCCAGGGCATGCTCACTTTTCGCAGGAAAGATCGACCATTCCCCAGCATCAGGATGATGGAGTGGACCACGCAAAACAAGCCGGTGACCATCCAGCACGTCCGGGTGCAGTACGAGGGCCAGGATAGGATCTCGGAGCTTGTGGCTCCCAGGTTCTTCAGATTTAAAGAGTTGATCAGCCAACCCAAAGTTCGGAGGGTGCGAAAGCAGATGCGACTACTCAGGCTTTTTGAGGCCCCATGGGGAGAAGTGGAGAAGACCGGATTCGCAGTGTGGGCCAGCCATTTCATCCAGACAATACAACTGGGGATGGGGAAAACCAAGCAAGAGGAGCTGCAATTCAGATTGGGTGGCTCTGTAGGCTTCTGCATCAATCTCAATCAGCTGGCCACCATGTTCTACCTACCAGAGAGTGGCACACTCTTGGAAGAGCTGGAGGAACCCAAATGCCAGTGGTTCCCCACCAACCGGGATGAAATAGCAATGTCCAGACTCTCCATACAGGAAGGGGATGACGTGGACGAGTTCCTAGCACTTACAGAGAGGCGTGTCGCCATGCGACTGGCAAACGCCCTTTGCAGCGCCTGGGAAGGAGTCACTATGGATTAGGTGGACTGCCTCATGCATTACATGATCTCGGCCCTAACTCGCGGCATCAATGGGATCCGGAAGGGAACCGGACAAAGACTCACGACAGCGAGCCACCTCAGCGTGATGATCGCCTGGATCATCAGCTAAAGCCCGACTCCCCTACTGGAGCGATTCTACTCAAACACCATCGGAGAGTCGGGGGCAAAAGAACAGGTGGCCCCAGCCAAGTTAATCAAGGGAAACAGCCAGACACACTAGAGTCTCCACGAAAATGTGCAAGAGAAGATTCCCCTATGAAGCAAGCCATGGGAAGAGGACCACAGGGAAAGGAGCGGAGGGCTTCCACCACGGAGTCCCCACCAGCAGTTCCCGGAGCAGAGGCCCCAACCCAAGGGCCGCGGAACACAAGGGAGTGTCTCGCCGGCCCCTCACAAGCCAACGACGTGGGTAGAGAGGAAAACACAAGTACCATGCTGAAGGGGGCATACAAATACTTCAACGCAAAGGGGCAATGGACCACTACAGTGCATATGGACCTGTCCAAGGCCTTCGATCAAATCCGGAAGGCCGTAGCAGTGTACAACGATTTGGACCTCCCGGGAGTAACCTCAGAACACGACGCAATAATACAGGAGCTCACGAACAGCTACCAAACTGCTCAAAAGGAGGCCCGGGAGTACTCAGATCAGCTTCTCAAGGGGGTCCATCTATGGGAGATTGCGGAAGCCGGGAGGAAGCAAGCAAAGGATACGTGTCAACACGTGACTGACAACTTGGATCAACTTCAGATCAAGTACAACCACATCCAAAAGCTCCACGACCAACTAGGACGAGACTTTGAGCAAGTCACAGTAGAGAAGGAGCGATAGGTTTTCGAGCTCGGCTCCACACTTGAGCAGCGCGAGGTAGAGCTCATCCAGGTTCACCAAGAGCTGGTCGTGACCAAAGAAGAGCTGCACCAAGCCACCAGCCAGCTCGAAGTGACCCCCGTATCCTCCTTGAAGAGACCCACGTCCAAGCCGTATGGAGCTCTGGTAGCCATCTCCCCACTCACGGAATGCCGACCGGTCAAAGACCCATAGGACTCGACACGGACCACTAGGGAGCTAGAGGCTCAACTCCTCGCGGCAAGGGAACAGGAGCTGCAATACTCACGAGAACGGACTCAGGACTTGGAGGATCAGGTCAAGCAGGTTCAGGGGCAACAGGCAGGGTCTGAAGCAAAGCTCCGAAGGGTGATCGCGCTACGGGAGGTGACCATCACCACGTTAAAGACCACGCTAGCCGCAATGGAGAACGAAATCGCCATGTACCAGGAGCTCCACAAGGTGGATGTCTAGAGCACATGGCCCGAGGACGTGCGAACAAATAAGCCTGGGCATCTGGTTGATGGTGGTCTGGCACCATCAAACGACAGCCGGCGCGGACGAGTGAAGGGATGAAGCTTTAGATAAGAAAGGTACCGCAGGTACGAACTGAGGACAATAGATGTCAAGCGATGCGTAACCAAGCGTAGATTCGATCGTTCGGACTAACTACTCAGGGTACGTAGGACAGCACGCGTGAGAGAGGCACATAAATGCGACAGACATGACTCTGTCACAGGGCGGCAGACCAGTAGGAAAGCGCCACCTGCACCTAGGGTCTAGAGCTAGGTAACCCACTATATAAGCAGGAAGGCTGGTAGTGGGTCGGGGTCTTTTGGGAGTTAAGTCTGCGTCTTGTATCTTGCTCCTCTATCGGAGATAGTTTGTACTCAGGCAGGCATTATAAATATATCCATACTTCTTCTATTCACCTTACAAGCGGGGATTCCCCACTTGTCTCACTCCTAGGCTGAGCAGCGCTCTCTGCCAAACCACCATAGTAGAACTCCCCCACTCTGTACACGAACCCTCGCGGTGTCTAGGTAGAGGCTATTTAACACCTTCCATTACTTCCGAGGTAAGGCCGGCTTGCCGGTTCGGACCCCGGAGTTGGATGCTATCCACAGCATCCTGGCGACCACTGAGACTTCCTGAGAAGCACCACATCTGGCCTGCGAAGTCCCCGATGACCAGTGCTCAATATCATTCAAGGACAAAAACGCTTTCATTTTATCTGAGAGCGAGTGGAAGTTGGCACTTTGAATGTCTTTCATGGGCTATGGTAGCCAATAGATTTACCAAACCATTAGCACCAACTATATTCGAGAAGCACATAGATTCACTAGGAGTTCCTAAATACTCCAACAGTCACGCATAAGGGGAGTGTTGATATATAGTACAAGCATACAACATTGTATAGTATGACCTCTATTCACTTAAGGAGTTGGTGGAGTTTCCATTAAGCAAAGTGTGTTGGAACATGCATAAGTTATGGAGCAATCACAGCCATTGAACACGGATCATATGTATATAATACAAATGTACATTACACATAAAATAGAACTTTTATTGTAAATTCCTTTGTTTATAATAATTCTACAAAGTTCGGTGTCAAAGTGTACTTCATCTTCAATGTCTAGTGTTCAAGTGCAATCTTTTGTACATCCTTGCATTTAACAAGCCTTCATTACTAAAGCAACCACAAGCTTATGCTAACAACCTTGTAAGCTTAACAACCTTGTAATCATTAGGTAAGTTGTCAACACCTTTGGTAATTGTAACTTATTTGGAGCTATAATATTTAAATATTGAGTTGCTAAATTAATACTTGCTTTAGATGAATCATTTTTTAAAAATAATTTTAGTGAATAACTTTGTCATAGTAAATCATATTATATTATTATTATTATTATTAATGATGTGGTTATTTTAATATAGCACAAATTAAACAACTTGAATAATTGTAACATATAATTATGGCCTTGAATCTAATGTCCCACACTTCACATTATTCATTAAATTTTATAGAACTTATTATTAATAAACATATAAAGTTAAGATCAATCTTGGTCAATAACCTTGGATTTTATTATGAATGCTAAGTCATTTATCAACAAATACAAATTGTTTGTATGGTGGAAATTTAGTTTTTTTAGTTTTAGAAATTATGAATGCCAAGTCATTGATCAATAAATACAAATTGTTTGTACGATGGAAATTCAGTTTTTTTACTTTTAGAAGTACATAGTAGTATTATACATTTCCCTTTAACCAAAAAGACAAAGATCCAATTTGTGTAACAAAGACGGCCTATGTACTACTTAATAGGTGATGTATGATATACCTAAGTGACTTTCATTAGGTAAGAAAATGATTAATTAGTGTTATAAATAAAGTTTTTATATTACTTAGCCAAGTGATGCATGATTTATTTAAATGACTCTCATCCAATAAAAATTGAAAGTACTATTTAATTGAGTAATGCATGATTATAAAATTGATTTTATTATAATTTTTAATTGGTTGAATCACTTGACTCAAGTAAATAAAAGTGATCTAATTAAATAATAGAAGCCTTCTTCGTAATACCAATTAGCTTTTAGTGTTTATGATTAAAGGAAGAGGAATGGTGCTATGATAGATTCTCACCAAGGAAGAACTAAGTAATGGTATGAACTATCAAAATATAATACTAGAATATGCCTTGGGATATTTTAAGAATATTTATTACACAAAACTTACATAGCAAGTGCTACACAACCCTAGATTTTACCACATGCAATTTGTCAAATCACACCAAGCATGTAGTATTCTAAGAAATGCCTTAGATAATTTATCCCATATTCAAAAGCATGGCACAAACCTCCTCAGAATAATATATAAAAAACTTAAGACAAGGCCGAAAACATTCTAATTACACAAGTTATGAGTCACTCTTGTGTTTAATTAGTAATTCTCTTTTATTATTATTTATTTATTTTTCATAAATGAAATTTAATATCCGATTCATATACTATTCCGATGATGCACGATTTACATAAACAACTTTCATCAGATAAAAACGTGACAAGAGTATTATTTCTCACGGTTATATTAAGAAGGATTTAGTGTAAGAGTACTATTTTCTCATGAATGTACATGTGTACAAAAGAATCACCTGAGGGTAAAAGTGGCGTCTACATGGCTTTTTTCAGTGGTAAAATAACCGGGCAATTTTGCCCAGTTGTATGGTTATCGAGCATAATTAAATGACACGTGTATCAAAATTAATGAATTAGGTTTTTGCTTTTTTTTAGCTTTAAAAAAATCAATGATAAATTAAAACTTTAAAATAAAGAGCGAACATAAGATTCAGCAAAATATTACTCATTTACATGTAAGAATTTATATTATATATATATATATATATATATATAGACACAGACATTATTTGATATACTTACAGAAAGAACATAAGTTACTGCAGATAATATATAAATCTCTGAAGAGTCTTTTTTATATGACATAAACACAGATGTGTGTGTGTCTTTCTTTCTATAATATTGTTTCATTCATACTCATCATGTATTAATATAAATGACGTAAGTTTTGTAAGAATGCACAATATATAGATTTTTTTCACATATATAAACTAATATTATACATGTATATATATTTAAATTTAAATATATATATATATATGAGAGAGATTTCTTTATAAGTATAATCAATAAATAATCAAAATAAACAATTCTTATGTATAAATAAGCATATATATGTACATGAGTATATAATTATATATATATGTACTATATTTATACATTATATATGGAGTATGTAATAACTGAAAGATTTCTCTATTTCTCTCAACACACTCACATGTTTGTGTGTAATATATATATATATATATATATATATATATATATATATATATATATATATGTGTGTGTGTGTGTGTATACATTGTTATACACACACATATATATAAAGAGAAACACTAGTAAACTATAATTAATGATTCTATATAAGAAAATAACAATGAAAAGTTGGAGTTTTAATATATTTTTTTTAATTAAAAATACTGAGTAGGTGCACATTTATTATATATGTATGTGTAATATATATATGTAAAAACCCTCTTTATAATAACCGGTTAAATGAAAATTGTGCATTATTAGTTTATTTTTGAATTTAATTAACCACTTTAATGGAAAAGCACAATGGTAGTAATAATTAATGACATGGCATTACTTTAATTTATCACCGGCCAAATAACCACATGCTAATGGAAAGTGGGCCTTAGTGTGTTTAAGAAATTCATAGTAGTAGCATGTGGGCCTTAGTGTGTTTAAGAAATTCATAGTAGTACCCGCCATTTGACATGAAAAGTTTGGAGATATATATTTTATTTAAACATGTGTTAGAATATACTTAGCTTATTCTAAATCCATAGTTAATATTTTCTTCTTAAACTAATGAAAGATTCTGGATACTTAACTCACATTAGGAAAACATTCGTGATTACAGTAAAATCATAATTTTAAGTTAATTTGGGTCTATTTAATTATGATGTTTCAGATTTATCACACATGAGAGCAAAATTTATATTAATATATTTTAATTGTGTGAATCATCTTTAATATGTAATCTGTTATTTAAAGAGAGATTGTATCTTTTTTTATTTTTAAAAATATACATTATATATTTTTAATGTTTATGTTTTCAATTTTATATTATATTAATTAATATATTATATAATACATTATACATGCATAAATACATTATACATTTTAATTTAAATATTGTATTCTTGGATCAGCATATTACAACTTACATATTCAAATCTATTAAAATTATATTGTTGTTTTAAAATTAAAATTTATAAATCAGATGTGGGATATTTCATATGCAAACATAAATTCCATTATTAAAATAAAATTTATTAAAATTTATAAATTTATATTTCAAACTTAAAATTAAACATGAAATAATTAAATTCCATAATGAATTTAGATTTTTCATTTTCAAACATAAATTCCACTGTTAAAATTAATCTATTTAAATTTAAAAATTATTTTTTAAACTTAAAATTATATTAATAAATTTATTGCTGGTTATTTGATATTTAGCTGTGTTTCTATTTTGCATAAATATATTATTTCTAACCTAAAACACTTAAAATACATGTAAAACAACTTAAAACTTAACTTGGTACATTCTGTTTAACATGGAGAGTTTGGGGCTTTCTATCTAATTTTCATGAAACACGTTTGGAATAAAAACAAATGTCAAAAGTAGGTCAAAGTAGATCAATATTATTCTCTATGAATACATTATTATGATTCAAGGTTTAAGTAATAGTTTATTTTTGAATTAAGTAAATAATAATATTCAAAAAATAAAATTAATTTGAATGAAGACAGAGAACATAGAAATACAAAAGATATATATACATCAGTTAGTGTATGTGTATAAAAGGATATATAAACATTAAAGAAACCAGTATGTATATATATATATTTGTATGAATTCGTAGATACACAAAGGTAATTAGTAATTATAAACTATAATAGTTAGTTTTATAAACTAAAGAATAGCCTTGAGAACATATTATACATATATATACACACACCTACATTTATATATACATATATGTGATTATTCTATTTACATATTTCATTTCTAATAAATGATATATTAATATTTTTATTATGTGTTTTCAACCACTTAAACATCCTATTGAATTAGGGCTGGAGGATTAGGGTTTGCGAGCTGAAGATCTAATTGTAGATCCGCCATGGCTTCCAGAAAAAGAACTCTTCTTAAGGCGATCATCCTTGGCGACAGCGGGTAAGCCATAGATCAATCCTTTCTACAGAAATTTCCATGTATTTTGATATCTTTACATATTTTACATTCTCTATATTTTTCCATGTATTGTGTATATATACACACACAGAAATTTGTGTGTGTATATACATATTCTTAGCTTTATTGTTTTGCAGTGTTGGGAAGACTTCGTTGATGAATCAGTATCCTTGAATTGTTTATATGTCGAATTCATTGATTTTTATAATTTCCTTAACCTTGATTTTAGATATGTGAATAAGAAATTCAGTAATCAGTACAAGGCCACTATTGGGGCGGATTTCCTCACTAAGGAAGTTCAAGTCGAGGACAGGCTTGTCACCATGCAGGTGTGTGTGAATATTAACAATAGTTAGAAGCTCTCTCTCTTACACCATATAAGTAGGATGGTAGACATACACAAAATGAGTTCTCTGAAAACGTTTGTAGATATGGGATACAGCTGGTCAAGAGAGGTTCCAGAGTCTGGGTGTTGCATTCTATCGAGGAGCAGATTGTTGTGTGCTTGTTTACGACGTCAATGTGCTCAAGTCCTTTGACAACCTTGATAACTGGCGTGAGGAGTTCCTTATTCAGGTAATGTATAGACATATGTTATATATTGTACACATATATGCACGCTTGTTGTTTGTGTCTGTTGCTGTTATCTATCAATTGTCATATAAACTATTACTATATTTTCCAGGCAAGCCCTTCGGATCCAGATAATTTCCCATTCATTGTTCTTGGAAACAAAGTTGATGTGGACGGTGGAAACAGCAGAGTGGTATGAATTTAAATAGATTAAATGTAGGTATGTATAAATGCAATGTTATGCAGGTTTCTGAGAAGAAGGCAAAGGCATGGTGTGCTTCAAAGGGGAATATTCCTTACTTCGAGACTTCTGCAAAAGAAGATTTCAACGTAGAAGCTGCTTTCCAATGCATTGCTAAGAATGCATTGAGAAATGAGCCCGAAGAGGACTTGTAAGTTTAGTTTTAGTTTACCTATTTATTAACTTAACTTCAGTATTTACAGTTTAATATTAAATTTATTTACACATAAAAGGATAAATCTCTTATGTTTTTTTTCCCAGCTATCTTCCTGATACAATTGACATGAACACAGTAAGGCCGCCTAGATCATCTGGGTGCGAATGTTGAACGGGGACATAATGTTTTATCTATAAGTCGCTTTGTACTGTTTTTTTTCCTTCTTATTTACGTATATTTTTTATAATTTTTTTTGATGTTCCGAAAATAATGCTTATCGATATTGATGGGATAAATGTATACAATTAATCATTATAGTTGGTGCATTTAAAGAGTAAGTTAAAAATAATTCATAACATAGTCCCAACTAGATTCAAAAATGACAATTTATTTAATTATGTTTTATAGTTAAAACTATTTTTATGTATTATATTATTTTATTTATATTTTTTGTTCAAAAGAGCTGTACAAAGAGACTGGTAGATCCATCACCAAAAGATCTCAATTTTGAAGACTTTACAATCGACCGACACAGCGGACACGTTCTCTCCCTCTCAAACCTAACAAACAACCGATTTGAATTAAATTAATACAATATAATACATAAATAAATAAATATATATACACACACACACACACACATGAACATAAATATATACATATATTAATAAACTTAAATAATATATACATACTCTTTCTAATAATAATGATCAACGCCTATTCATTTTCTCAATTAATTAATTTGCACTATACACAAATGTAAATTTATATATTCCTTCACATAAGTATGATAAACACAGAAAGCACATATACGTACACGCAAGCCTAAGTATGTAGAGTCACACGCGCATGCATGCACGCACACACACACACACACACACACCGTATGTATGTATACTTAATAAATGAGCTTGCATATACCATTCAGAGACGCAATCTTCACAGAACACATGCTTGCAAAGCAAGGATATGGGAGCATGCATTTTTTCCTGGCAGATAGCACATAAATCTCCGGCAGCAAGTACCTGACATATATAGCACCATCACATAAATAATAATTAATCATGTCAATGTTGCATTGTTACTTAATTATATAAAATATATATGTATAAATAAATACATGTACCTCATCTGAAGTTGCATAGCAACCATACTGAACTTCCCTTCGGAGAACAGACCTAATGGCTGTGATGAACTTTTGCACCTGTAGAAGCAGGTGACACGAGGATTGTTAAAAATTCTCAGCTTATATATTGCCAGTTCCATTTCTTTATAACACGCACATATTGTTAAATTATCAACAATTCAATAAAAATTAACCATTGAATAAATACTACTGTTGTTTACCTTCTCAAAGACTTGAGTGACTTTGAAAGTAAGGTATAATCCTGTTGTTAAAGACGAAAACACACTTCCATACTCCTTGTTAAGGAAGAAGCGGTACCAAATTGAACCAGGTATCACCGCTCGGTAGAGTAAAACCACATATTCTGTGAGAGTTAAAATCTGGCCCTGTAATACAATAGAAACTACTGATCATTCTTTATCCGACATAGTACCCCTCTCTCTCTCTCTCTCTCTCTCTCTCTCTCTCTCTCTCTCTCTCTCTCACACACACACACACACACACATCTCAATCTCAAATTTTTTAAAAAGTTGTACATAACAGTTAATTATATTTATCAGAGGACTGCTAGTTATTAGACAATATATAAGTTACCTGCCATCTATAATTACGACCACGACCTTTCTTGTAATATATCAAAACTCCACATTTGAACGCCATCGCAGAGAGTCGGACCATCGTATCTAAACACATAACAGTACTTGTATATATTGTCTGTGCATGAAGAGAGAGAGATGCATATCACACTATAAATATCTAAACACAATCCACACACACCATTTAAAACTATATTGAAGATTGCATCTGCAAAGCTGGGAATTTTCTTAGGTGGAAAGAGGATCAACGGTCGCCAAAGAGCATCAGCACGATACCACCAGTATATCCCCACAACATGTTGTATTAGTAAAGCTGCAAGTGCCAGTAAAACATACGTCTTTCGTTCACCCTGAGATAGTTTAACAAGATAATTAGCCATGGAAATGCATAAGAACATAAACACGCACATACACACACAACATGTATATATGTGTACATATCTGTAAGGCTTCAACCATCAGATAGACGAAGACAGTCTCAAACACTTACGTGCAATCATATAAGTGCTTACCTTGAACCAACAAATACAAGAACAAATCGGTTAAGTAGTAAAAACATATCAAAAGTAATGACTGAAACAAAGATATTTATGTTACGAATCTCTATACGTGCGGAACAGCACACGTGAGGAAAGAAAATCTGTAAAAGAAATAGCTTTCACCCTTAAAGAAGTCTGCTTGCGTAACAGATTATTCGCTTTGATCATTATTGCCGAGATCCAAATTGTCACCAGGAATCCTGTGAGAAATTAAGTACATACATGCACATGTTCTATATGACGTTCATTAACAAAATAACATATACATATATACATCCACACACACACACACATATATATATATATAAAGAGGGAGGGAGAAATTACAAACTCATGCATATAATATGTCCATGTTTAGCCACACGTTGAAAGACACTCATGTATAAAGAAGTGCTTGCTGATTATATACTAATAATAAGCATGGACATTATCTACGATTAGTAGTTCTATATACACGTTACAGATGTGTGTGTGTCTATATATATACCTTGAAGATGTTGCCGGATGAAGACAACCAGAAGCAAAACCGAAAAGGGCAGTACCTGCTCAATCCACTTTGCGAGGTGTTGAAAGTCATACCTTGCCACAGCCTCAGTTGGAGGAGAACCACCGGAAACAGCTTCTCCGTACGAACCAGCCCCATCAGACAGCCGGACCTCATCCTGACCGTGAATCCCCTCATCTTGTGCCCGATCCGACCCTGAATCTGCTATAATCCGGATAGATACCTCCGCACCGGCCCCCGAATCACTCTCACTGTGTACTGAATCATGTGCGCGTGGAATTCCCCGCAGGAAATCGATCCAGGGAGTGATTCTCGACAGGGAATGTGGAATTAAGGACGAAATGCTTGCCGAGGTATGGCCAGCTGATGAAATTCTGGACAAATCGTGGAAGAAGATGGTGCAGCTGAGGAAATCGGTGAATCCATGGGGAAATTTTATCACATTTTATCACGTACACATTGTTTCTGGCGCCTTCCGCAAGAACCCTAATCCAGATGGAGATCCCAATCCGAATATTCTTGCTACTTTTGAAATAATGCAGGTAAGACTATGTTTAAGAAGCTAATTATTATTATATTTATTTAATATTTAAATATTTTAAGTGTAAATTATTGATATTTGTAGTATTAAGTGTAAGAATGGAAGTAATTAAATTCTCTGTCTTATTTAAAATTGTATAATACATAAATAAAGTGTAAATCTTATATTATAAATATAAATTATTAATCAAACTATGTCATTCATGTTTTAAGAGCAGAATTTGATTTGATAACGATGTGGAAGGTTTAACGGCTACATATTCTTTTAATTTAAATAACTTTCAACAAATTACACAAAAACTTTTTAATAGTAAACTTTTTAAGGATGTAGTAATGTAATTAAACATAATATTGAAAATTAAGTTTGTGTTATACCATACTTATTTTATACATATAAACTTCTTAGTAGCTGCAAAACATAATAAAATATTTATATATATCTACGTCACTGTGTGTATAGAATTCCATATTAATAATATCCTTATACTTGCGTATAAAACTAAATCAAACATTGATAATGGCAAGGTTCTGTCGACCTGTAGCAAACCCTACTCAATCTATCATCCTTTCCCATGCAATGGTCGGTCGAACCACTTAGCCTCGTTTACCTCGCCGATGTCACTTAGTATGGCCAATAGTAGCATCCTCCCCTCAGGCTCCTCTCAACTAGAGCATGCGTTCCTGTCACCTCTCCTCACGTTCTATGCATTCTTGATGTTGCATAATTCGCTCTTCGTGATGTTGCTTTGTTACGTGGTGCAAGAAATATACCATCACATCCTTCCGCCTAGCAATGTTCTTCATTGTGTTATTAAGCAGGGCTTCCTGTTTTCTACTTTTGTACACTTGAAAATGACTTTGAACAACTAGGATCGTAGTGTTGTCCATATCCAGCCACCTAAAGTATGTGCTCATTATTCTCTAGACTGTTTATCAACCGGAGCTGGTGATGGTGGATCTATAACCGTACGATTATTCAATTCTTCATGTAGACATCTGCAGATTGAATAACGGAGAACAGGCAATTTCTGCACAGTGCATATATACGATTCCCATCAATTTCCTTACCCTTCTTCCTGCCCTCCATTACTATGTTCATGCAGAGCCTCTACCTCTCCAACCCCTCGTGAACGCCATGCTGAACCTAAAGTTCCTTGCGGGTCCTCCTCCTTATATACCTGAGTAAGGGAAAACGCAGTTAGAGTCCCATGGCCTTGGATCCAATGGCATCTCTTTTTATAGTGTGTTTGATCGGCGTGACACAAGCATGCATGAGAGCGTGTTTCATTCATTTTAGGCATGTTCACACTTCTAATTTGACACCTTTCCATATTAAGATTTTTCAAATATATACTTTGATTGTTTTGTCACCCGACACGGGCTAAAGGTGGGACCATCCTAAAGGAGCAAAGTGCCTTGACTTTTGCTGGCTGCCAAGACAATGGAGGCCCCTTCCATGCCTTCCCTTGTATCCTGAGTGCCTAACTCCACGTTTGCCTCAAAGAGACATAAGTTCTCCTTAAGGGTCTACCTAGACTTCCATTTGTCATTATCCACATCCCATATGTGCCAAAAAGAGTTGTAGGTTCAATGATGCACCAAACTTGTAGATGCCTTTCACAGTTATTTGGAAGGTTCCCACAAGTTGCACATGATCCTTCTTGGAAAACAAAGAGTGGAATGCATTCCAAACTCTCAAAATCACTTTGAATACTCTAGAGCTTCCTAAGCACTTACTAAACCATATATAGGTTGATACAAACACAATCATGTGGTCAAAATGGTATAGACACAATGAGACCATGGTACCCATTGTATGAGTACAATGGTTAGGGTTTAGTAAGTGATAGTGCCTCCATAGACTCAAGGGTTGCTATTATGCCTTGCTTTTGAAGTTACCGTAATGTATGTACCATCTTGACTTACATAGTTGATATTAACATGATACCATGGGTTATAGGTGATATCAAGAGACACATAGCTATGTAAACATCCCATCATGTTTGTATCATCTTGGTTACATGTATCAATATGTCAATCAAGCTAGAGGTGATCTAAGATACACATGATTGTACATATGTATGCGAGGGGTCTAGTCAAGTAAGAAGGGTAGAGGTGATCAATACCATGATTCTATCATGTTTGTATCATCTTGATCATAGGTATTAACATGTAGATGGGGTTAGAGGTGATCTTAGAGACACATGGCTGTACACATGTATATAAGGAGTTTAGTAATGTCATTATAAGCTTACTCACTTGATGTATGAGTTGCACAAAGTCATTTTTCATGAAAATCAAATTCATGTTAACTCCATTAACAAGTGTTTGTAACACTATTTAAGGTTTGTAAAATGCATGTTGTAATTAAAATGGGCATGATACATAAAAATGAGAATATGAAGTAAATTACTAATTAATACTTAAGTTTTAATTATTAGCTAATTATTTATTAAATATTTAATTAAGCCTTAATTATTAATTAATTAACAAATTAGTTCTTCATTAACCTTACTTAATAAAGAATATTCCTAAAATATCTTAGAATATTTATATTATTCTTCATTGTAATATTACAATAATTAAAAAATACTAACAAACATAATTACAAATGAAATCATTTTCTTATCAACCTGTTAATTTATTTGTAATTACTTTATCCTTAACCATATACAAAAATCTCTTCATTTTGTATAAGTCATCACTCTTTAGATTAATTAAATCATTTTTTGTCAATATCTTTATATTGTTGCCACCACATGCAGTTAGGAGTTGCCATCCTTATTAATATGTAATTTGTGATAATAACAAAAATGCATAAACCTATTAATTTATTTGTAATTACTTTCTTCTTAACCATATATAGAAATCTCCTCATTTTGTTTAAGTCATCACTCTTTGGATTAATCGAATCATTTTGGTTAATATCTTTATATTGTTGCCACCACATAACACTTTCACGAATGCATTTAGGAGTTGTCATCCTTGTTAATATGTAATTTGTGATAATTACAAGAGTGCATAGAGGCCTATCTAAAAATTGACGTTCCTTAATAATAATATTGTAAAGTGCCAAGTTGCTCTCCTTTAATTTATAAAATTTAAAATCACGAGAAAGAGAAGCATTAAGATATGTTTTATATAGTGGATATTGCTCACGAAAGTTTTTAATGTTCTTCTTTTTGAGGCACGTATCCATAACTCATCCATGGTATTAATATTAAAATATGGGTCGAAAGTGATTGTATGGATACAAGCAATATTTTGGTTAAGCATAGCCTTTTGAAGAGAGTCGTCTACCACTAAGGTATGTGCGTTCTTCATTATTCTTAACTGATTGATCTTCTAATAAAGCCCAATTAATTTTTCATTCTTGAAGAAGTATGGCTTGCTTTTCTTTTTTACATCGTAAAATTCAAGAGGTTTATAATATCTTCACTAGTCAAAAATCCAATCTTTACGAATCACATTTTTTGCAACACTACAATGTTTATTAAGGAAATTTAGCAATGGTGTTAAGTTGTGAATCTACATGCATGACCAAATCCCTATAAGTGCACTTATCTCCTTGAGCTTTTGAAAAAGACGGTCCAACCCCAAACGAAAAATGATATCATGTCAAAATTTATTATGATAAAGAATGAAATTTCCTTGTTTAATTTTTTTTTTCTCTATCCTCAGGCCTTTGTCGATGAAGTAAAATACCATTGACATCCAACAATATGGGTAACAAGGGGCAACCTTGCCTCTTGAATGCATTGCAACTCATTTGTTTGGTCCCTTTTACATTTATCTTTTGACACTATATTGCTGCTGATCTTTTTATCATTTACTTATACATCATCCTTAAAAGATTCAAATATTAAAGGCACCAGAGAAGTGATTCATGAATTAAAGGCAATAGAAATGGTGATGTAGAAATTGAAGTGGTCCCCATAGTAATGATGTTTTGAGCTACATTATTATCCATTTCATGCATGAACTCTGTCATTCTGATATGTGACACAAGAAATTTTTGCCATACCTCTCTCTTACCTCATGCCACTACTGAAAATCCATGTTCTCAACTGTTTTTACATTTGTAAAATGATAATTAACTGGCTTTATAATTACCAAGGTATATTGTTTACCTTGTTAATGTGTAACCCATGTTTAAACTAAAAGCTTCTTTAATCCTTGAGAGTTTATTTTTTTATACAAATATAAAAGAAATATACAAAAATGCTTTATGTTACACTCATTTACAACTATTTGTCACTTTATCAACACATTATCAAATCTTCTTCACTGTTGCCTTCTAAGTGAGGTGAAGAAGGTTTTAGCCGCTTGAAAGATCACTCAACATATTCCGTTTCTTTTATTAATGTTTCCATGGTCAATGGAGTAATTGAATGTTCTATATACTCGAGATAATTTCCGATGTAATATCTAGTTCAAGATCGTTCTCAGACTCTGACATTGAATCAAATTTCTCTTTTGAATTATCGCACTTCTCGGGAGGGAACTTTCCCAAATACTCATGTATGAGTTTGTTAAGGTAGTCAATTCAGAACCTCTCTATCCACTTGTTCAAGTCCTTGACCATGGTCTTATTTATCTTTTTGAATAGCAAACACACATGTATTATGAAGGTAACACTAAGACGAATCCCTTAATGTAGTAGTCAAAACCCATGCATCACAATGAAGACCCCTGATCAAGTTGACGATGTTTCGTGCAGCCTGATTTGTAATGTTTGGATAATGTACATTATTAAATACATCCCTCTTAGTTATCAGTGTATTGGATGAAGGTTCAAGTCCGTTGGAGTGAAAACAAATGCTTGGCTAGTTATTTGGAAGTTTCAAATTGTTTAACGCATTCCTAACAACCAAGTGAACAACCGTATCAATACACCTAGAATCAGCATCGTTCATATAAAATCCAGTTCGACGATGTTTGTTCTCCTTGGCGAAGACGAAGGTGAAGGTATCGATGACATGAGCAAAACTCAAGAAATAAATACATGAAAACGTATGTATCAGCTAAGTGTGTAAAAATTAAATATAAATACCTTTTATATACATGCTTGCATGGCTAAGCTTCTCCAACAAATCTTCTAGTGCCTTATTTGAAGAAGGATTTTTGACACATGCCAATCCATCACAAACATTTGAAACGGTTCCTTATAAACAGTGATGTTACCCCATAAAGTCTCTGAATCCAACAACAAACATCTATAGGGCTTATTATGATTCGTAGCGTTCTCCTTTATAAGGTTCAACTCGGTTCTCCGCTGTTGAAGGACTGCCATAAGAGAAGGTGTCATTGCAATGTTCTCTTTTTCTGGTGTTGGTATGCAATAACTTCTTGTCTAGATCTTCCAATTGGTTCACCCAGATATTTGCTAACCTCCTCGTATGCTGAAGCCAAAGTCCAACCCAGCTTATGACAATATATTCCCAACCACTCCTTGAAGTGTTTGATCTTTTTCAGCTCCATTGCCTTCAGATAAAAAGGAGAGGTGGGGTTGTTGTTATTAATTTGTAGTTTGTCATCAACCACCAAATTAATTAACACATCTATCTCCTCCACTGTTGTTGAAGGCTTCAACCATGTGAACTTAAAGTTGTTGTCTACATCCTTCGCAGCTTAGCCTTTCCTTCCAGCCCATTGAACAAAATTAACTGCTGCAATTTCTTCGGCTCTCTACAGATAAAAAAAGTAATAAATTAATAATAATGGCGAGATAAATCCCACCAAACAATTTCCTTACCCGATATTCCGCACTTTGTTCTCTCCCTATAGTAGCTCTTTGCGGCTACCCAAGAGTTAACCACATGGATCGCATGTGTTTTGAACTTCTCCCATAGTTTGCTGTTATAATGGTTGGCGCCGGCAATGTCTCATTCTATCAATAGCTTATGGTACTGCTCAGTTATGAGATTCGGCTTAGTTAAAAAATGCCGATCTTTTTGTCAGCTTCTCATGGGTATACTCTAAAAGTTTTGTTGCCATCGTTCCCTTATTGTGTTCATTGAGAAGTCATTGAGTTGTGTGTTAGCAGCTAATAATGTAGTACCTTATTGATTTTTTATTCTCTATCTAAATCATTGTGATTTGTTTTGGTGTTGTCACTCACACTATCTTAGTGCCTTTCTTTCTTTCATAATATGGGCACAAACAACATTATGTGGAATGGTGTAAAAATTGTCGTTCTTCATCTTTTCCACAAGCTCAGCTACATGTTTTGTTGAGTGGCTTATAATTGAAATTGGGGTTAATGTTGCAATACTTAACCCCACACTCGTAAATCCTAAATTCTATTATCCAACATCATTTCTTTGTGACTTATTGCAGC
Source organism: Selaginella tamariscina (assembly GCA_003024785.1). NCBI lineage: Eukaryota > Viridiplantae > Streptophyta > Lycopodiopsida > Selaginellales > Selaginellaceae > Selaginella > Selaginella tamariscina. Next base: position 377,965 of record PUQB01000199.1, read on the forward strand.
ATAAGATGCCATTAGTGCAGTTGACAAAACGACTGATGACTTTCTTTTACAGTCAGAATCAACATGTGTTAGCCCCGACTGCATCTGTTCTAGTGTTCTTGGCACACTCTTCCAGCTTTTAAAAATTCTTAAACAAATTGAATGTGATATATAAAGAACTTGGGACCGAGCCACCCTCTCAATCTCCTAATGATGTCGTTGTGTTCTTCTTTAATAAGACGTAGGACGATTGCTTCAATTGTGGATGTTCTGTATTGCGAAGCAATATCTGCTGCAAATACACCTACTCAATAAGTATTAAGATCCTGAAGTAGACATTTAATTAAATCCCTCATAAATGGGCTTTTGTTTACTTGAAGAAGAACTCCATAGTTGACGTCATTAGTGAACACGTGAACGTTATAATCCATAAATCAACAAAACCATCTGAGGTTCTTGTCGTATTTGGCGTCCTTCAAATCCAAGAACGTGACATTAGATAGAACAAGGTATATATTTTGAGCATTGTCCAATCTCAGTTTGCAGCTTGCCCTCGGGTGCTTAACTAGTGAATTTACTTTCCATTGTTTTGCTTATCCACGTGATGTGACAGAGATTAATTTCACAGCAATAATGGTTGATCTTATACACTTTTCGTTTATTTTGAAATATGACCAAGTTGATTCTAGAATCCCTAGGCCCATCTCATCTCCTCCTCTTGTCTTTAATGTCACCTCAATTCTACATTTGAATATAAAAATAATAAGTTTATCAAGGACATATCCGAGTATAGCAAATTTTATTTTAATTCTTACCCAAAATTTGATGACAACTCCATACTAATTGATAAATTAGTTCGTTTGATTAAGTCGTCTGTTTGCACAATATTACATTGTGAATACAATTCATATAAAAATGCATGCACACTTATATAAATCCGAATATACAAATACACTGTTAAAGCTTTATAAAATCAATACATATTTTTCTTTGAAGTGCTTAAACTAATTAGATGGTGAGGAATTATAATATACAGACAAACATGTACTTATATATATTAATATATTGGGACATTCATATACACCCTTCTTTATCTTAGAGAGAAGTGGGCAGGATTAAGTGTTCAAAGCTCACCTTTGTGATAGTGCAAGGAACTAGTATCCTTCGGTTTTAAAACCATCACAAATGTGAACTTTGAACAGTTTTACATGGTTTACTGGTTTTTACTCAAAATATTATAATAAGATTATAAAGTAAATAAAAGGAGATAAAGAACTTATATATAATATAATACATGTACATTCACATAGAGTTTGGCGGGATTAATCCGCCACCCTTCTCTGTCTCATAAAAAAGTGGCTAGGATTAATCTTGCCCACCACTTTAGGAGACATGGAAGGGGTGTGGGATTAATTCCACGACCACTTCCTTGCCTTCTAGAATTTGTGTTTTTGAGAAAGAATATATAGAAATTATATATATAAATAAACACATACATATAAATACATGTGTATGTGGGAAATAAAGGTAAAGGAGTTGTGAACGAGATTAATCCCGCCATCCCTTTCATGCCTGGTGGGCGAAATTAATTCCGCTCATAAGTCTCTCATATGGATAAGGGTGGCGGGATTAATCCCTCCCCCACTCTTTGAAACATAAAGGTTAGCAAGATTAATTTAGCCACCCCTTTCATACCTAGTGAGCAATTGTTATTAATAAACAATCCAAGCTTTTAGAACCTAATTTTATATATTTTGTCTCCCTGCCTCCTCAAACAATGGGCGAAATTAATTTCACCAACCTTTATATCTCAATGAATGGGAGGGGTGAGATTAATCTCGCCCACCAGGGATGAAAAAAGGTGGTAGAATTAATCCTGCCATCATTTATGTCTCAAAGAGTGTGGGACATGATTAATCCCACCCACAAGGGGCAAGATTAATCTTACCACCCTTTAGGCATGGGATTAATCCCACCACCCCCTTCTCTGTCTCATAGAGTTGTGGCGAGGATTAATCCCACCCACCATGGGTGGCAGGATTAATCCCCAGTTTGCGACATGGAAGGGGTGGCGAGATTAATCCCACCACCCTTAAGTAGGGCATGTTGTGGCGGGGTTAATCTCGCCACCCAAGCAGAGAATGAGATACAAGTATACACATATATACATATAGTTGTGTGTGTGTGACAAAGAGAGATAAAGAAATTACATATATAAAAAAACACAAATATACATATATTCAAGAGTGTGTGTCTAAGAGAAAAATATAAAGTAATTTGTAAGAGAGAGAGATAAAAAAATAAATTTATGTGTGTGTGTGTGCAAGAGATAGATAAATAAATAAAATTATATAGATGCACACACACACATATGTATATGTATATACAAGAGTATGCGTGTTTATGTGAGAGATAGATAAATCAATAAAATTATATATATACACACATATATATATGTATATGTATCTGTATATCGTGTGTGTGCTAAATAAATTAAATTATACATATACACACACATATATATGTATATGTATATACAAGTGTGTGTGTGTGTGCACTAGAGATAGATAAATTAATAAAATTACACACACACAACACACACACATATATATATGTGTGTGTGTGTGTGCCAGAAATAAATAAATAAATAAAATTATATAAATACACACACATGTCATGACCCGATACAGGATATAGAATACAGGATACGAGATACAGGATATGCCCACAAGATATGGGATACAGAATATGCCCACAGGATATGCCTACAAGAAGATATGCATACAGGATATACCTACAGGATATGCCTATAGGATATGGGACATCATTTTTAACTTATGACTAAATTAGCCTTTGGAGTATATTTTTAGCTCATGCCTAGATTAACTCTTGGAGTTATGAGCATAAAAGCTTTGACCTAATTGTTGTACAATCAGTTACTATCAACACCAGTCTTTCCACAATCATTCTTGTTTTATTTTTGTTTTACTCCTTACTTCCTGTTCTCGTCTTGTTCTTAATTTTTGTTCTATTTTTGTCTTGTTCCTAGTCCTTGTCCTGCTCTTCAAGCCTCCTTGCTCTTGGATCGTGACTTGATAGTTTGATAATAAATTTCCATTTACTTTTTTCCCTTAGCTTTTCTCCCTTGTTTTCCTCCTTCGTTCTTTCACGAATCATGGTAGATTTTGAGTAATTTCAACACGAGCACCAAATGTTACTTCATGAGCTAGCCACTTTACACCAAGTGGTCACAGATTTGCAAAGTTCTACCAACACAGCGCATGCAACTGCTGATGCATCCTCCAAGGCTGCTGCACAAGCTCTCTCTCAAGCATCCGTGGTTTCCTCTCCATCGAACTCTTCTTCAGAGCCAAAAATCAGCATGCTAAAGAAGTTCAATGACAATCGTGTTGATTTTCAAGGTTTCCTACATCAAATCAGGCTTTTAATCCACATGCAACCACGCCGCTACTCAACTGATGCATAAAAGGTTAGCCTTTTGGCATCCTTACTAGTTAGATCCCCACGAGCTTGGGTTGCCCCTTTGCTAGAGCATGATGACCCATTGATGGAAAACTTTGAAGGATTCGTGGCTGCCTTTGAAGCTTGCTTTTGAGATCTCGATAAGTACCGTTCCGCATGCATGAAGTTAAGGAAGCTCACACAAAGATTCCGACTAGCTTCTATCTATGCATCCGAATTTTAGCAACTTTGCACGAACATTCCATGAGATGAGACTGCACTGATCGAACACTTCCATTTTGGGTTGAGGGATGACATGAAGGACCTTCTCCTTACATTACCGGATGCCCAAACCTTAGCGAAGATCATGCAACATGCCGTTTACTGGGACAACTGTTTGTTCGAGCGTCGTTAGGAAAAATCTTGTTAGCAATTCCTGCAAGCCAATCCACATGTTTCTACGACATCGTTTGGAGTAATTCCTATGGAGGTTGACAAATACAAGTGTGGCCCACTTTCAACTGTTGAGAAGCAACATCGTCGTGGTGAGAACTTATGCTTGTATTGTGGTGAAGCAGGACACAAGGTGGCAGAATGTCTTGTTAAAGCCAGGAAGTTCAAGATGCGTGAAGTTGAAGCTGAAGTTCAATGTCCACTTCATCTAGGAGCCGCAAAGTTGGACATAGGTGTAGGTTCCATTGGTGCTACTCATACCATCTCATCACTCAAGTTTCCTGTACACATTTGCCTCAATGATCGAGAGCTCAAGGAGTTTGCCTTGTTAGACACTAATGCAAATGCATACTTTATGGATAACACTTTTGCAACTCAGCATGGCATTCTGGTGGTGACGTTAAAATGTGCAGTTCCTGTAAAGGTTGCAGATGGTCATCTGATTGCTTCTAGTGTAGTTACCCATGCTACCACACACCTCTCTTTTGCACTCATGGCGGATTCAATTGCTTGATTTCCTTCAACTTGATCAAGACTCGGACAACTTCCATCGTTTTGGGCACATGCCATGGTTCGTAGTTACAAATCCTCAGATCGACTGAAGGTCTAGGACACTCATGTTTTCCTCTCCGACAGCCAGGATCAATCCTGTACCTTCCTGTGTGCAGGATATGACCTTAGTGTCTAAGGCAGTACATGCTACAGGATTGACCGTGCCTGTTCCTGTATCAGTGTTGAAGATTCCTCCTTGATAGGATTTACCTCATGTTATTTTGTCAGTACATCCGCAGGCTCTCTCCACTCTTATAAGTTCACGGATTCCTGTACAGGGTTCTTCCAATCTGTATCAGTGTCGAATTCTCCTCAACATGATCCACCTCCTGTCAGTTTGTCAGCACATTTGCAGGCTCTCTTCACTCCTGTGCATTCATAGACTTCTGTACAGGATTCTTCTAATCCTGTACATTCATCAACATCTGCACAGGTTTTCCCCAATCCTACTTATTTTCATTACTTTGCTTATGTTCCACCCCCAAGATCTTTCCTTTTTTTCATTCACAGCTCCCTCCTCTCCGAGTTCTTACCATTACTATACATGAACTTGCCACTAATCCTGCTCCTTTTCATCTCTTTACTTTTCAAGTAACTCCTACGTCCTATTCTACCTCTTTTGTATATGACTCTCATGTTTTTCAATCCCCTTCTCCTCCTTTTATTTCTTCCTTGCCATCCAAGTATCACTCCTTCCAAAACGTTTTTGATAAGCACAAAGCTGCAGTTTTTCCTATTCACAGGTCCTACAACTGTCCTATCAATCTTTCAGAAGGGAAGACTCCACCATTCGGACAAATTTATGCACTGTCACTGGTCGTCGGGAACTCCGCAAGCCAGATGTGATGCTTCTTAGGAAGCATCAATGGTCACCAGGACGTTGTGGGTAGCGTCCAACTCCAGGGATTCAAACCGGCAAGCTGGCCTTACCTCAAAAGTACTGAAAGGTGCTGAATGGCCTCTACCCGGACGCCGCGAGGGTCCGTGTATAAGGTGGGGGAGTTCTACTAGGGCCTCGCTGTGGTGGTTTGGCAGAGAATGTTGCTCAGCCTAGGAGTGGGACAAGTGGGGAATCCCCGCTTGTAAGGTGAATAGAAGGAGTATGGATATATTTATAATGCCTGCCTAAGTACAAATTATCTCTGACAAGGGAGCAAGATACAAGACACAGACTTGACTCCAAAAAGACCTTGACCCACTACCAGCCTTCCTGCTTATATAGTGGGTCACCTAGCGCTAGACCCTAGGTACATGTGGCGCTTTCTTACTGGTCTGCCGCCCTGTGACAAAGTCTTGTCTGTCTCATTTATGTGCCTCCCTCATGCATGTTGTCCTGCGTACCCTGGGTAGTTGGTCAGATCTATGCTCGGTTATGCCGCCGCCTGACATTGGTCACCATCAGTCTGTACCTGCGGTACCTTCCTTATTTGGCGCTTCATCCCGTCACTCGGGCAGTTTGACAGTGTTAGACCACCATCAACCAGTCACCTACCGAATTGGAGGTTCTTTGCTAATACATCGAGGACAACTTGGCATCCGGCTTCATTCGTCACTCAAAATCCCCTGCAAGAGCACCTATTTTCTTTATCAAAAAGAAATATGGGAGTTTGCGTTTGGTTGTGGACTACAAGGGTTTGAATTAAGTCACCATCTGGAACCGATACTCATTGCCATTGATCCCGGAACTTCTCGATTAGCTACGAGGAGCAAAGATGTTCACGAAGATTGACTTACGAGGGGCTTATAATCTTGTACACATTCGTTTAGGCGATGAGTGGAAGACTGCCTTTCGTACAAGGTATGGACATTTCGAGTACACGGTGATGCCTTTTGGACTTACAAATGCCCCAGCCGTGTTCTAACACATGGTGAACGACATCTTTCATGACTTCTTGGACCAGTTTGTGGTGATCTACCTTGATGACATTTTGATTTTCTCCAAGGACCAGGCGGCACATGATAAGCATGTACGACTAGTTCTACAGAAGTTTCGCGAGCATGGCATGTATGCAAAGTTGGAGAAGTGTTTTTCGACAAGGATATTGTGGAGTTCTTGGGCTACATCGTCTCTCCTACTGGCGTTTCATGGACATGCACAAGGTGAAGACTATCGTGGAGTGGGAGAGGCCCAAGTCTGTTCAAGACGTACAATGTTTTCTTGGCTTTGCAAACTTCTATAGGCGATTCATACAGGACTTCTCCAAGCATGTACTTCCACTCACAGAACTCACCAAACACACAGGGACTTCTCTTGGTTCAATAAGGCAGAACATGCATTCACAACACTCAAGGACGCCTTCACAACAGCTCCCTTCTCTTCCCTTCTTCGTTAAAGCAGATCCTTTGGACTTGCAATAGGTTCTATCCTATCACAAGTTAGAGAAGAGAAGTTACTCCATCTTGTAGCCTTTCACTCTCATAAGTTCCTTTCGGTAGAGATCAATTACGAGATTCATAACAAGAAACTCAAGGCCATTATGGATTCGTTTGAGGAGTGGTGGCACTTCCTAGAAGGCATCATATACAAGTTCTTACAAATCATAAGAACCTGGAGTTTTTTCAAAAGGCTTGAGTTCTCAATCAGCAACATGCTAGGTGGGTGAAATTCTTATCATATTTTGATTTTGTCATCGTCTACAGGCCTAGTTTTCAAAATGGCAAAGCGAATGCATTGTCTAGGTGCTCTTACTTTGCACCAACCCCGGGCGATCATGCATATGATTGTCAAAAGCAAGTTTTGTTGGGTCTTGATCGATTTCGGCTTGCGGCATTACAGGTTCATCAGGCTCCAATAGATTCAACATTTCTACAGGACATTCGTTTGCAACTGGCTACAGACGACTTGGCAAAGAATGTGTTTTCACACATTAGTCCTAACATCGCAAGCTCCTCTTCCTTTAGTTCCCGTACAGACTACAAGTTGTTTGCCATATAGGACAAACTCATGTACCGGGAAGGTCTCATGTACATTTCTGTTGATGTTTACATGACTCATGTGGCGGCTACAGGACATTTTGATGTGGCAAAGACAGTTGAGTTAGTGACTTGCAACTATTGGTGGCATGGGTTGTTTTTGTGGAAACGTTTGTACGGAGTTGTAACACATGCAACAAGTCGAAGATGCCTCGTCACACGCCCTCTGGTCTTCTTTTCCTCTTCATGTTCCCTCTGCTCTTTTGAGATCCATTTCTATGGATTTCCTCACAGATCTTCCTCCTTCTCGTGGATTTGATGCAGTTCTTGTGGTGGTTGACCATTTCACCAAACAAGTTTATTTCCTACCATGTAATAAGACAGCTACAGGCTAGACAACTGTTGAGTTAGTGATCCGAGAAGTGTTCCGACATCATGGTCTTCCTAAGAGCATTGTTTTTTATCGAGGCCCACAATTCATGTGCAGATTTTGGCGAGAGCTTCTCCGGAATCTACAAGTTAAAGCGAATCTTTCTTCAGGATATCATCCATAAACTAATGGGCAGTCAAAACACACGATTCAAACTTTGGAGCAATATCGTTGCTGCTTCATCAGTTACCAACAGGACAACTAGTTGGACCTTCTTTCTATGGCGGAGTTTGCCTACAACAACTCCATTCACGCATCTAGATGCCAGACACCTTTCTTCGCTCTTATAGGCTACCATCCATGTTTTGACTTTGCTCCTTATGCTTCTCCTTCTTCCTCTCTTGCAGTACAGAATGGTCTCCAGCATCTTCGTCAGGTATAGGATGATCTCCGAGTTCATCTTCAGCAGGCACATGAACGGTACAAGCATCATGCTAATGCTCATCATCATCCGGCACCTGCATACAAGATTGGTGATCTCGTGTGGCTTCTTTGTCAGCAATAGGCCTTCTTCTAAGTTGGATTTTCAAAGATTGGGACCTTATATGCACGTTTGTAACTAAAGTGGGCATGATACGTGAAAATGGGAATATAAAATAAATTACTAATTAATACTTAAGTTTTAATTATTAATTAATCATTTAATTAATATGTAATTAAGCCTTAAATATTAATTAATTAATTAATTAATCCTTCAATAACCTTACTTAGTAAGGAATATTCCTAAAATATCTTAGAATATTCATATTATTCTAAAAATAGTTTACAATAATGAAGAAATACTATCAAACATAATTACAAATGAAATCATTTTCTTATCAACATGTTAATTTTTTATAAATACTTTCTTTCTATCATACAAAGAAATCTTTTCATTTTGTCTAAATCATCACTCTCCGGATTAATCAAATCATTTTGGTCAATATCTTGATGTTGTTGCCACCACTTAACACTCTCACGAATGCAATTGGGAGTTGCCATCCTTGTTAATACATAAGATGTGATAAGAGAAGGTCTGCATAAAGGCTCATCTAAAAACTGACGTTCCTTAAGAATAATATTATAAAGCGCCCGGTTGCTATCCTTCATTTTATAAAATTCAATATCACGAGAAAGAAAAGCTTCAGGAAATGTATGATACGGTGGATACTGCTCACAAAAATTTTCGAGATTCTTCTTTCTGAGGCACGTATCCAAGTAGTTCACTAGCTCATCCATGATATCGGTATCAGAATATGGATCGAAAGTGATTGGATGAATACAAGCAATGTTTTGGTTGAGCATAGCCTTCTGAGGAGAGTCGTCTACTACTAAGATATGTGCATTCTTCGTTATCCTTAAGCGACTGATCTCCCCATGAGTCCCAATTATTCTTTCATTCTTGAAGAAGTATGGCTTGCTTTCCTTTCTTATATTGTGAAATTCGAGAGGTTTATGACACATTCGCTGGTCAAAAATCCAATCTTTACGAATCACCTCTTCTGCAACACTACAATGTTTCTTAAGTAAACTCAACAGCGGTGTTAAGTTATGAATCTGCATGCATGACCAAATCCCCACAAGCGCACCCATCTCCTTAAGCTTTTGAAAGAGACGATCCAACCCTGGACGAAAAATAATATCATATCGAAATTTACCATGACAAGGAATGAAATCTCCTTGTTTGATTTCTGTTTTTCTATCCTGGGGCCTTTGTCGATGAAGCAGAACACCATTGACATCCAACAACACAATATGGCCATGAGTAACATGAGATAGCGTTGCCTCTTGAATACTTTGCAAATCACTTGTTTGCTCCCTTTCACATTTATCCGTTGCCACTATCGTTGCCTATCCCTTCATCATTTAATTGTACATCATCCTTACAAGATTCAGATATTGCATGCGCTGAAGAAATTGATTTCGGAACTGAAGCCAATAAAAATGATGATGCAAAAACTGAAGTGGCCCCCATGGTAACGATGTTTTGAGCTGCATTATTATCCATTTCCTGCATGAACTCTGTCATTCTGACATGTGGCACAAGAAATTGTCGCCAAACCCCTCTCTTACCTCATGGCAATGCTGAAAATCCATGTTCTCAATTATTTCATTACATCTGCAAAATGATAATTAGCTGACCTTAAAATTATCAAGGTATATTATTTACCTTGTTAATGTGTGACCCATGTTTGAACTAAAAGCTTCATTAATCCTTGAGAATTTATTTTCTGTACAAATATAAAAGAAATATACAAAAATGCCTTATGTTACACTCATTTACAACTATTCATCACTCTATCAATTCATTATCAATTCTTCTTCGCTATTACCTTCTGAATGAGGCGAAGAAGGTCTAAGCCGCTTGTGAGATGGTTCAAGATCTTCTGCATCTTCTATTGATGTTTCCATGGGTCCTGGAGTGTGCGAATGTTCTGTACTCCTCGAGATAACTTCCGGTCTAATATCTGATTGATGTTCGTTCTCAGACTCCGAGATTGAACCAGATTCACCTTCAGAGCTATCGCACTTATCTGGAGGGAACTTTCTCAAATACGCCTTTATGGATTCGTTGGGGTACTCAGTTGAGACCCAATCTATCCACTTGTTCAGGTCCTCAACCATGGTCTTATCCTTCTCAACGGCAAACACACATGTATGCCGAAGGTAACACTCCTTCAAGACGGACCCCCTAGTGCAGTAGTCAAAAACCCACGCATCACTGTGAGGACCCCTGATCAAGTTGACGATGCTCCGTGCCGCTTGACTTGTAATGTTTGGATAACGTACATTGCCGAATACGTCACTCATACCTATCGGTGTATCGGATGGAGGTTCAGGGCCGTTGGAGTGCAAACAGATGCCTGGCCAGTCATTTGGAAGCTTGAAATTGTTTGGCGCATTCCTAACAACCAAGTGAACAACAGTATCAATGCACTTGGGATTAGCATCGTTCATATAAAATCCTGTCCAACGATGTCTATTCTTCTTGGCGAAGGCGAAGGCAAAAGTATCGGTGACATGAGCAAGAATCAAGAAATAAATACCTGAAAAAGTAGGTATCAGTGAAGAGCGCAAGCATGAATTCAATAATAAATACCTTCTATGTATATGCTTGCACGGCTAAGTTTCTCCACCAGATCCTCTAGTGCCCTATCTGTCGAAAGATTTTTTGACACCCGCCGATCCATCACGAACAATTGAAACGGTTTCCTACAAGCAGTGATGTTACCCCATAAAGTCTCCGAATCTAACAACAAACATCTGTAGGGCTTGTCGTGATTCGTAGCATCCTCCTTTATAAGGTTCAATTCGGTTCTCCGCTGCTGAAGGACTGCCATAAGAGAAGGCGTCATCCCAATGTTCTCCTTTTTGGCGTTGGCGTGCAATAGATTCTTGCCTAGATCTTCCGATTGGTTCACCCATTCGACAAGCATATCATCGTTCGTCACATGCAAATATTTGCTAACCTCTTCATATGTTGAAGTCGAGGTCCAACCCAGTTTGTGGCAGTGTATTCCCAACCACTCCTTGAAATGCCTGACCGTCTTCAACTCCATTGCCTTGAGATGAAAAGGAGAGGTTGGGCTGCTGTTATTAATTTGTAGTTTGCCATCGATCACCAAATCAGCCAAGACTTCCATCTCCTCCATCGTTGTTCCATTTAAAGGCTTCAACCATGTGAGCTTGAAATCGTTGTCTACATCCTTTGTAGATTGAACAGACTTAGCCTTCGGCGTCTTACTGGGTTTCTTTGCAGACTTTTCTGAGGGCTCCCCTTCACTTGTCTGCTTCTTCTTCAGTGTTCCTTTTGAAAAGGATTCCATAATCCCCAACCATTTGGCAAAGATCCTATCTTCGGGGCAAGAAATCAACATCATCAGAAATGATGTTTCCTTCCCGCCCACCTGGGCAAAATCAACTGCTGCAATTTCTTCAACTCTCTGAGGAAAAAGACAGATTAATATACCGGCGAGATAAATCCCGCCCAAACAATTTGCTTACCCGGTATTCCGCAGATTGTGTATTCCCTGCGGTAGCTCTTTGTGGTCGCTGAAGAGATTCCCACACGGCTCGCGTGTGTTTAAACTTCTCCCATATTTTGCTGTTGTAGTGGTTGGTGTCGGCAGCGTCCCATTCCGCCGATAACTTATGGTACTGCTCGATTGTGAGATTCGGCTTAGCTAAAAACGCCGATCTTTTTGTCAGCTTCTCACGGGTATGCTCGGAAAGTTTTGTTGCCATCGTTCCTTTGTTGTGTTCATCGAGAAGTCGTTGGGCTGCCGTTATTGTGTGCTGGCCACTAATGATGTAGTACTTGATAGATCTTTTATTCTCCGTCTGAATCTTCATGAGTTGTTCTGGTGTTGTGATCCAGACTTTGTCAGCACCCTTCCTTCTTTCATAGTATGGACACAAAACAGCATTATGTGGAACGGTATAAGAATTGTCGTCCTTCATCTTCTCCATGAGCTCAGCTACACGTTCCTGGTTGAGTGGCCTGTAATTGAAGTTTGGGTTGACGCTGCAATATTTAACCCTACAAGGATAAATCTTATCATCCAACATCATTTCCTTGTGACTTATTGCAGCATGAGATGCCACAGGTGCAGCTGACAAAACGATTGATGATTTTCTTTTGCGATCCGAATCAACATGTGTGATCCCCGACTGCAGCTGTTCTAGTGTTCTCGGCACACTCTTCCAGCTCCCGAAGCTTCCTAAGCAAATTGAACGTGATCTGTAGAGAACCTGAGACCGAGCCACCCTCTCAATCTCCTTATGATGTCGCTGTGTTCTTCTTCAATGTGAAGAGGGAAGATTGCTCCACTTGCTGATTTTCTGTATTGTGAAGCAATATCTCCTGACAATACACCTACTCGATGAGTCTGAAGATCTTCGAAGTAGACATCCAGATGGATCCCCTCCATAGATGGGCTTTCGTTGAGTTGAAGAAGAACTCCAAGGTCAACATCATTAGTGAACACGTGAACGTCATTATCCACAAGTCGACAAAACCACCCGAGATTAATGTTGTAACTGACGACCTCTGGATCCGAGAACGTGACATTGGATGGAACAAGGCATATCTGTCGAGCATCGTCCAATCTGGGTTCGCAGCCTGCTTTCGGGTGCTTGACTAGCGAATCTACTTTCCATTGTTTTGCTTGTCCATGAGATGTGACAGAGGTTAATTTGACAGCAACCATGGTTGCTCCAATGCGCTTCCCATTTATCTTAAAATATGGCCAAGTTGATTCCAGAATCCCCCTGCCCATCTCTTCTCCTGCTCTTGTCTTTAATGTCACTTCAATTCCACATCTGAATACAAAAATGATTAGTTCAAGTATCCGAGTATAACAGATTTTATTTTAATTCTTACCCAGAATTTGACGACGACTCCATACTAATGACTCGATCTCCTTGTTTGATCAAATCGTCCTTCTGCAAAATAATACACTATAAATATAAATTATATAAAAACGCACACACACTTGTATAAACCCGAATATACAAAAATAATACACAGAGAGAAGTAGACGTAATTAACTGTCCGAAGCTCACATTTGTGTTAGTGCAAAAGAAAGATAACATTTCGTTTTAGAACCACCACAAATGTGAGCTCTGGACAGTTTTACATAGATTCCTAGCTTTTACTCGAAATATTATGATAAGATGATAAAAGTAAATAAAATGAGATATGCAACTTATATATACTAATACACATATATATTCACATGGAAATTAATCTCGCCACCCCTTCAATGCCTCCTGAAAGAGTGGGCGGGATTAATCTCGCCACCTTTCTGGAGGCCTTGAACGGGAGTGCGGAATTAATCTTGCCACCCTTCTCGGTCTCAGAGAGAACTGGGCAGGATTTATTTCTCACACCCCTTCAGTGACTCCAGAAAGGAGGCGGGATTAATCTCGCCCACCATGTAAGGATGGTTAAATGAATTTCCACCCTTCCCAGTCCTCCATTGGTATGTTGTAAACCTTCTACGTCTCAGACAGAAACGTTTGGGATTGGTCCACTCACCAATGGAGGAAAAAGGAAGGGTGGCGGAGATTCATTCTCCAACAGGCATTGAAGACTCGGCGGGATTAATCCCGCCGCCCAGGGCCTTCACTCGGTCCCTATGCGGCGGGATTAATCCCGCCGGACGCCAATTCCCTGCGCGAATCGGGCGGGATTAATCCCGCCGCCTAGGCACTTCAGGCAGGCCAATGGCGGCGGGATAAATCCCGCCCGATTCCGCAGGGAATTGGCGTCGGCGGGATTAATCCCGCCTCCCAGGCCCTTCACTCGGGCCTTAGTCGGCGGGATTAATCCCGCCGAACGCCAATGCCCTGTGCGAAATCTTGCGGGATTAATCCCGCCGCCTAGGCCCTTCAGGCAGGCCAATGGCGGCGGGATAAATCCCGCCCGATTCCGCGCAGGGCATGCGTACGCGGCGGGATTAATCCCGCCCACCATGTAAGGGATGGTGAAATTAATCCCACCACCCTTCTCAGTTCCCTCCATTGGTATTTTGTAAACCTTCTCCGTCTCAGACAGAGTTAGTCGGGATTGATTCAACATACCAATGGGGTAATGAAGGTTCGGAGATTAATCTCGCCACCGGGTAATGAAGGTTCGGAGGCTAATCCCGCCGCCCTCTCGTAAATCATGCGCTCACACATATATATTGGCTGCGGCATTTTTGAACAGGGATGGGTGGGGGCGGGATTAATCCCGCCGCTTATATCCTGCGGAAGTGCCTGAGCGGCGGGATTAATCCCGCCGCCCTCCGCGAAGGGCATGAGCGTGGGGCCGGATTAATCCCGCCGTTCATGTCCTGCGTGAATTCCCTGGGCGGCGGGATTAATCCCGCCGCTCTACGACAAACCGAAGAGCGCGGGATTAATCCCGCCGCCCATGCCTGCGTGAGGGGCCTCGGCGGCGGGATTAATCCCGCCGCCCATCCCCTGTAAATGCCCTGCGCGGAATCCGGCGGGATTAATCCCGCCCATTAGAACCTTCACACAGGCCATTGCCGGCGAGATAAATCCCGCCGCATTCCGCGCAGGGCATGGGTGAGCGGCGGGATTAATCCCGCCGCCGAGGCCCCTCACGCAGGTTATGGGCGGCGGGATGAATCCCGCCGCTCTTCGGTTTGTCGTAGAGCGGCGGGATTAATCCCGCCGCCCATAGCCTGCGTGAAGGGCCTCGGCGGCGGGATTAATCCCGCCGCCATGGCCCCAACCATATAGCGGCGGGATTAATCCCGCCGCCGAGGCTATAAACCTATAGCGGCGGGATTAATCCCGCCGCTCGAGGGGCTTAGCGAGATAAAAACACACACATATATATATGTGTGTGTGTGTATATATATATATATATGTATGTATGTATGTATGTATAGGAGTGTACGTGTGTGTGCAAGAGATAGATAAATAAATAAAATTATACAGTACTGGTACACCTAATATATGTGTGTACATAGGTATATATATGTGTGTATATGTATATCGTGTGTATGCGTGTGAGCGAAACAAATAAAATCATACAGATAAACAAACACACACACACATATATATACACAGGAGTGTGCGTGTGTGTGCGAAAGATAAAACTAATAAATAAATAAAATTATACAGATAAACACACACATATATATGTGTGTATATAGATATATAATCTATAGAGAAAGAGAGAGAGTCTGTGAATATATAAGCATATATATAAACTAGTGTTGTATGTATGTATATATGTATATAGGTATATATATATGTGTATATGTATATTGTGTGTATGCGTGTGTGAGCGAAACAAATAAAATCATACAGATAAACAAACACACACACACACATATACATACACAGGAGTGTGCGTGTGTGTGCGAGAGATAAAACTAATAAATAAATAAAATTATACAGATAAACACACACATATATATATGTGTGTATATAGATATATAACCCATATGAATATATAAGCATATATATAAACTAGTGTTGTATACTATTTGTTAATATGCATTGATTATATATATATATATATATGTGTGTGTGTGTGTGTGTGTGTGTGTGTGTGTGTGTGTAAAGCAGTGCGCGTGTGTGTGGGAGAGATAGATCAATAAAAAAAAATTTACAGATACTGGTACACATAATATATATATATATATATATATATATGTGTGTGTGTGTGTGTGTGTGTGTGTGTGTGTGTGTGTGTGTGTGTGTAAAGCAGTGTGCGTGTGTGTGGGAGAGATAGATCAATAAAAAAAATTTACAGATACTGGTACACATAATATATGTATGTATATATGTATATAGGTATATATATATATGTGTATATGTATATCGTGTGTATGCGTGTGTGAGCGAAACAAATAAAATCATACAGATAAACAAACACACACCCACACACACATATACATACACAGGAGTGTGCGTGTGTGTGCGAGAGATAAAACTAATAAATAAATTTATACGCACACTCCTATACATATATACATACATACACACACACACACACACACAGATCTCACCTGTGTGCACAGCCGCCGCCGATTTCACAGCCGCCGCCTCTTGAAACCCTAAGAATATACCTAAACCCTAAAGGAATTAAATATATATATTAACCCTAATAGAATATTCCTTCTGAGAATATACTTAAACCCTAAAAAGAATAAAATATAGATTCGCCCTAAACGAATATTCTTTCATTATATTATTAGCGCGTGCGTGTGCGTGGGTGTATCACATACACCTCAAAAATATAAATCATGCAGGGATTTAACATGTGTGTGTCCATGAGAGTGTTAAAGTTTCATGTGTATCAATACATACACATTGCATATATTAATACACATAATATATACATACACACGTGTATACACACAGACATACACACATATTAGTACATAATATTAGAGAGACCGAGTACATATTATAGATCATGCATGGTGTATATGTTTGAGAGAAGAGAGACAGTACATATTAACATGGATCATGCATGGTGTGTATGTATGAGAGAAGACAGAAAGTACACATATATACATACAGAGTACACATATATACATGCACACGTGTATACACACAGACATACATACATATTACATGAGTAAATTCATTGTGTTACATATTAGGGTTTAGGGTTTAGGGTTTAGGGTTTGCTCCCAACAAGCTTAATATAAATATTACACATGTAAATTCAATGTGTTACATACAGTCACACAGATTGAGTACATATATCATACATGCGTTGAACATGATGTTTTCAATAAAGAAGCAACCTATTTCTTCAGTTTGGTTTAGGGTTGTGCATGTGTGTGCATATGTGTTTTTGTAAGTTCTTGTAATGCGTGTGTAAATTTATGATTGTGTTTATATATGTGTGCAAAACAAACATCGAATAATTAAGAAAATAATATTAATAAACACACTAGGAACATATTTTAAATTATACATAATAATATATGATTTTATCTAATATATAGCCATATATAGTTTTAATAATATATATTAATTTAATATTGATAAAAAGGTTTAACATTGAAATATTCTTGAAATAATAAGAAATTAATTGAGAAAATCCCATTAATATATACAAATGTAAATTAAGTACTCAAATAATTAACTAAATTAATTATCATAATCATGTTTAATATTGGAATATTCTTGGAATAATAAGAAAATAATAAAGAATATCCCATTAATATAAAGAAGATTAATTACTCAAGTAATTAAGGAAATGATATTAATATATATATTATTAAAACTATATATGACTATATATTAGATAAAATGATGTATTATTATGTATAATTTAAAATATGTTCATAGTGTGTATTAATTTAATATTGATAATAAGGTTTAACACATGAATATTCTTGAAATAATAACAAATTAATTGAGAAAATCCCATTAATATATACAAATGTAGAATAATTACTGCAATAATTAAGAACAAGACTAATTTAATTATGATAATCAGGTTTAATATTAGAATATTCTTCAAATATTAATAAAATATTAAAGAATATCCCATTGATACTAGGAAATGAAAACTAAATACTCGAGTAATTAAGAAAATAATAATAATAAACAGACTATGAATATATTTTAAATGATACATAATAATATATCAATTTATTTATTGTATAAGTATATATTTATATATATATATAATATAATATACTTGAATACTAAGAATGTAGAATATAGTCTAAAATTTCGTAATATTAAACAGCTTGAATCACTTGAATAACATTAAATGCAATTTTAAAATACTCATTGGAACTGGAGAGTATATATGTCAGAGTGTCGGATATTTGTGTCAACTCATCTTAAATTTTATTTTCTGTTCTTTTTAAAAAATTTGAATTTCTGACATATGTATTGTCGGTCTGACATGTAAATTTGAAAATGCATTTAATTTCCCACTCAAATTCAGATCTGGTTCTTTCTCCGGCAAGGGTTTCTTCATTTCTGTATTTTTCACTCTTTAGATCTTCTTTTTTCTTCATAGTGATCATCTCAGGGGCGAGATTAAATTGGGTGCTATTCTTTATAGGAAAGCACGGCGCCTTCAGTGCTGTTTACAAGTAAGTATTATAAACAAATTTAAAAATACTTATAAAGATTCACTCTCTTACATTCTCTCTTAAAATTACAATTTAGGGGTTTAGGAATGCATTAGGATTATAATATATTCCGTTAGGGATTTATCCCGTTTAAATATCCTTTTAACTTAATATTCTAGGTTAACCGGGCCGGCGGGATTAATCCGGCCATTTCTTTTTGGCCTCTTCGAAGAGGTGGCGGGATTAATCCCGCCACCATCTCCCGGGCAATGCTTCTCCGCCACTGAAAAAGAGTGGCGGGATTAATCCCGTCGATAACCTTCTCAACTGATGAAGAGTTACCAGAATTTATTAGAAAGAGTTGTCGGCGGGATTAATCCCGCCAACCATTTTAGGAGGCAGGGAAGGGGTGGCGGGATTAATCTCGCCACCACTTCCCTGTTTTAAAGATTTGGGGACAGGATTTATCCCGAGATCTCTTTGAAATCATAGTTTTGGAGAGAGTTATGTGCGGGTTTAATCCCGCCACCCATTCCCCGTCGTAAGAATTGTGGGCGGGATTAATCCCGCCTTGGACTCCCTCCGACAAGGAAGAGCCGGCGGGATTAATCCCGCCGCCTCTTCCTCCTCGGGGGAGTCCGGCGGGATTATTCCCGCCGACTCTCTCCGCGAGATGAGTCGGCGGGATTAATCCCGCCGGACTCCCCCCGAGGAGGAAGAGGCGGCGGATTAATCCCGCCGGCTCTTCCTTGTCGGAGGGAGTCCAAGGCGGGATTAATCCCGCCGACTCTCTCCGAAGGGGTTGAGTCGGCGGCGGGATTAATCCCGCCGGACTCCCTTCCTCGTCGGAGAGAGTCGGCGGGATTAATCCCGCCGGACTCCCCCCGAGGAGGAAGAGGCGGCGGGATTAATCCCGCCGGCTCTTCCTTGTCGGAGGGAGTCCAAGGCGGGATTAATCCCGCCGACTCTCTCCGAAGGGGTTGAGTCGGCGGCGGGATTAATCCCGCCGGACTCCCTTCCTCGTCGGAGAGAGTCGGCGGGATTAATCCCGCCGGACTCCCCCCGAGGAGGAAGAGGCGGCGGGATTAATCCCGCCGGCTCTTCCTTGTCGGAGGGAGTCCAAGGCGGGATTAATCCCGCCGACTCTCTCCGAAGGGTTGAGTCGGCGGCGGGATTAATCCCGCGACCGTTCCTCGTCGGAGGGATTCGTGGGCGGGATTAATCCCGCCCATCAGTTGTATTAATCAAACATGAGATATTATCTCTAAACATAATTATGTATTATTGCATATGCATATTATTAAGTAACCGTAATTCAGATTTCTTAAAATATTGCATAAACAGATATCATAAATAATACAATTATTTATGTGCAGGACAATATGTTTAATACTGGAGATAAAGTATGTCTTCTTCGGAACAACGAGATAGTTGGCACTGGAACTGTGGAAGTTCGAGATAATAATGCATCATGTCACAATATTGCCCAAGGATCTTGTGTGTACGTATGGGTGAACACCATTTACAAGTATGTTGAGGTTCTGAGAATGGAATTTGAGGAGGGTTCTCCTGTATTGTGGAATTTGGATGAAGTCAAGGCTGACACAGAATATGCAGAGTCACAAACAAATAGTAGCACGAGTTTACCAGATGATGGCTTGCCTGCTGTAATGGATGAGGTGATTCTCTTTCTTCGTGAGATTGAAGTCGGAAGAGGCATCATACAGCTATAAATCCAATGGAAGCAGTGTCAGAAGAGAAACTAGGGTCCGACTTCGTGGGTGTAGTTGTGACAGAGGTTTCACCTAATGGCACATTGTATCCTGGATCCCTCGTGAGGTGGCGAACATCTGAATTAAGACGGCAAGATGGTTCAACATATTCTGGGTTGGATTTCAATAATAACAACCCGGAAAGAACAACTCATATTTGAAGAGGTTCCTTGCATTGGTCCTATTGTAAGAAAAAGGCGATTCATGGGTTGTAGATCTTCCCCTGCAAGTTTCAGCAAGAGGGTAAAGATGGATCCTACATCTTCCGAAAGTGTTACGAGCATTTCCACGATTGACTGTTGCAAGAAGAAGTGTTGTCAGATGGCAGACCGGAATGAAATTACCCAATGTAGACATGTCTTTCGTATGCTCACCCAAAAGCAAAGGCATGAGTTTGTATATGCTGCACTAACTGGGTGTATTGATGGAATGGCCTCGGACACAGGTTATCAGAGTACATCCATGGTATTTAATAAGGTGGCCATCTGCTTCAAAGCTTGGTACAGTATATACGGGATCCCAAAGACCACGTTCTACCGTCGGAGGGATGAGTGGCTAGATGGAGCGCGAACCTCAGTTCATAGGAACACTGGCTTGGTCAAAACCCGCTCTCACATCATGGCAGCCATAGAGATACTCAAGGCTTTTGTGGAAGCAAATGCAGACAACAGATGCCTCACAAATGCCGAACCACAAATGCAGGGGTCAGGGAAAATCTCAAGGTTTTACCTTCAATCTACACTCAATTGAAATTGTGTGAACATGTGAACAAGTGCCTCAGTTTGATGGGGCTCCAAGCAATCTGCACTGGTACCTTCAACAACATATGGAATACTCATTTTAAGGATGTGGAGATTGCAAAACACTCTAGCTTTTTCTAAGTGTGACACTTGTACATCATTGAAGGCTGCAGAGGCTTGTGCAAAAACCTTGGTGGAGATCACTACCATTCAAAGGAAGGAGGCCACATGATTGCACAACAAACTTGCCGGTCCAGTACTATGCACACCATGCTTTCTGTGTCACGCCCATCAGAGTACCTGTGCTTGATCCATGACAAGATGGATCATTCAAAGACCAGCATTCCAAAGCTCTTTGCAACACCAAAGTGCCTTGGAAATGTCATGAAACTTCCGATTTCATTGACATGTGTGCTAACACATGGACACGGTTGTGAGTCATATGGACACTTTTCACTTCCACATTGGTCTAGCGACTCCAATTTCACTATTGGGTCGTTAGCCATGTGTTTCAGAAACCTTGAAGCCCACTCACAGACAAGTCCTATCAGTGATCTCAAAGTGAAGAAACAACACCTTCAACCTTTACAATAATGTCTCATGAACACTCTGCACTTGAGGCTACTTGGGAATATGAGAGGCATTGTCAGCAACCTGCACAAAAACAGATGGCCTGTTGAGAGTTCAGGTTCAGTGGAGGGATCTAGCTCAAATAGTGTACATGTGTCCTCACATCAAATAAGCTTCCTCGTCATTTGCTTTTTACAGATGGATATATTGTGCAGGCGAGAACAAAAATAGGTAAATCATTTTACTTAAGGGTTTCTCAAAGCTCATACTTACTTTTATTTTCTAGATATGTGCTAGCATACTTGTCAATGCTTGTTGCCAAAGGTGTGTTTGAAACAATCACGCTCAGTTTCCTTATGGTTGGTCACACTCATGAAGATATTGATGCGTTCTTCAGCAAGGTCTCCAACTCTACAAAAAGGACAAGTGCACTTACCTTACCGCAATATGATGAATCTTTTTTGAAAATTGCATCTCCAAAAAAAGTTGTGCTTTGCTTTGTGACTGAGGTGCCAGACTTCAAAAAATTTCTCAAGGAGTATATAAAAGAAGGGAGTGATTCTTTAGTTGGTCACCTTGTGCCGCTACAATTCTTTTTTCTCCATACGAGATGGTATACCTATTAGCAGTACAAGTTACGGCCATCAGAGCAGGAGTGGTTACCGAAGAGGGCTTAATGCTCTTCAAAAGTGGAGAGGATGGAAAGCCACTTCTCCCAGAAGGACAACCAGACCCTATTCCATTGAGTGCCCAGCTCAAGGAACAAGAGGTTATTATTGATGGCATCAAAAAATTGTGGCATGGTTCAAAAATCGATGCCAAAGAATTTTGATAGGCAACTGGTTACTCAGAACTATATAAGCATGTGGTCAACTATTGGGAGACTGTTGTTCGAGAGTTGGAAGGGCCTACTGTCACAAGTACAGAATTGCAACACCCTTTTTGGCCTAAAACAAAGGTGGCGAGAGGAGATTGAAATGACATCACTGAGCACAAGACGACATAGAAGCCAGTAGTGATGTGGAAGTGCAAACCCCACATTTTGTTGGACAAAGGAACAAAAACCTAAAGCATACTTTGATTGCTGCAAGGATCTTCAAAAACTAATGATGGTTCTCATTACTCCAGATGCGTCATATAATCAGCCTATTTGGATGGGGTCAAATTATCGACACACCTGAAGTAATCACAAAAAATAGTATTGTTAAGGTTGCATGGTTCAAACCCACAAAAAAGGCGACACGAGAAGGAGAGCGAAAGATATAATGGATGCCTAGAGAAAACATGGTCTCCCAATCAAAAAGACCCAGCATGTTTTATAAATGTTAAATCCATTCGATATGGGTGGATGTCAAGAAGCGTTGATAAAGTCACGATTAACAAAACTGCAAGGGAATGTATGTTTTCTGAAGCTTAAAGCAATTACAAAATTATAAAATATCATATATTTAATATTCATAATTATTATAAACTCTTTAATAATAGTACCAAATTGTATACTTAACTATATAAATTTAAAAAATGATATGGAAGATTGACTATATTATTATAGGATTTTATATATATATTATTACTACTACAAATTTTTAATTAATAATGTTATATTTAAATATTAATATTTTAATAACAACATCAATATTTATATACTGTACCTCTATACTCTTCCTTAATTGTTATATTAGGCAATATATTATATAATTTAATACATTCTACTTTTATAATGTTATTAATTTTGTTCAATGAATGCTATAATTTATTAAAGGGTAGAATACAAAATAGAATATTCTAAAGAATATTCTCTTTTCAAACATATATTCTAAAGAATATTCCTTTAATATTAGAAAATGCTAATTAAATAGCTAAAATTGCTAATTATTAGGAAATGGGACTATAGCCATGCCCATTTTAGTTACAACTTGCATGATTGTCAACATCGGTGATAGTGGTGCAGCAAGTATCTTTAATTGCATTAGCGATATGCTTAAGCAATGGAACTTAGATATGCAGCGGTTCATGGGTTTTGGTTCAGATGGATGTAATGTCATGGCTGGTAGCAGGACAGGGTAGCAACCAGGCTGAAGGAGATCAATCCCTTCTTAAGCAGCATTCACTGTATGGCACATCGAGCCAATTTATGTGTGGAAGATGCTTACAGGGATGGAGAATGTCTACACAATGCACGAAGATTGATAAACTAGTGAACAAGGTAGCATCTTACTTCAGCAAAAGCTCGAAAAGGTCGGCTCAGTTAATGGAAATTAAGATGGAACATGATCATACCAAGCTTAAGCTACAGCACATACAGAATACAAGGTGGCTAAGTCGTGGAGGGCTTTCTCTAAGTTTTGCGAATGTTTGGAGCCAGTAGCTGAGCTTTTCAAACGAAGTGGCAAGCTGCAACTTTACAACAAGTTGAGAACTCTCGAGAACATGTACGTCTTACATTTTTTGGCTGATATTTTATAGGTGATGAGTAGTCTCAATTAGAAATTCCAAGAGAAGCTAATCGACAACCATGGTTGGACCCTTGTGCCGAGAAACTATTGTGAAGCTGAACCAATATTACATTAGTGATGAGATTGATTTGAATGGTAATCCCATGATAGCAGATCATATCCATGCATCCCTGATGGTGGTGTAAGGATGGCTTCCTCCATGCTTTGAGAGCTTCAGTTAAAGGAGATGCTTACAGAACTATGCAGTTGATCCGTTCAGAAGATGGAAGTGATCTTCAAGAAGCTGTGCAGTTCCAAATCTCCTTTACTTCTGCTCTCATTTCAGCTATTAGACAACGATTGCAAGACACAGGGATACTCTCTAAGATGTAGGTTCTGGCTCCAGTTAATTTGCCAATCCTTGTCAAGGAAAACAAACGGTTTGGGATTACAGAGGCAAGGAGCTTGCAGAATTTTATGGAAGGCATTTAAAGGTGGATGGAGTTCTTGTTAAAGGCATTGTGGATCCTTTAGCCTTTATGGAAGAGTATTTGGCTTGGAAGCTGCATGCCTCGGAGGAATGGAAAGGACGGAATTTTATTGATATGTGGAGCATCATACATAGTCAAGCAAGTTGGGCAGAGAGCTTTCCAAACTTGCTTCGAGTTGGTGAAATTGGGATGGTGCAAGTGTTTTAGCACTGCAAGTTGCGAGCGAGGTTTTAGTAGAATAAACTTGATCAAGAACAAGTACAGAAATCAGATGAGTACTGAAACAATTGATGCTCTCGTAAGGATTTCAGTTGAAGGTCCCGAAATTTAGAAGTTTAATTTTGATGAAGTTGTGGACCACTGGAAGAAAAGTGCACACTTTCAACAAATTTTCTCGCAGTCGTAAGCTTGTTTAACCTATTAATAAAAGGATTTTTACCTAAGAAAATTTTAATTAGAAGGTTTAATCCTAGGAATTTGAAAAAATCCTTAAAGGAAGATTTTTGCTTTGAAAGGTGAAAGGTTTGTCGAACGCTGATAACAACTGAGTAAATAATAATTTATAATTAAATAATTAAGCTCGCCAATACTATCAATCATCCTAAATTTTAAACCCCATGGCACTACCAAGGCATGAATATGTATAACATAGATGCTTAAAAAGAAATTCACTAGGTTAAGGATAATAATTAGGTTAAAAGTTTAATTTAGGAATAAATTAAGTAAACTCAAAAAGTAGTTTAAGGATAAACTCACCAAGTTGGTTAAGGGTAAGTCCAAGCATGGATAAACTTAAGAGGTTAAAGGTTAAGTTAAGAATAATAACTTAGTTAAGTATTATAAATAATTAAACCCAAGCATAAGAAGTTAAAAATAAATTCATTAAGTTAAATATAATAATTGAGTTAATAGTCTAAATTATTGGGTTAAAATTCCAACTTAAAGAATAACTTTATTAGGTTAAAAATAACAACTACATTAAGAATCATTACATAATTAAACCCAAGCATGAATAAATTTAAGAACTTAAAAATAAGTTCACCAAGTTAAAAATAATAATTAAGATAAGGATTCAACTCAAAAAAACATTCATTAAATTAAGAATAACAACTAAGTTAAGAATCATTACATCAACCTGAATAAATATAAGAACTTAAAAATAAATTCATCAGGTTAAAAAATACAATTGAGTCTAAGAATCGAACTTAGACATAAATTCATTAGATTAAGAATAATTAAATTAAAATTTCATTAATTAATAAATTATTCGTAAATAATTAAGTCTACCAACAGTGGGTAGTAGCTAATTAATTTACATATTTTTATATTGTATGCGTGTACATATTTTGCATATGCAAGTGTTTGTAATTAAACTAGAGCTAGTAAAAACTACATATACATGTTTTAACGGATTACCCCTAAAAAAAAATTCCAATAAGTAATATCTATGCTAATTTTTAACAATTATTTACATTCTTAATTTAAAAATGGATCAACTTTGTTTAAATTCTTAAAGTTTAAAAAGTTAAATGTTTAAATGATTAATTTTGCTTCTGAATTTTGGTTAGTACAGATCTTAAAATTTGTTTAATGTCTTCATCGATGAAGTGTGAAATTTTAATTTAACATTAAAATTCGTTGAAAATATTTAAAGCTTCAGAAAATTAAATTGTTTTATTAATATCTTAGGACAATGAAGTATATACCAAAGATATAGCTTAATTGGATTGATTAGATTAACTATGAAGCAATTCAAACATAAAATACATCTTAAGAGGTTTAACAACATATCTTATTTTAGCTTTAAATTAATATTAGAAACATTCCTTAATAAAAATATTTTAATACATTGATATCTTAGTTAAACTGTTTTAATCAAAATATTTTAGTAATAAGATAATATATATCAAGAATATGCTAAAGGAGTTTCGACGGTCCAAAGTAGATCCGACGGACTCAAATCCTATATATAGTTAGGGTAAGTATTTATCCGAATATAGTTAGGGTAAGTATCTATCCGAATAGAGAAATGAACTCCTTCGACAATTTGAGCAGCTATGGATGGCCAACCTCCAGCGGCATGAACACTAATCATGTTCCTTGTAATTTCTGCAGCACACGTCCCAATAGATCTTCTTCTTCTTCTCAATCAGCTAAGTATAAAACAAGGGAAATACCTATTAATGGTCCATTAGTGAAGAATCTTGGAGATAGACATGCAGCATCTCTAAAGATTCAATCAGTATTTCGAGGTTATGTTGTCCGAAAAAGAATGCCTATGGCTCATCTTCAGAAGGTGGCAGATATAAAAAAGCTACTTGCAGCGTACAAGAACCAACAAGCTCTTATAACAGTGTGCGAAAAAAACGAGGATCTTGCCCTTAGAGAAGGTGTCATGAAGCTTGTGCTTCAACTAGACACAATTCAAGATGCCATTCCTTTTTGTAAGGGAAATCCGTAAGTCACTTGTCCAAGAAGCCATGGAATTTCTCGAAACGATCGATTCAATATGCAATAAAAAGGAATCAAAAGCTGACAATAATATTGTAAACAAGCTTGTGAAAGATACTGTGCAGCTTAAAACACTAGTTACAGAGTGCATTAATCAAAGTAAGGACCATAGTGTGTTAATCAACAAACTTTGTAATAGAATTCAAGAGCTAGAAAGAATGTTTGAAGACTAGCAACTGTAATAACTTGTTGATAAAATAAATAAGTTTACTTAACATTGTTGTACGAATTCTCTCTGTATATTTATAAGTTGCATATACATGTATAACTTAACAGTCTCAACACCATTTTAGCTACTTACTATAAGATAATAACATAGCAAATAAAAGAATCCACACACATACACCTTTGTTTCGTGGGGCAAATACTGATGGATATTCGACGACTTCATGCCTATCCTTGGCTATGCATACAAAGTCTCTTAGTTTAGCAAAGGGTTGATGTCTACCTAATTAAAAGGTATGGTAATTAATATTACTTTGATGTCAACCTTTAATATGTTTTATTGTTATAAATATACCAGCCATTAGGTTTACTTCTGTTTTTAGGGTTCAGAAATTGGAATCAAAATAAACAGGAAAGCACCCCTATGGTTGAATACAAGAGAATCCACTTGGTACGAGTTATCTTATCTAGCTATCTATATTGTATCTGTTTGTATATATATAATGTGTATATGTGTGTGTGCGTGTGTGTGAGAGAGAAGAGTGTAATGTTATTGTTTTGCCTAAGGTGCGCCATGCTCAAGGCTATCATAATATCGGACGGGAGGGACTTAACCAGCTTCATAGTTTGATTTTCAAAGGTGGATGGCGTCATGTTACAATTGGTTATCTTCTTCATTTGTGTTACTCTTTCTGTCTCTTCATTTCCTGCTACTTTGATCGACCACGCAACTTCGATGCTAGCCTCACTCCCACTGGCTGGCAACAGGTGCGTGAGATGTGTGTGTGTGGTGTGTGGTGTGTGTAAGTTAGCTCTCTTTACTCAGGTTGCGGAGCGCCGTAAGCAAGTTATAGCGAGTGGGCTTGACCATGGGATTGAACTAGTTGTAGTTTCTCCCATGACTAGGACCTTACAAACAGCTGCGGGTATATTTGGAGCAAAAGATATACTTTAATGATAAGAAACCGCTCATGGTAAATGGAGTTGGTAAATCACCTTACCCAGCAGGAGCAATCTCTAGTTTCAATTGTCCACCTTTCGTGGCACTAGAGCTTTGTCGTGAGCACATTGTAAGTGTGTGCGTGTGTGTGCGGACATACATATATTTATATGTGTATATGTAGGCTGTTTCTCAAGCCCATCATAGGCAATCTATCAGCACATACAAACTGCAGTTTCCAGGCGTTGATTTCTCTCTGGTTGAAGATGACCAAGATATGTTATGGGCCTGATGCTGAGGAGTCGATTGAAGGGATGGGTCATCGCGCCAAAGCTTTTCTCAAATGGTAACTGTAGTTTTGCCAATGCTCACACACATAAATGTGTAGCACACGCACGCTACCGTGTTATGCTTATATACATCAACAATTAAACAACAACGATATATATATTATGAACTAATCATGCTTGTATCAGGCTAGTTAGTCGTGAGGAAAAGGAGATTGCAGTTGTTTCTCACTCTTGCTTCTTACACAGCTTGTTCAGAGAAATGAATACATCTCTTATCTGGTATTATATATATGCGTGTGTTTGCGTGCGTGTGCGCGTGTGTAGTACGGACAAGTGATGTTTGATATGTGCAGGCTTGGTAATTGTGAGCTACGGACAGTCATACTCGAGATATCTTCCGTAGATGGTGAGGAGAGTCAAGTTCGTGTAGTAGTTGACTAAGAAGATAACTTTATTAAAGGGACAATATTGAAACAATTATGTTAAACCAAGCTAATTTATGATTTACTTAAGTTGAATCTTATCTTTTGTTAACTTAACGAAGCAGCTTGATTAATTTAATAAGTTATATTATTAAGTATTTTTAAATGATTTTGCATATAAGAGTTTTCTCTCTGTTATATAGATTAACAAATATACATGTTATTGCACATGTCATTGTTATGTATGTTTAAACACGTTAACTGCAAAAATTCAATATAATTTGAGTATGTAATTCGTATATGTGTGTGTTCTTTTTGAATATTTGAGCATGCATTAATATGTAAAATTATAGATATGGTTCAAATATTTAATACACATGTATGTGTTGAAATACGATCGAGACTGTTTATAAGTTATACATGTGTAGTTTATATATAT
The DNA here is from genome assembly GCA_003024785.1 of Selaginella tamariscina. Lineage (NCBI taxonomy): Eukaryota > Viridiplantae > Streptophyta > Lycopodiopsida > Selaginellales > Selaginellaceae > Selaginella > Selaginella tamariscina. The sequence continues at coordinate 407,079 of PUQB01000199.1, forward strand.
GACTAGGAGAGAGTTAATCTTTTTATTTCATCAATAATCCATTACAATATAATTTATTTAGTTTTTTAAATGACAATTTTAGATTTTAGATTGTAGAATATTATATAACTTAATTAGATGTTTAATACCAATAATTTGTACTTTTTTGGTAGTCATAGCTTAGAAATTTATAATTATATGAAAATTGGTAGAATTTATATTGAAAATTAATGCGTATTAGAAATTTAAAGTAATGTTACCATGTAAACATCTACAAGGTTACATAACAAAATATTTGATAAATTTACAATTTACTTAACCCATTGTGTTTAAAATATTAATGTTGATTATAAATATTGAAGATGTTAATCTCGATCAAAATTAAGTGATTTTTTAAAGGTATCTGAGTTGTCTATTATAAATCTAAATTAAAGTTTCATATATATTCATTTTAATGTACATTTAACTTTAATCTTGTATAAACAAAATAAATAAAATTATTAATTACAAAAGCACAAGGTCTTATTTAAACCTCCAGAAATAATAATAATTAAAATGTCATCTTACAAAAAAATTATTGTGTATTTTTTAAAGCCTATTAAATAAGGGCCTCACCGTGAAAATAAATTAATCTAAGATAAATTCATTATCAAAATAAAACATAAGGGAAAAATTTTAAATAACCTTAATTTATATATTTTTACAATTTCCACAATGAATTCTGCTTAAACTTATTGTGATGTAAAATTCATTATCAAATAAATAAAAAAATATTTTAAATTAAATAAATATCTCATGTATTAATCACACAAATATGAATTTTATAGGAATATTTTACCTTAATGATTTATACAATATGTTCACCTTACATATACATATTGAAATACAATTTAAATTTTAAAATTATATGCTTATTATGCACTAACGAAGAAAATGGATCTAATAATATTAAATTAATTTTTTTCTATTAACAAGTTATTACAACTTACTTTTCACATTTTGTAGCTAGTGCTATAATTTACACATTATCTTTAAAAGTTTAATTTCTTTTTATTATATAATGCATCATTTTAAGAAATTACATTTTTTTTTTCTAAAATTTTATAATTAATCTTATGGTTATTTATAAGTTTTATAATAATATAATAATTTCATTTGTGTTTAAATTCAATTAAGAATGTTCATTGTTATAGAATAATAATATTATTGATATTCTTTACATATTATTGAGTTAAAATGAAAATGAACATTAAATATTCATTCTTTCCCTTTTTATTATGAATGGAATGACACCTTTAATATTAAGCACTATATTTATTTGATTATTTATTTTTAAAATAGAAATGATAAATAATAAAAAATAATTTTAATATTTATTATGGAAAAGTTACCTACTTAAGAAAATGGTACTTTTTATTTATTTTTTTCTTTATAAAAGACAATGTTATTTTAAATAGTGTTTAATTAAATTTATGCAAGAGCATAATTCTCTTTTATAATAAAATTTGTGAGTATTTTAAAGATTTTTTGGTTTTTATAAGGTTACAACCTTAAAAGATTATTTAAATTATGTATATGTATATATTATTTAAACTATCTAATATAAATATAACGTGTGTTTTAAATATTGAAATCTTCATGTGACACTAGGCTAGATAACACATAGTACAACGCTTAATTACACTATTTGGGATTGTCTCATACTAGGTTTGGATAATCTTAAATATATGACCTTGCGAATGCCTCACAAAAGGGTTCATTTTAACAAGTTTAGGTGAAGTTATTTAATTAAGGCAACTAAAATATAAAATGTTATTAAAACATTGCACATGCTTTTATATAAAGCCAAAAAAAAAAAAATTTGAATTTTATTTATTGCTTTATAAATTTTTCAAAAATATATAATACAATTCCATATACAATGTAATAAATAATAAGAATATCATATATTTTAAAATTTTGTGGTGATGAATAAAAGTACCATGAGTTTTAAGTAACAAAATTGCATTAAATAATTTTTATTTATATAATTGGTTGAAAGTAATCTTATATGCATTAAAAATATTTAGTATTTATTTATTTTTTGGTTTATAATTAATTAATTACAAGATTATTTAATATACATTAATAGTGGTATTTTATGTTTGTATAGTGATAATATATAATAATATTTCAAAAATTTAAATCAAGTTTGTGATTTTTAAAATATAAATGAAAATATGTGTAAAATAATTTTTATTTTTTCATTATTAATTTTAATTTATGAATAATGAATATAAAGATTTTGTAACTTATTTCAATGTAGTTAAAACGTAATATATATATATATATATATATATATATATACATTTTTTTCTAAGTGTCATAGTGATAAAAGTTATTCATTCAAATTTTTCTTTTTTATAATTATAATATTATAAGTATTAATAATTACCTTGGTATGAAGCTTTTAATAAGTGAAATATATAATAACAATGTAAATTATATATTTTCATCAGTTTGAAATTCTTTTATATATTGCATAATTTTTATAAAAAAAAAACAAATATAGAATTACTATATCAGTTTTATTTTTTAAAAAAGTTACGATTGTACTTGTTCTTTAATATAATGTAAAAATGATTAAGAAATGCCATAAAATTAAGTATTTATAATATTATCAAGTATTTTTAATTGAAAGCCATATCATGTTATTATAAAAAGTTAAAATTAAATTTTGTAGATTAAAGTTATAATGAAATTATATTATTAAATTATATTTTCTTGTTGCTTAAAAAGTAATTATTAAATTCAATGTTTAATAAAGATTTAAATATAAAAAAGTTTATGGTAAATACATTATTAAAATAAAGCTTAAGACATGTTAAAAAAAATAACAACCTGAACTTATATTGGAAATTTAAAAAATAACATTAAATAAATTTAAAAGTAAAATAAGAAATTATTATAAAAATATTAAAAATGTAATAATATTTATAGCATAATTATTATGATACACAAATTATATATGAAAATAAAATGTGTTACATATTATTAAAAAGTGAACTACACATGTGTTTTGTGTACATAAATATCTTATAGTTTATATTAAATTTATTGTATTTAAATATATTATGTCAGAAACTTTGAAAAGCTATTGCTCAGCTGAGTATGATTAAAAAGGAAATGTTATATATATATAAACATACATAAAAAAAAATACACTCATCTTATTTTAATTTAATAATATAGTAAATAAATGATAAGATTTATAAGATTAATTGACTTCACACTTTAAAATTGAAAAACATTAAATGATTATATCAAAAACAAAATCATTAATATAATAAAGGATTTATTTTTCTTTTTTACAAGAGATAAATTCTTTTCTATAATAAGTCTGGTAGGTTATAGTAGATATAAAAAAAAATTATTTATTATTATTGTTTTTAATATAAATATATTTTAATTGTTTATTTACTAAACTAAACTCTTTATTTATTAAATTAAAGTGTTTATAAAGACATTAATAACATACACAAGAACTTATTAATTAAATCAATATAAAAAATAAATGTTAGATCCTAAAAAGATATATAATATTTATTTTTTATAAATACAACATTCATTGACAAAGTTAATGTTAATCATACGTGTAAAAAATAATAACGTGTTTATAAAAATCAATTGTTATTATTATCAAAATCAATAAGGATTTATATTTAATCAGATTTCATACGTATTTATGTTCAACGTGTAAATACCGAATATTCACTTTTCAAATAACATAACATTCTTACGTGTAAAAATAATAACGTGTTTATAAAAATAAATATAGTTTATTCATTAGGATTTATATGGTATATTCAGGTTTTTTGACCTCTCTCTCTCTCTCTCTCACACACACACACACACACACACACACACACACACACACACACCTAGTATGTTAAATTTATTTCTTTATTCACGTTGAGATTGTAAATCATATATGTATAATGCCATTTTATCATATTATTAAATGTGAAGTTCTACTTATCAAGGTATATTTCCACGTTCGAATACTGCTGCTGCTCCCATGCCACTCCCTAAATACAAACATGCTTTTTAATATGACATTACATAAATTTACTAGTATATGTATAATATATATTATATATAAATATAATATATTATACTTAATATTTACTTACCAATACACATGGAAATCACTCCATATCTACAATGGCTTCCTCGCTTTGCCATTTCATGTAGAAGAGTTCCCACACACCGAGCACCTGCAGAACATTATATAAACACACACACACACACACACGTATACATACATACATGCATACATACAGTATCATTTTTAAAGATCTTTATTTTATCTACAAAGTGAACGGTGCTGTTTTATAACAGAACTATGTTTGTGAGATATTGTTATGATAAACTAATATGTTTAATATTTTAATACTGATACACTTTTTATATTATTATATATAAAATTTAATGCATTTAATTAAGTACTTACCAGTTGCGCCTAATGGATGACCGAGTGCAATAGCACCACCATTAACATTAACCTTCTGCATATCAAGGTTTAACTCCTTACAACAGTAAACATACTGTGAAGCAAAAGCTTCATTAATTTCAAAAAGGTCGACGTCTCGAATCCCGATACCGGCGTTTCTCACAGCCTTTGGTATTGCGACAGCTGGACCAATCCCCATCACCCAGGTTCAACTCCCACCACTGCAAAACTCCTGTATAACAAACATAATTTCACATTATATACAAAAATCTCCTATATAACTAGTATAAGTAATTAAAGCATCACATATATAATACATTGAGTTATAAACACGCACACGCGCACACACACACACACACACACCTGAAAATTCCTAGTATGGGAGGCCACGTTGAACCGCAGAACTTCTTTTCATTAAGAGAACAGCTCCAGCACCATCACTAATTTGACTTGAATTTCCTACAATTAAGTGTTGAGTTAAGAGTTAATTAATTAACTATTAATGATTAGTTAAATAATACTTTGTTACTCTTTGTTACTAGTTTAATTTACTATATAATATATATATATATATATATTGGTTGATATAAATATTATATTTACAAAAATATATGTATATACCTGCCGTAGTTGTACCACCGCTTTTAAATGCAGGTTTAAGTTTAGCCAAGGTTTCAAGGTTGTACCGGGCCGTACCATCGTCCACGGAGATTACACACTCTTTTACCTCTCCAGTTTGTGAGTTCACAAGCTATAAAATGCAGATTATTATTTATCATAAAAAATCATAAATTTATTATCATTAAATAAGTGTTGATTAATGTTTAATATCATGAATTATTATTATATCAATTAATATTAAAAAATTATACCCTAGTTTTCACAGGAATTATTTCGTCTTTAAATCTTCCACTTGCTATTGCTGCTGCTGCATTTCTGTGTGACACCACCTTTCATAAAAACTAATTTTAAACTAAGTGTGTGTGTGTACACACACACACACACACACACATATATAAAGAGAGAGAGAGAGATTACCGCTGCTTCGTCCTGCTCTTGACGAGTGATACCATAACGCTCAGCAACGTTCTCTGATGTAACACCCATTGGTAATAGGCAATCCTTAGCTTGGTCATTAAGTTTAATCTATAAAACAAGTAAATAACATTATATAATATGAAACACCTTTTATAAAAGTGTTATTATTAAAATATTATATATAATATATATATATATATATATATATATATATATATATAATATTTATAAGTATATTAATATATATATACTCACATGGGATTTGCAGAAGGTTGAGTTGAACACCATAGTCAATAGACATGCATTCTAACCCAGCACCAATACCTATCATCAGTAAAATTAATATCACATTAATGATTTAATACAAAATAATTAAATCATATAAATATAACAAAGTAGATGAGATTTCACTTACCAATGTCATAGTAACCAAACCTTATTCCCGCAGCCACGTCAGCTACTGCTTGTAAACCAGATGAACATTGTCTGTTCACCGTTCGAACCGGGACCGTGTCTATAAAACAACAACACATACACACACATATGTGTATAATCATATAAAGACACACATATACATGTATAAAGCATATATATATATGTCTGTCTTACATATATATGTGTGTGTGTATAGACACACACACACACACACCTGGAAAACCAGCCAAGAGTGCAGAAACACGACATTCAATAGCACGGTTCGAACCCGGTGCGACTACAGTCCCAACAACAATATCTCCCACTTCATGAGGCCTGACTCCAACCTTCTCCACAACTGCCTGTATGTATGTACGTGTCTATATATATATATTATATGTAGAGAGAGAGAGAGAGACACACACACACACCACACAGAGAGATAGA